>CM070824.1:6270064-6772564 GCA_036326025.1 Chrosomus eos | reverse complement strand
CATTAAGTTGTTGTTTTATGTTCATGTTATCACATGTTAAATCTTGTTTAATATTTTGGTTTATAATTTTGAAAGTTGAATGAATATAATGAAATGTCAACTAAATATAAAGGATATTTTCTGAAAATAATGAATAAATAAGACTTTAAAAATGAACACTGGTTGATGCATGCATAGGAAAAAAAATCAATGTACAGTATATGCAAGGGTATCCTTTGCAACCAGCCGAAACAAAATAAGTTTATGGTTTCTTTTTACTATTCTGTTTCATTTCATTTAACGTTTTTGTTTGACTTCAAGTAACACTTTTTTAATATATAGTTTTAGTTAACTATAATAACTGTTAAAGGGATAGTTCATTGTCATTTCAATCCTGACTTTCTTTTTTTTTTTTGTTGAAAGCGAAAATTTTGGGAAATATCTTTTTTTTGTCCTTGTAATGGAAGTCAATGATCACCAAAACTGTTTGGCAACGTACTTCGAAATTGTCACGTTGTAGCTAAGCGTGGTGTCAAACAGGAACATGATGAAGAAGATGAATGTAAAACAATACTATATTAATAGGACGAAAGCATCACCAAACTCAACGTACGCGTTAAAGACAACACACAATGAAAACTGAAAACACAGGCAGATAAATACACAGGCAAACTAGGATAATTAATGACACAGTCCAATTAAATCAGTAACCATAGGGACAAACTCAAGCGGGAACTAGAACAAAGGGGGAAGGATACTGAATGGAAACTCTATGAAAATAAAATTAAGACAAAAATAACGGATTATGTGTAACAGAAATATTGTTTTGAGTTTTGAAAGAAAGTTACACGAGGGTGATTAAATTATGGCAACATTTTTATTTTTGGGTGAACTGTCTTTTTGGGTTAACTAGATATACCTGAGCATAAAACATAGTTTTATGAGAAACAGATAGAGAAACCATTCTCTATAACTACTATGTTATAGAGAAACAAACACATATTAATTTTATGACCCCAATTTTTTCAGTTTTTTCAGCAAATATTCACTCACGTTCACACTGCAGGCTGAAACGACCCAATTCCGATTTTTTTTTGCCCCTATGCGACCTGTATCTGATCTTTTCATGACAGTCTGAACGACACAGATCCGATCTTTTCAAATGTGACCCAGGCCACTTGGGTATGTGGTCCAAATCCGATATGTATCCGATCTTTTGAAATGCGACCTCAATCTGAACGGCCAGGTCACATGTATCCGACCCGCACGCCATTGATATCCGACAAACGTCATAATTCTGCGTTGAAGTAGGCGGGAATGAGAAGATAAACAAGTTAGCTATCGTACGATAGCACGCACCTGTAGCTAGCCATTACACTCCAACGCGTTGCACTGTTATGGTCCGCCGCAGACGTGTTTCTTCCCGTGACAGAGTTAATCGAAGGCGCTTAAACATAATCGAAGGTGGATCTGGTCATTCGGAAGTTACTGATGAATTCTGTATTAGTGAAGCCACTCACATCAGTATCCCACCACTCTTGGCTGCGACTCCGCACCCACACGTTTCTCTGTACCGACGTTGCTACCACTGCTCCACAAAACGCCATGGCCAAAAACCTTGCTCTCCTCCTTAATTTTCATTCATGTTTAGCTACTTCCGCAAACAACAATTGACGTCGTTGACCGTTGAGTACTCTGGGTCATTTCACGTTCACACAGGAGATCACAAAAGGTCGCATTTAATTGGAAATGTGAACGGCCTTGCAAAAAAATTGAATTTTTTCAATTTTTTTCAAATTTTTGCAGTGTGAACGCAGCCATAGCAGACTGATCTCATGAAACTGCGTATGTATGACACGCCAATTCGTATTTCCATTTTTGGCGTGCTATCAACACGCAAAATCGCTTTTCAGCGTGTTTATGAACGCCGTTGACTTAACGTTACATTACTACCCCAACTACCCCAACCCCGTCCCTAAACCTACCCGTCACTGGTTAATACCATTTATGAGTCTTCCCCTACCATCCTAGGAAGAAAAATATCGCTCCCCAGAATGTATATCAAAATTTGGCTTTATTTCGCTCAGATTTTTAACAGCGTGTACATACACGCGGAATCACTCGGACATAACGGCGTAGATATACACGCATACACGCGGATAGCTCAAAATGCGTATAAATAACACGCCACTTGACTTGAAAGTGGCGTGTATGTTTACGCAAAAGTCATGATGTCATGTTGGCCATAGACTGCTGCCATTTAGTTTTAACCACAGTGTTCTATTATTGTGGTATAATGTATTTCAGATAAACCTGGACAGCATCTAAAAATAACACGAACTGTGCTGTCGCTTTAGATGCCGCTCACAAAATCCCTTTGTATCTAAGGTGGGGATTTTAGCCAGAATAGCTGTACCACACTTTATACATGAGACAGACTAGAGGACGTGTGAATGATCATATTTACGAGTTGAACATGAATGGCAGCACAATGTTTAATTACCAGTGGGAATCTCTGGATTTTCTCAGAGCCCAGTGTAAATTAAAGAATTATAGACAAAGCAGATTGTTATTGGTCATAATTAAGTTGTCATTGTCAGTTTTAGTGAAGTTTATTTTGTACACAATTTATGAACTGTTGATGTGGAATAGTGATAATGCTTGCCAGAAAGCTCAAACTCATTTAGCCATGAGGAGATGAGCTGGTTCGACTAAACTACTCTCATCAATCTCTCTTGTGAATCTACAAAACTATCAGTTGCACACCAAAAGAGCAATGCTCTTCATATAGTCTAATGCTAAAAAATATCCTGTCTTTGTCAGAAAATGAGAAATTTTGAATGCACATCACAACCTAATTACGACTTCAGAACTCTTAAGTAAGAACTTCCCATGGGAACTTGAAGGCGGCGTGACCACCTGCTTTTCCAGATGCCAGAATCTGGAGGAGATTTAAAAGAGGGGAAAGAAAAACCTACTAGGAAGATGCATAACATCTGTCTTAATTTTCTTCATTGCTCTGCATCTCCAGAGAAGTCCCAAAGCCGAACCCTAGAGGACGTCACATCTTCATTTGCGGCTCTGGTATAAACTCGTGAATTTGCACCGATTTTGAAGAGACTGTTTCAGGAATAGTCAATCCCAAGTGTCAGGAAGTTTTAAGTCAACCATGCCACATATTGATTTGAGTAGTAAATGCTTCCCTGCTTCTGGAGGGTTCCATTATTAACACAGCGTGTAGTTAAATGCTTTAGTTGGGTGGTAATGAAGTCAGCCTGGGAAGCTCACATCAGATCAGGCCTCGTTAGAACTGATGTTTGACTGCTGGGCTGAAGAGAGAAGACTGTTTGCTAAGGGACTTTAAACCGACATTGTAGAACATCATTGCCTGCTTCAGGGGAATACTCCGCCGATTACTCACATTTAATAGCACTTTTGAGAGAACCAGATTTTTTACTTTCTTATTATTCCTTTATCTCAGTGGATGGTGCTAAAGTAGAAAATGGCATTAGCGGACTGATGGGATATCTGTATTCTGTGGTGCCTGATTTTTGTGTGAAACACAGGGGAACAGTCTCTAAGGCTGCATTTACACTTGGCATGAACATGCGATCACCGTGATCCGATCATAGGCCAATTAGGACACGGTGCGTTTACACCTGTCCACATCAAGTGGCTTCTATATCTGGATAACAGATCGGATCTCGCATTACCCTGCTAAAAAAAAAGAAAAAAAAAGGATGACTCCGGTGCAAAGTCGATCTGAAACGGTGGGTTTTCTTTTAAAAACAGTTTTCATTTGGGGGACATTTTACAAATCTTGCAAAATGAGGAGGATGTAGAGGCTACAAGGAGAACGGGGTAATGTGAGACAAACACATTCGTGGTCATGTGACCATTATGTTTTCAAGCCCCTCCCATTTCTCCTTGGCCATGAAGGAGAGTACCTCATAGTGCTGTGGTAGTGGTAAGCATATTTTTTTCACAAAAATATATATTTTTGCATGTAAAAGTAAATTTTCTTGCTGTCAACTTAATCAACTGTTGTGCCAAAGCAAATTGATTCAGGTAAAAAAACTTATATCATACATGTTGAGGAACTACCAACATATAAAACCATGTGATGATGCTAGCTGAAGATTAGCCTGAATTGCTAAGAGAGATTTTTTTTTTAAATGTGGCGGTGGGGTAAAGTGAGACAAATGCTGTGGGGTAAAGTGAGACATGAGGCACAAGTTAAGTTTAGTCTTAAACATATTTTAAAGTAATATTTCATTATATGTTTTACTTTTAATGATATAAACATTGTAGAAAAGCCATCATGCCAAGGCAATACACCAGGAAGTCAACCTGGGGGGAAACCCCCCTGAGGAGATAGAGAGTCAGCCGCTGAGGTCAAGGAAGGAAAGTCTATAAGAGCAGCTGCAAGGGATAGAAATATTGACAAGTCAAGCCTACTAAGATTCATAAAGAAAAAAGAGAATCCATCCATCCACTGCGCATGGTCCACATGGACGTGCCTCGCCAGCTGACTCAGATGTGCCACGTGTTCCCAGCCAATCTGGATATGTGTCTCCTCGTGAAATCCTACCACTTCCCAAATGTCCCCCCAGAACACAAACTAAACGAAAGCGTGTGAAGACAGCCATCCTAACTGATACTCATGAGAAGCAGGCAATTTTAAAAGGCTTATAAAGAAATACAAAAGAAACTGGCAGGGAAAAAGCAAAATAGCAAAGAAAAGGGAAAACCGAAAAAGAAAGCAACCAAAAAGAAAATCATAGTTAGCAGTTCTGAGGATAGTGATGTTCCTGTCCCAACTGATGATGTGTCTGACGAAGAGAGCTCTGAGGATGAGACAAGTGACCCAGGAAACACAGATCTGTCCGTGGGTGACTTTGTTATAGTTAACTTTGCAACCAAACACAGGAGCGTCCGTTACTTTGCATGGTTGAGAAAGTTGGGGATGACGAAATACTTGCACAATTTCTTAGAAGAATCCAGGGAAACACAAAAGAGTGGGAGTCACCCACGTTTGCTGTGAAGGAAAATGATGTGGCACATGTTCCTAAAAGTGATGTGGTGAAGAAGCTGCCTCAACCTAAAAGGCCTGGAGGAACCATACCCAGAGAGCAACTCCTCATCTTTCCCTGTAACCTTCAGGGCTGGAATGTAGAGTAGGCCTAGTTGTAGAGTATGACAGTTGGCTGATGTTCTAATCCAAGTGGGTCTAGCTGGCTCTAAGGGTCCTGTGTTCTGACCAAGCGGCAACATTCTAATCTGATAAATGAAGCCTACCCGGAAGTGCGAAAAACTGCAATACATGTCAAATCCGCTAGGGGCGGGTCCCAAAAGGGAGCAAATGTCCATAGACCCCATGTTAAAATGTCCGTTTTCACAGCATAAATTCATGTTTTTTTTAACTCATTGGTTTAGATCGTATTTAGATATAAAATGTATAACAAATAAAGGCGTGGTTAACTTTGATTGACAGCTGATAATGAGCTGCGCCGAATGGAATTCCTGAAATTTGATGTCTCGGCCATGATCTGACACAACACATCATACCACCTCTGTATCCTTTCTGAACATTTGTATTGAAATATCGTACATAAAATGGGTTGCTCTGCTATAAACTGCACTAACCGACACTGTAGGAGTTAATTCGCTCCATTTTTTTCCGGTAAGTGATATTCCACTACTATTTCACGTAACGTTAGTTAGCACTATTTAGCATGAATGTTTGTGGGCAGTGGCACACTGCAACAGTTAGCATTAAATCGCCTCAGATAAGTTAGCGTCCGAGGTACTTTACCTATGGTTATACGTTAACCGGTTATAACTGATGTTTGAAACACTGTAAATGCGTCTGCCAAATGAATAAATGTAACATAAGAATAGACTGATATGTTAAAGGTGCAGTGTGTAACATTTTTGACTATTTATTAACAGAAATGCAATATGACATCCATAACTATGTGTTCAGTTGTGTATAAAGAACTTACTTAATAAACCGTAATGTTTTTATTACCTTAGAATTAGGCATTTATATCTACATAAGCGCGGGAATCCCCTTCTATGAAGGCCGCCATATTATGACGTCATATTTCTACCGTAGCCGACAGCGAACAAACAGCGTTACAGAGCGCGTTTCGTCACTACCTTGAAAGAGAAGCCGCAGAAAGCTAGAAGATGCTAGTCTTAAACACCGTGAGTGTTTTCCCTTGTCAATGGTGTAAATATGTAGTTGGATTGTTTCATGTAACTTAATTCTTCACCCTCGATGTGTTATGGGTTTGCTATGTGGGGATAGATGTGCTGGTTACGTTCGTGAGACAGCTGATTAGTAGACTACTCTTGTCATTGACCGGAAAACAGTTACAGGAATCACCAACCCGTCGATCTTGGAAGCATTTTAAGTCGATCGAGTTTCCAAAATCAGAGAAAAAAGGCTATTGTGTGTAATAAGTGGTGTCTATTGGGATGCGGAGGCACGCGTGCTGTTATTACAATCACATCATTTTTGCCGCACGCACCTTTAGGCTCATGCGGACGCGTCGAGTATAAACAAGGCTTAACGCTTTAACCAGCTCAGCCACAGTAACAGCTTATATTAGCCAGCTAAACTATTACTACCCTGTTAGAAAAAAATCTATAGTTGCATAGTTTCATGGTTCTTCTCCCTCGCTGTAATATGGGTTTGCTATGTGGGGAGAATGTGCTGGTTACGTTCGTGAGACAATCAGCTGATTACTATTTACAACAACTGTGACGAGATCTGTCGTGTCGACAGCTCAGACCAATATTATTATATTATGTATTAAGACCCTTGATCCTCACCTGACTATGGCTTTGTAAACTTTATCCAAAGATGTGGTTTATAATGGACTGTGGTACTCCATGTTAGCTGTGGCTTGTTTTACTCTGGCTCACTACGACGATGTTTGTCCCGTTTTAGCCACCGTAGCTTCTTCGAAAGGGAGGGGTGAGCAGTGGGCTGAGCCCTTAGTGTAAACTCGCAAACGAACCGCTAGATGTCGCCAAAAAGCTACACACTGCACCTTTAATATATTTTGAGCATTTTTAATATACCATTTTGAGCATTAACAGATGGGTTGTCTTCAGCAGTTTTGCAGTGAATGTAGTAGCCATAGACTGTAAAAAGTAGCCTATAGTCTGCCAGTCGATCTTGTAATGTTACAGATAACTGAGGCTGAAGAGGCGCGTCCACCGGGCCGGCTCAGTCTCACACAAAGCCCGCCCTTTTACCCATATGGATTGCCCTGAAGTTGGGCGGGGTTAGGCTTTCCCAAGATTTTCAAAGATGGCGCCGCCCATACCCCCCATAAATGGCTTCAAAACCATTATTCAGAAAGTCTATGGGTGACGTCACAGACGCTTTGTCCATATTTTTTACAGTCTATGGTTCTGACCCCCAGACTGTGTTCTAATCAAACTGGTTCTATCTGTCATCTAAATGTTAAATAAAACATTTTGAAATATATTATGTTGTATTTGATTTTGTTACTTTCAGGATTCTAACTGTTACTACATGGGTTGTTATGGTAGTTTCAGAGTGGAAAAAATAAGTGGATCTGTGGAAGTGGATCTACCCCCAGCTGGTTCACTTTACCCCCTTGATCTCTAAGGTGGGGTAAAGTGAGACACAAGACCACTTTTAAAAAAACAATCATTTTTTCACTGCCCTTCGTCCTGAATGCATTCTGATAATTTTCATTGCTAGGAAACATCCTGAATGAATAGGAAATGTGTAAATTTTACTGATATATAATTTTAGCTCGCTTAGAGGGGAGCAAATGTAAAAAATGTCCCACTTTACCCCACTCTCCCCCTACTAATAATGTGGATAGATGCTGTAATGGAAACGGTATAGAGAAACGTATGGATCTGAATGTTGCCAGCTGTGAAGCTGTTAATGCCAAGTGTAAACGCAGCCTTACTAATCAATGAAAGAATGTGAGTCCCTTCAGGGCCAATAGAGTGCATAAGTGCAACGCCCACTTCTTTAGTGGCATTGGTTCCGGAATTATTTTCATTGGCATTTTTAAAAAAGTCTTAGTGTTATAAGCCATGAACCAGTTGTAAGGTGAATCACAACATTTCCAAATTTTATCTGAAGCAAAAAAGTATTTGAAAATCCGACAAGACCAACTCGATTATGCCATTGGCGTTGTTTCATAGGAGTGGGCGTTTCCTGCAAGCTCTTAAAATGGCACTTAAGTATACTTGACTTATACTGACAGAAAAGTATATTTGGCCTATACTTGTACTCAATTTTTTGATTATAATTAAGTATTGTAAGTATACTTGGCTTGTAGCTGTGTTTACTCTTTTGATTGAGTAGCCAATTGAATTACACATGTAAAAGAGTAGAGAATCTCTGGATCAAAAGACAGGTGAAGAAGAAACAAGTGATAGAATATTGCTTACGCATGTGTAAAATAACACGATTATCAAACATTAAATAGCATATAAGTTCAAAACTTCCTAACGTTACAGAATAAAATGTCGACCCATGAAGGGTTAAAGGTATATTTGAAGTATAAAAAATGACTAGTTAAATAGGAACATAGTAGTATACTTAAAGTGAAATAATAATAAAAAATAATATGAATAATGCTGTTGTATACTTTCAGTATGACACTACTACACTAGTAGTTTAAGTGTACTTTCAAAAACTAAAAATGTGCTTCAAGTATTTGACTAAACTATCAGTATACCTAGGCTATAAGTTCTTTTGAAGTATAGTTGCAGTACAAACGAAAAAATTGTAAACTAGTTGTGTACTCAGTTTACTACTGTTACACTTAAAGTATACTTACTACCAATTTAGTCCCAAGTTGTACTGAAACAGTACTTACAAGTGTACTTCTAGTACATTGATATTAGTATACTACATAAAATACACTTAAAATGTGTTTGAACTTTACCTAAGTAGCTATACTTAAAATTAACTTGAAATATACTTATTTTACTTATTTTATTTCTACTTATTCTTTTCTTATTATAAGACAATATGTAAAACAATGTGAAAAAAGTATTTAATAGGCTACTCAATCAAAAGAGTAAACAATAAAAGCCAAGTATAATAGGCCTACTTAATTATACTTTTAGGAATATATCGATCAAAAGATTGAGTACAAGTATAGGTCAAATATCCTTAGACTTTAATAGCACATAAACTTCTTTTTCATAAGGGTTACCATTCAAGTGTGCATAGATCCAGAAGACTGTGAAGGCTGTCATTACGGCAGCTTACGGCAGTCTCAGTGGAATCAGCAACAAGAACTGACTGTATGATGATCCAACAATATTTGTAATCTTTTGGTACTGTAGATTGGTAAACGGCTGCCTGGAATACTTGATTGGTTAATCATGGCGTTCTGAGGTCAAATATTTTTAACTAGACTCTTTCGCTTACACAGGAGTCAGTGCTAGTTTAATGATTTTTGTATCAGCAGTCTTTTCATTCTCACATAATTATTGATGGAGTTCATAAGGAATATATTACTATTCCCTTTAATGATTCTGGTTCCTCAATGTTTCCATTAATGGTCCGTCATTTTTGAAGAAACTTAAACTATATGTTTGTTTTTTTCATTTAGTTTAACGCAACACCACCAAATAGCAGTAAAAACACTGTCGTCGTATTTCAGTGCGGTGTTCAACAATGGTGAAGAACTGAAATGTTCAAGAACTGTTAATAAATCATTAATCAAAATAATGACATATAAAATAAATTTCTGGTTCCCATCCACATAAACTATTAGATTATTTTAACCCTACTCAACTTCTGGTTTAATCAATAGCATGATTTTGGGGACGGGACGATCTTTTCCAAACAATGCAGGGTAGAAGTGGCAGTAGGACGGGAAACCATTATTATAATTTATACTACGGGGCTGTGGAATGCTTGATTCTGATTGGTTGACGAATGTTCTAAGGTGTGCAATTATTTTTAGGGAAACGCACTGCTAAAGTAGTTCCAGGCAGGTCTTGAAATTATTACAGTTGATTACAAATGATTTCAGTAATTTCAGTTATTAAAGGGGGGGTGAAACACTCAGTTTACCTCAGAGTACCTATAGAGTAATATTGCATCCATCATATCTCCAAAAAGTCTTTAGTTTTATTATATTTATAAAAGAAAGATAGGCTGTACCGAGTCTTTCCGGAAAAAGCCGAGCGGGTGGAGGAGTGCCGTGTGGGCGGAGCTAAATAATCACGAGCGCGCGAAGCTTTTACGTTGAGAGTGTCTGGAAGCTGTGACATCCTAAAACAAACAATGGCTAAGAAGCAGTTCTACTCACCGCCTGCGGTTCCAACGCAAGACCGTTAACCTTTTAATGTTGGGACTGCTCCATCCTTGAGAACTAAACGATTAGCAAATCCGGCTTCGAACTGGGCCTTGTTTATAAAAAAAATCATCCTAGAAATGCATAGAACAAACAAGAACACTTTTACAACTGTGTTGATGTTCTGGAAAAACAAACTCCATCCACTGGTCGCTTAACGCTTGATTCTTTGGGAATCTGTGCAGTGTTGTCTTGCCTTGGCAACCGAAAACACACTTCTTTGGTGACATATTGCAGTGCAGTCGATGCACAGCGCTTTGATGGGCATAGGTTACGGCTATCGCTCTACAGCTGCGCGCGCGCTCTTCCGCGAGAAGTGCCTTTAGGACCGTATAAGGATATTCCGGCGCATCTGACGTCAGACGCGCCCATACTCGAAAAAAACTTTCCGAAACTTGTGACAACCAGGAAGAAGTATTTTGAGAACAGAAATACTCAATCAAACGTACAACTTAATTTTTGAAACTTTGTCCATGTTTAGCATGTGAATCCAACTCTTTAACGGTGTAAAAAACTCACTATGCATGAAATAGCATTTCACCCCCCCTTTAAGCTCCTTACAGACTACAACAACAAAATAGCCAAAACCCACAATGACACTGATCATAATTTTTACCACAAAATTACATTTGATTAAGTATTATGCACTCCAGGCTGTGCATTAATATTAGAAAAATAATGCACGCTTGAGGTGTAAGACGTGGCCACATTACCACATCAGGTGTGCATTACTTTCTAATATTAATCGGCCCGTCGTCAATTATTCCGTACGTAATTCCATTTAGAATAAAGACTTTTTGTTGGCACATTAAAAAAATGTAAGAATTTATTCTGTCTACGTCCTAATGTTTTGAGATTTGTCTCATAATAGGGCTCTTGTGAGGAAAAAGGTGCAAAATTAAGCTGAGATTTTGAGAATAAAATCAAATCTAAGAGAATGAAGTTTTGACATTTATGACGTTTTATAAAACATTGTGTGCTTTATATATATATAATTTACTACTGTGGCACTACAACGTCACTATATGTTGCTGCTAACACACATAGCAATAAATATTTAATGTTTTGGAAAAAATTTATACAAATTCACAAGAATTTGTACAATCCCATTTGTATATTTTTGTATAATTTAGATTTAGGGCTGGGGTTAGAAGTGGATCTTACGGTTTTCTAAAAGTTGCACGCTTGGTGCTACAGATAACACAAAAATGACTCAAGATGTTGTAAACCGGTTTTTACTTAAAAAAAATATTTTTTTTATCTTTTCTTTTTTATCAAACTGGAAAGATCAACTGTGTGTAGGGCACTTTTTTTTTTAGCTCGTTTGATATAAAAAAGTCTGTTTTGTAAAGTGAGCAATTTGCACCGCAAAAAGGAGTTCTGATTTCCTCTTCCTGCAACCCATCACCATCCACACAGTTCAACACATCCACATCTGTCAGGCTAAATCTTCTTTTCTCTTCTGGCCTGATGTGCTCTCATTTGGCAGAATTGACTGAAATGGGCTTTTGTGTTTTGTTGTTTTGATGTTTGGCAGTCCTGATGCTCTATAGGTTTGCCTGCGGCTTGTTCTGACGCTGACCTTGGTTAAAGCGTTCCACCTGATGCCGCTCTCTCACAGTGGCATTCTGGGTGATTGGGTCTCTGAAATTAATCTAGGTAGAGTTCGATTTGTCATTGTTCCTTCTCCGAGGCTCTTGGATTGGATCCCATTCAGGGGTTAGTCTGATTTTGATTGGTTCCTGGTCTCAGGGCATTGAGTTGGAGCTTGTTTGAAACCCTCTATCCTTTAGGAAAGCTTCGGCACAAATGGCTGGATTTTATGGTCTCTCTGATTGCTTCTATTCATTGCGGCTGTTTTCAAGGGTCCACAAAAATATCCAGTACTTTGGCCTCACATTTTATTTTTTTCTTATTCTGACCCAACACTGTACAAAATTTGTGTCAATGAAAATTAAACAGTGTATATAAATACTGTTTTTTTTTTTTTAGAAAAAATAGCAAGGATGCATTAAATTGATCAAAGTGTAATGCTTTTACACTTATATTTTTAACTTTCTATTCATCAAAGGATCCTGAAAAACGATAATAATAAGAAATGTTTCTTAAGCACCAAATCATCATATTCTAAGGATCATGTGACACTGAAGACTGGAGTAATGATGCTTGAAATTCAGCTTTGATCACAGGAATAAATTACATTCTAAATGGTATTAATATTTCACGATATTACTGTTTTTACTGTATTTTTAATCAAAAACATTAAAAAAAATTGTATCGAACCCAAACTTTTGAATGGTATTTTATATGTACTTCGTGTGTGTGTTTTTGTGTGTGTACCATGAACTGCAAAGGCTCAACAATATGCAATATTGTTAATAAAGCATAAATTGATTTCATGATTTGTCAGTCAATAATTCAACTCACCAGAATATAAATTTTAATAAATTTCTTTAATAAAAGCATCATTAATTTGACTAAGTTTTGAATGCTTTTGTTATGGAAAGAGTGTGTTAACAACACTGCATCAAACACATAACACGTTCAACACATCAGCACAATTCATGCTTATCATCACTGCAAATTAAGCCATATTTATGTAGTCTGGGTCAGATTTTCTTCATAGTTGGTGAAAATAATGGCTTTTCATGCAAACTTTCACTGTTGACATCTAGTTAATCTTCTACCAAGTGACAGATGCATGTGTGCCAAGACCTTGCATGCCTGTAACTCAGAGCTCTATAAACAGACTTGTGCTGGGTCAAGCTGTTCTTGCGTGAATTCTATCAAGGGACCTCTTTCCTTGTTTTCAGGGCTGCAGGCCGTATTTACCCCCCCCCGCTCGCTCATGGTCGCAACAGGAGCTCTGGAGCCATTCGGGTAACTGTTGGAACAAACTTGACTGAGAAGAAGTGCTTTTTGTTCAAGGTGAAATGTACTTCTTTCTGAAATGAATTGTCAACATCAGAACATGCTTTGTCCTATCAGCACTACACATTGAGAATCACTAGCCACGTTTCCATTACAGATTTACGCAAACTTTTGCGAAATTTTCTAAATGTTGATAAAATATTATTTCGAAATGACGCCATTATGACTAAAATGTAATTTTTTCCTCTCGCAATAAGTCATTCCAAAAATCATGGCAACGGATGTTAGTGGTAATGTATATCCCAGCCACCGCACTAGCCATTATTTTTAATCAAAGGATATGTCCAAGCATTAATGGCAAAGAAAGCCTTATTCTTGAGAGCGTGTAGGTGTTTCTCCCTCCTTTCTGCTTCAAGGTCTTGATAAATTGTTGCATTTCTTTGTTGTTTAGAATCCAGTATTCCGGTAATAGCCTACTTTTGTCTTTTATGTGTTTAATGAAGAACTCTGCCTCGTCTTCTGTCCAAACATACCGCACCTTATTTAAGGAATTATCGACTTTTACGTACGCCAGACCTGTAAATGCGGAAAAACTGTTTCCATTGCGGTTTTGCGAAATATTCCTTTTTCAAATTGCCCGAAAAAGCACTTAATGCAAGCTTAAAAACGTATTCGAGATATATGGGAGTTTTTGCGAAATTGACGTGTTTCCATTGGGCGGTTTTCAATTCGCAATTCCAATTTACGCAATTTGAAGGGTAGCTACTGGAAACAAAAGCTACTGGTCTATGGAAACCAAACTATGAAACCGAACAGAATATTTTAGCAAAATATCAATGCAGTACAACAATTGTTCATTACGAACCAGTTCAATAGCATATTAAACTGTAAATGACCCTTGAATGTGATCAAAAAAACATTTTGGGCACTGTTTACAGTCTATGGTTTACACACCTGTATTTAGGGCTGTACAGCTGAAACAGATGTAAATCTCATGTCTTAAAACACATTTTTGGTGAGTCACACCAGTCTTCCCATCTCAACCATGGGTGAACACAAACACATCCCGCATCTGCCCAGAGACAGCTATTACTGTGCCAGTCTTCATCAGTATCTTGGCTGCAGTTTAGACTGAGACCTTCACCTGACAGTCAGAGAGAGCGGCCCCGGAGCTTGTGTTTAACACTCCAGTAAAAGAGCCATGTCTGCCTGCCCTGGTCCCGGACAAACTCAATTTAATCCCCTGTCTCTGTATTGATGAATGTTGGGGAAAGTTCAGAGAGCAAATTAAGTTTCTTTTAGAAGTTTTGTTGTCGCAGTTGTTGTTGTGGTGGGTTGGCTGGCGGAGACTTCAATAAGATGTCTTGCCTTTGTTTTGGCCCACAGTTAAATGAACAGTCGGAAGCTTCAGCAGGGTTTTAAATGCTTTAAGAGTTGTTTTACATCTAAGCTGAATCACCTAATTTGTAGCTTTGTCAGGTCATTGGTCATGAGAGGTTTATTAAGGAGAAGTCTCGGATCCATTAGCTTTTGGCTGAGGTTCATAGAGGGCTGGATGGAAACATATTAAGAAGTATCGAGGGGTGAAGAGCTCATCAGTTTATGGGGACAAACGTATCTCTCTTTTCCAGCACTCACCAGACCCCATTGTAGACGTAAAAAAGTGACCATTACTATGGTCAGAGGTGGATTATGTGTGCTGCCTGCCAACTATCAACATGCAATGGTTGGAAGTAGGAAAACCGTTTTACCAAGCTGTTTATTGTAGTTTGTAAAAATGATGGAAGACTTAAGGTTTCTATTCTGACATGATCTGACTCATTAATGAACTCATACTTGGAACCAACCCTAAGCATTAAACTTGTATTCCCTGCTTCAAATATTAAAAATATATTAAACTGTACTTGCAGATAATATAATATTAACGAAATAAAAGGGCTCTTAAGTGTACACTTAACGAGCAAACACTTTAATGACTGTTTCTTAACATACTTAAGTACACTTAAAAATTGCACTTGTCAATGTCAAATTAAAAGGTTTACTCATAGTACATTTTAAATCATGTTTTATAATCTTTTAAACTACACTCATTTTAACGTGTTAACTAACATTCTAACATTCACACGTAAAGTACTTGATTATAATTTAATTATAATTATAACTGTAGTATTGTTTGATAATTTACGTGTACTAAATGTAACTTCATTACAAATGTATAATACAGATATATTTAAATACATGATATGTAGTGTCTTAAGACTGTCAAAAAACACTTTTAAGTTGAAGTAATTGCCTTTAATATAAATTTTAACTATAATACATTTTCATATAATTGTATATAATATGTCAAGTATATTCTCATAAAACTAGTGTAGGGCTACTGCACATCTTTTTCACAAGTGCATGCACTTCAGATTTGGATATTAACTTAATTAAATACATAATGAACCTAATTAACATAAATTGCTGAAGTCACCTATAAGTGATCCTCTTTATTACAACATCCAATGTGAACATGTTAGCAAAAGGGACTGAAATCTGAACAGAAAAAAATAATAATCTGGCCACATAACCTGCAGTTTGAAGACATCTAAACATCACTCATAGCAACCACTTAGCAACACCCTGGCAACCATCTACCTTAGCATTATGTTTTTTTCATGGGCAAGCAATGCCTTTTTCCAATAAAAGTTAAATGTATTTAGGATCTTTTAATTCCTCGTCAAGTCCAGAATCAGGATCAGAAGCAGAAAGAGCTTTATTGCTAAGCATGTTTCCACACACAAGGAATTTGTTTTGGCGACAGAAGAAGCTTCCAATACACAGAGACTCCATAAAATATCCTTACAAATCCTTTACACTGTAAGCTAGGAATGAATGCAGGTTGATCCCAGGGATTTTCAATTGCGAATCTGAATTTTGTTTCCTTTAAGGCATTCTAATATAGCCCGCTATATCTGCACATCTGCCATGGGATTATTATAATGTGAAGGGATTGAAAGAACTAAATAACCAACTTTGATTATCCACTGCAGTAAACAAGCCACACTGCATGCCAGAGGCTATATGTGCAAGGCATGATGGGAAACCTTAATCACTGATCCTTGACCCTACTGTAGTTATGCACTATGTTTATGTAATTAAAATGAAATCATTGACCTAGTGGAACATATCGAAATGTTCACCCACACGCAAATACGCACGGACTGAAAATGTGCATATACTGTAAATGCATTCAGGGATTGTCCATCTAGTTCACCCTAAGCTTCATCCAGGCTTAGCACTTGGTGGATCGGGGCATGTGAGGCAAGAGGATGCCCGCAATCAAATCATTATTTCAGAGCTGGCAACAGAAACAGCATCTGCAGATGGGATGATAGGATTTTGCTCCGTTTTTAAACACCACATTAAATTACAGCCATAGTTCAACAGTGCAAGTCCACAGAAACAAATAAATATCAGAGCTGGACCGATTACAGCTGTTTGTTCTTTTACAAAGAACATATATTCTAAGTGCAAACAGAAGTTGCCTGTCAAAGAATACAAATGGCGTGTTAATGCACTACAGACGATTATAAAGCAGTGCAGTTATGTAGCATTAGCAGAGGCACATGTGGGAGTTGTAGACGCAGTTGGAATTGACATTATAAGAATTAACATCCCACATAATGGATTTTGTTCGTCCTAGAGCTCATCCTTTCCGATTTTCCGAAGAATTGGGTCTATTGGAGACGCCCAATAGATTTTTTTAGGTGCTGAAATAACACCACAGACACAGTTAATCACCATGGTAAAATCTCAGAGTAAAACTGGGAGTTGTGAAAAAGATGATACACCGATGTTTCAGATGAGAAGTTTATGTATTTTTTAACTGTTTTAATTTCCTTGATTTTATTTTGTGATTATTTTAATTCCTTTCTTTAAAGCAATTTGAATTGCCATAGTGTATGAAATGTGCTATATAAATAAACTTGCCTTGGCTTGTGTTGTTCAATACACATTGTGCATTGTTTTAATTTTGCCACCTACCTCTTTGTATGTGTTTGTTGCATGTGGATGATGCTATACTTTAGCAGTCTACAAACAATCACTTGTAATTAACAGGTAATTAACATGACACACACAGCTGCCAGTTTGTTTCTTTTATCCACGAATTTGCTAAAGCCTTGTCTCGCTTTCTCTCTCTGTCTGTCCATCACTCTGTCTTCTGTGTCCAATAAATGAAGTGACACAAACACAACTGCACAATACCTCTGTCATTTCAACCCATTATCACTGTCATGATTGTGGGACACATTATTATCATGTGCAATTATCATTTGCATCATTTGTTTTATATGATATTGACGGCTTTTCATGTAGGCCGCAGTGTAAAATGTATAATAAATAATTAGTGCACATTTGAATTTGAAATTCTAAAATAACACCGTTAGTTTAATGGATGTAGTATATAACAGGGGACAGTGGGGTAAGATGAGCCAGTAATTGTTCATATACTTTCTTATTTTTGGGTTGCTCTTTTCTGTACAATGAAAATATACTAAATTACTTGGCAAGGGCTAAATATATCGGTACCGTATTGGTTATCAGATAAAGATATTTTTATTTGTAATCAGTCAGGTTGTCCATATTAGATATAAATTGTTAAATATGCATATTTTTGCCATTTAAGTCATGATTCATTAATAATATCCATATCTGCCATTCCTATCTCTCATTTTCACTTTTGCATAATCAAATTTAACACCTCAAGTTATGTCATGCCAAGTCTGACGTCAGTGATGCCATTGGTTCGTGCCGAGTTGAAATATGCAGAGTCATCCTCTAGACAAGCAGAAATGGATGGACATCTAATATAGCCTATAATTATGTTCCAGGGTGTCTCATATTAACTAAAATCACAAGAACGCATCTAAAACATAACGCTATGACTTTGCAGAAAAGCTCCAGTGTCCAGACCTACCTTTTGACTTTCCTCAATGTATTCCTGTTTGTAAGAAGTGTGTGTGTGTATGTGTGTGTTTATCCAATATTTCAATGCCATGCACGTTTGTGAATACAAATTCTGATGCCCTTTTAGTGCCCTCCTCCAGGGGAAGGGCGCACTCTATTTTTAATCAAATTAAACAGGCACGGTGAGGGTGAAGGATGTCTATTTTAGAAAATATTCTTTAGAAAAAATCTAACACTAAGTTACATGCACCTTCATTCCCTTTAGAGGGACTAAATTGATGTTCTGTCTATTTTTTATACACATAAATGTGGTACATATTTACATTTCAAAGTATTTACATCTGATACCATCAATGTCCCATGGTATCACCACAGTACTTTTTGTAAGGACAGAAAGTTTAAGATTCCAGTAAGAAGAACATCAGCTGACTTTAGGAGTATAGTCTGACAGATCAATATTGCACTCATTGAGACTGCCGGTACAAGGCTAACTAAATAGACACTCCCCCCACTTTCATGTCTCAACCGGTGTATTTATCATTAGTGTAACACTGCAGCGGTGCATTGCTGCAGAGAAACAGTCTAACACTAGAATGAGCAAGTAAATGAATAAATGGAGAAGGATGTTTCGGTTATTGAATCAGGCGTTTTTCTGCCCTTGTTCTCTCTCTTTTGTCCTCCGTTCTTATCTTCTTTCAGCTTATTTTGTCTTTCTTATGAAAAAACTAAGACCTGATTTGGCTTAGATTGATAATATTTTTTTAGTAAATGACACATTATTAACCTCACAAGGTTACTAGATATTATTACTGAAGTTTATTGAGATATTTTCTGGGGTTTGGTGTCATTTACGGCGTGTTTGAAATGTAACCTCCGTCTCGTTGATGCAATTTACCAAGCGTGTCATCCTAAAATAACTGGGGCTCTTCCTGTCTTAGTCCTTGAACAGCAATGCAGCTGGACTACTAATCACTAGCTGCCCTTGACCAGCAATGCAGAGGTGTTTATGTGTGAGAGGAAGAAAGCTGAAGGTATCACATTCGTATGTGAAATAGATGTGGTGTGTGAGTCCACCTAAATATGTGGCCATTCTGCTGAAAAGACTTAAAGTCCCACTGTAGTCAATCATTTTATCCCTTAAAATACATACTTGATCACCAAAATTATATATTTAAACGTTTTTTCCTTGAAAAACTAAATCGTCATGCCTTAAAATAGCTTGAATGTAACTAATACCCTAGTATACGCGGTTCTATGAATATGCAAATTAGCCCCGCCTCCACTCACTCACACCAGCTCAGTGATCCACTCGTCGATGATCACATGTTGACGTGATTGGTTACAACCCAGCAAACACAGAACGTTCCCCTAACGTTCCCGTATGGTTCCCATTTGGTTATTTTTTTGGGAACCAAACAAGAACGTTCTAGGAACGTTCTCTGTAGATTATTTTTAGGTTTAATTTTATAACCTAAGGAGAACGTTCTGGGAATGTTCCCTATAGGTTATTTATAGGTTCTATTTTTATAACTTAAAGGGAACGTTCCCAGAACATTCCCTGTATGTTATTTTTAGGTTTAATTTGATAACCTAAGGAGAACGTTCTGGGAATGTTCCCATAAAGTTTCCAGAACGTTCCCCTAACCTTAAGGGAACGTTCTATTTACATTAAGAAAACTTTCCTGGATCACCAATAGGATACCCAAAAACTAACGTTCCCATAACGTAAAATTGTTAGCTGGGAAAGTAGTTTGTGATGACAGAAACACCAGCGATTTCAAACCGCATTTTTTAAACTGTCTTTGTTTTACTGCAGTTTTAACGAGAAAATACTGTTGGTGTTGACTTATGAAATTACACATGGTTTGTCTTAAAGCATAAAAAACACCACATAAGCCGCGTTTCCACCGCAGGAACTTTACCCAGGAACTAGGAATTTGGGCTGGTACTCGGTGTGTTTACACCATAGGAACCAGGGTCTAAATGAAGTTCCGGGTAGATATTTCCCCCTCCGAAAGTCCCTGCTTACGAGGTAGTACTTTTTCAAAGTTCAGGAACTTGAACCGCGGGTGGGGCTTGTGCGCTGCCGCATTATGATTGGATAACTCCGCGATTTTTAGAATCTATTGCAGTTCGTGGCTTCATGCAGTAATGAAGTTCCATGCAGTAAGAGTTGTCCGTCTGCAAATATGGAATTTAACAAAAATAAAAAAGTCAGCTGGACCGACGACGAGATTCAGGCTTTATTATGCGTATTTGCGGAAGAGAGACAAATTTTCTGCGCGTTCGTCCCAGCCGTCTCACGGTCATGTCCGCAATAGCTGATAACATTTGCTGTCTAATTTTAGATCTAACGTTAGCATTACAAGCGTTCTGAACACGCTTTAATATCAGTGCTCGTCTCTTTACTGCCGTTTTGTTAATGACCTCGTTAGTAAACCAATAAATCTCAAACAACTGCAGCACAGTGTGAATCTCTTCCATATTTATTATAAATGTGGCGCTCAAAACTGATTACAGTCTTTTTACAGTCTACTGTCTGTCACAAGCAAGCAATGAGCAGTCGCGCACAGTTTACCCGGTACTTTAGACCGCGCTGTAAACGCAGAAAGCTACCGGTCTGGGGCAAAAAAAGTTCCTGGGAAAAAAGTTCCTGGGACAAATAGTTCCGGGCAATTGCGGTGGAAGCGCAGCTATAGACATAGTATAGTCACTGGTAACTATATAGTCACTTATAAACAACATTAAAAGCTTGATTTTCACCACAGGCGGACTTTAACAGCATAAAAAGCACATGAGCTTGTCTTTCCAAGCTTCTTATAGCTAAATTGCACAAATTAGTTAATTTATTATGAATTAACAATGAGCAATAAAAATGCATTGTTCATTGTTAGTTCATGATACCCAATGCCTTAACATATTTAACTGTTTGGCAGCTATAGTCTTTTCAGCGGGGTATTTAGTCCATTTTAGAGTCATGGTAAACTACATAATAGTTTTGCTCAAACTGACCCTATCCTCATTTGAAAGATTGTGAAAGTTTTAAAAGAAGACTTTTGAGAATAAGCTATTCAAGGGCATCTCCAACAGCTACGAGAAAAAAAAAAAATTCAGCAGAAAACCTGAAAAGGAGTCGGTCACATTTTTTTCTGTTAAATTCACAGAGACTTCCTTTAACTCTAAAACACAAAACAATGCAATGAGGAATTCAAAATACAGGGAAACCACATGTAAAAAATCAATAAGGAGAATTCCTTTACATTATCACAGTATATTGGTTCCTATTTTTAAGGAATCCTCTAAGGCAGCATGTCTTTCAGGAAAAAGAATACAGTGCATTCATGTGTGGCTGTTAATAGAGTTCCTTTTAAATGCATCTTCATGAAAAATTTACCATGGTCTGAGAAGGAAGATGGAAAGGGCTAACAAAAATACATAGACCATTCACTGTGAGGGTAACAGACATGTAAAAGTGCTTATCTCAGAGAGAAACAGAAAGGATGCTTATATGCCATAGTCTCTCTTTTTGTACATGTCTCATCCTCTCTCTCTTTCACTTTCCCACTGCTGACAGCTGCACTCTAGATCCCTACTTCTGTGGAGTCAGGAGACTTTGCATGATTATTCTCTGATGGAGTGCCCCTGCTGCTCTTTGTAGTGGCCTAGAAAGTTAAAGTGGAGGCGGGGCAGGTGTTCATAGACAAATACTGAGGTGACATTGAAAAACTTTATACACTTTCATTTCATTAAAAAAAAGAAGAAATTTTATCCCCAGGTGTCCTTCATGACCATGTCTCTATAGAAAGACTAAAACTGAATGAAGCTGCCTTGATGATTTTCTACTCATTCAGTCAAACATCCCCCCTCACCCCCCGTGATGGCAAACGCTCATACATCTCTTACTTTTGTTTATTGGAAACTTGCAAGTGCAAATACATAACCATCTAAATATATACACTTTATTCACCTCTTTTTCCACACTCCAATCATAACTGGGCTAAGCAAGCTGACGCATACACATATGCAACAAATGCAGCTTGAAACACTTTAACATGCTCAATACTTAATCAGTGTTGGGGGTAGGCATTACAAGTAACACAGGTTACGTAATCAGATTACTTTTTTCAAGTAACCTGTAAAGTAACACATTACTTTTAAATTTACAAAATATCTAAATTACTTTTTTTTAAATAAGTAGCACAAGTTATGTTGTTTTCTCATTTATTGCCTGACCGCTCTCCTGTCCCCATGTTGAGAGAAATCGCAAGTAAGGTTCAGACACGTTGTGTGTGCTGTGTAAACATGATGTTTATTGTAGTTCTAGACTAAATATGAGCATGTACTCGTCTCACTTGCACAAAAACAGATTCAGTATTCCTCAGAATGAATAAAACAGTGAAATGCAACCTATTCCCTGCAATAATTAAATGTTAAATTATACAAATATACTTTATGTATTTAATCTCACTTTATTAACCAATGTCTTTGCTGCTGACATTTGATGATCCAAATTCAACAAATAAACAAAAATGACTTTAGTTAAACATCACATTTGTGTTTAATTTTTAATTTTTTATTGCTTAAGTACGGCCCTTTCCCTAATGGCATGCTAAACACTTGCGGTCTTCTAACGAGTCTGCACTTTTGTGATGTTATACCGATTTGACTGTATGGGTATAAGTCTGCTGTGGATAATAAGACAAACCTTTACTGTCATTCACAAAAAGAAAGCTTTGTTTGGGTAGAAGTTTGCTGCAGAGCCCACTTCAGTGCGGGCTCAGCAAAAGTGTGCATCAAGGGCGCATATCGGCCACAAAGCGAGCATTCATGAACACCCTTTTGAAACCTAAAATGACAAATAGGACACCCTATGGTCTTTTGCACGCAGAAGCCATTGTAAGTCCACAAGACTGCAAGTGCATGAAGTGTGCCATTTAGGATAGGGCCTTAGAGAGTATTGAACTTTCTTCTTCAATATGGTAATGCATTACTTTAAAAGTAAAAGTCCCCAACACTGTATTTAATTACACTTGGTGTTTTTTTTTTTGAGTAGCCCTACTGTCTTTGTTTCCGTGCGATGGTGCGCTTTATGAGTTCATTACACAAAAGTTATTTGTGTCTCGGGAAGAGAAGTGTCTGGAAAGCTTAAAAGTTTATATAGGTTTAAATATTTTAAATGGAAAACAAGACAAATCTTCAAATTAAGATCAGTCAGTATGCTTTGTTATCTCCAGATAGTGCCTGATAAGGTAGCATTTTTGAAGTGCTTAAAAGACACAACTCTAAACACAAGTTGAAAATTACAGACTACTCTGCTCTCTTTCATGGCAAAAACAGTTAGCTGTTTTAAAATCAGTGTAGACCAACATCCATTTGTCTGCTGGTTTGAGTCCTAGATAACAGACACATTCTTAAGGGTATCTTGTAGGGTAAAGATGTATAAGTCACATCAGCTAGCCACTGAAATACCTCAGGGTTCGGTGTTTGGCCCTCTCCTCTTCTCAAAATACATTACATTGCTTAATTTAGGCAAATGGATATCCTTACAGCTACACTGCACTCACACACAGCTCTACTTTACATCTTTTTGGTAGGGTTGTAATATCATGAATTAAAACAAAACAAAACATTCTAGTCTTCTGATTCATCCAAGCATCAAGCTAGGACAAGCAAGTTAATAGTGAAGCTAACATTGCACATTGGAAGAAGAGTAAATGTGTCTCTGTGAGGACTTTTAAATGGAGAACAAATTAAATATTAACCTCAATTTGCTTGTTTTGTCCTCTTTCAATTCTCCAAGGTCTGTTTGGCTTGTACTGAGTTAACGTGATCATGAACTACAAAAAGCAGATCCCTTAATTGGTTCTGACAGGTAGTCTCTGTGAGTCCCTGCATTTCACGACTATATGGGCACGAGAGTATTTAACGTGGAAGAAATTATTGCAGAAGGAGGCCGATAGCTTGAGGGTGAATGGAGAAAATTAACACGTCACTACATCTCTGCATCCACACTACGAGGCTTTCTTACACATTACCAAAGTTATACTATAGAATGTGTGTGGCTATATACAGTATATAGTTAGATATATGTATGTGTATATATGGCATTATATCCCAGTGATGCCACCACTACTTTATTACTTGATGATTTAATGTAATGACTTGAAGACATTAAAATCCTAACAGAATGCTAATGGAATTTCTGTTGTAATTGACCCTCCGCAAAGACCCGCCCTCCTTAGTTACTGTCGCTATGTTCCGACAAGCTACGCCGCTCTCATGCTCTCACCATGTTCTCACGCAGTGAAAAATACATTGCAGAGCAGAGAGGAGACTGACAACACGCGGACAGACAGGACAGACCAGGTTACTTTTCGGTTACTTTTGATATTAAGCATGTTAAACAAAGTCTCACCTTTCAAATATGGTCATTTTTGAAAGAAATTTAAACAATAAATACCGTTTTGTGGCTCTTTAATGTGCCGTGACAGATCGCTGTAGAGCATCAGTTAAAGCTGCTCGTGATCCGATCATCTCTTCCTTCTAGTTCATTTATAGCATCAAATAAACATGAATTAACATAAGAAGGAATGTTGTTTTAACCACGGAAAGGCGCCAGTATATTCAGTTTTTCAAGTTCAAATCCTCCCATGTTAATCTACTAAGCTTGATCCGACAAAATGGCGGATGGCGAAGTATGATTGGTCAGAACACCTGTCAATCAAGCTCCACACGAAGGGTCAATTTGAAACCAATATATAAATCAAAATCTGTAAGAATGAGGAAGTGAAAATTGGGACATTTATCCAGTTTGAACATATACATTGGAATCTTTGGAAAGTCTTTAATGGATTCTTTTAGGATTAGTTCCAAATTCCATTAGCATACTTTTATTTTTTATTTCTCTATTTATTTTTTGACTACTGTAAGTAGATTATCCATTTGCACTCCCATTCATCTCACAGGCAGTTGCTCGGCTGCCACGGGCCCTTTATTTAAAAATGGACTGAGTAACTCCGGTTGGAACAGGAACATGTTCCACTTGGATAAAAAACACTGTGCAACATTTGGAAGTTATAGGGACCGCAGACAGTCGTCACTTCACTTCAGCTGGTCTCCATTCAGCCTGTTCATGTCTCAGCACTACTCTAATGCATTTATAGAGAAAACCGTGTCCTCAAAACCCTCAAACCCAGACCTTCCATTCTCAGACTACTTACAGAGAGAGATGTGGAGAGAGCCTAAACTCATCAGATCAGCTTGTCCTAGAAACATTTCTGTTCCATACTGCGAGGTCTCTCGGACAGTCGTGTTAGTGCAGTCAGTGGCCATAGAACACTTTAAAATAGAGAAGGAGAGCCTTTCTAAAATACCAGCATAGGGTTGTTTACCAGCGTGTTCCTCATCCCATCACCAGAGGAGTGATAGCAGAGAATTGCAGGGCAGAGAGTGAATGCTTTTAGTGTGTACGAGAGAAAGGAGAACACTTGTAAGAGGACATTTAGACCTAATTATAGAGTTAAGCTCACAAAGACCTTCAAGACATGTCTGGGTCATATTTAACCCTTTACCTGTCACCCCTTTTGATAATAACATTAATTCACATACAAACTAAATGGTTGTAATTCAAAATGCTGGAATATGACCTAAGTATTGGTCTTGTTTTAAAGTAAACAATCACAGATTAATTACTAAGTGAACCCACTTCAAAAATTAAAGTATGAAAAGTTATGGAAGTATATTTACAGTAACACCGAATACATTATTAATATATAATTTTTGATATAAAATAAATATTTCAAAATTTTTACTATAAATACATAGAAATGAAAATTAATCAAACCAAGTTGTGTATCTAATTAAAGTTGATATCAAAATTGAAGTTTCCATGAGATTTTTTAGGCTTATTCCAAAATTCCAGGTTGCCTTTAATTTCCATTGATTTAATTTTATGATTTGCATAAAAAAGTTAATCAATTTCTATCCAATATCACTCTCATCACAATATGGACCTTGAGACTGCCAGGCCTTTCTGAAAATGGCTTGTCAAGATTAGAAAAATTTGATAATGATATAAAAAATGTGCCAAATGGGAGCCTATAAAATACGTTTCTATGGTAACCGCAACGTCCAATTATTCAAACGGTTTTCACAGCTGATTCATGATCTACGTAAGCTTTCAAATGATACTAATTTATAGAAAACTACCAAAATAGTGATCTAAAAATAAAAAATTATATCTATATATTAATATATAGACTTTTTAGAGGACTCTTACTTTACTTTAAAATATTTTTATCTGGTTTTCATGACAATACTGATTAGTGTTATATGACTTAGCACTAAAACCAAGTTTCAATAATAAAAGGGGCTCGACTTTTGTGACAAAGTACAGAAACTCTGTAATGACTTTCGATTTTGAAGCGCACTCTTCGTCATCAAATTCATATATTATGTTCATTAGTAATTGTAAGAAAAAAGCAACGCTAAAATATTTTAGAGACTTAGAGATTCAACATATTAGTTTGTCATGACTATTAGGATTTAATAATATAGCGAAGTAATTAGTTTGCCCGTATACGGCAAGTGACAGTTAGGGTTAACCTAAAAAGGGTTAACACAATCACTTTATTTATTAATGTTTAATTTTCTTTTTTTGGATTAAGAAATGTTTACAGTGATTGCCATGATGCTACAACGCAAAATAATAGCTTTATTATATGTATATTTTTTGCTTTTGATTTTGATGTAAAATACGATCCGGAAGGATTTTGACAGACTTCATGAGATTTTCCCAAGACCTTTTAATCAACGACACAGCTGTTGTCTCATCTGGTTGTGTTTGTCAGTATGAAGAAATATAGCTGTTAATCAATGTTTTGATCACATTAACTTCCAGAAGCATCACAGTATGTTACTGTAATATATCAGCAAATGAAGATCAGAGATGCATATTTTCCTCTTTATGCTATATATATTTTACTGCGCTTTCGTTTTTTTGTAACGTTGCTAAGCGACATTATAGAAAATAGAACAAAAGTTCCACGTGCCACCAGTTAGCGCAGATCTATCAGCTTGCATTCATACTGTATTGATTTCGTTTACCAGACATTTACAGGCTTTTGAGCATCTGAGAGACACATTCAATTAGGCCTGTTGGTGAAAGCAATGACAAGGACTTCCATTTCGTCATCTGTCAAGCTTTGATAAGCACAAGCTGATCCCTGCACTAAAACAGAGATAATGAAACTCAGCCTCCATCAAGAGAAACACAAGCCTAATGAGCTGCTGCAAAATGGACTAACTCACACAACAACTGTC
The DNA here is from genome assembly GCA_036326025.1 of Chrosomus eos. Lineage (NCBI taxonomy): Eukaryota > Metazoa > Chordata > Actinopteri > Cypriniformes > Leuciscidae > Chrosomus > Chrosomus eos. Next base: position 6,745,064 of record CM070824.1, on the reverse strand, counting down.
CATCCCACAGCAAATGCCATGAAAAGAAGAAAAAAACAGCCTGTAATTACAGTTGCAACATACTGGCAAAATAAGATTATATTCAGGGGAAAATGAGAGGAAACCCTGCTTAATTGAACAAAGGATTCTGCTGCAATGACTCTATATGTATTGCAATGTTATTAAAGGTTGCTATACTATAAAAAAAATGGTGTGAACAGCATGTCGAGTAGCACACAATGCAGTTATTCTTGAGTCAAAAATGGGTCTCACCTACAGACAATTTGCTAATTGCATTTCCATTCTTTAGTTGAAGCTGCTTGAGTTTGCAGTGCCTTATGGGCATCTGAACATCCCTGACCATATAGTTTCATAATTATTGAGCGTTCTCACAGGATTTCTTCAGAGCTGTTGAATATTGATGTCTGTTGTATTCAGTCCTGAAGAGCTGTCAGGGCCTCCTGAGCTTAGCTCTCACATTTATTCTTACCCGGTCTCAAATGTTGACGTTAATATGTCTCATTTTGTTTCAAAACGCTTGTCGGTCCAGTGCCGTGTAATGAATGGTGGGTGACGTATGTTTTTATTTTCCTGTCTTTGGCTGTCTGTGTAATGCATGACTCCACTTCCAATTAAAGGCCATTACTGAAAAAAAGACTGCCTGCCTCCTTCATGGCCACTGACTGCATTAAGCTCGCTCTTATTCTCTCCCTGCTTCCTTCCTCTCTTTTAGTGTCATCTCGTCAGGCTAGCGTTGTATCTTGATGGCTGTGGTTAATTAGAGGCCCTTAAAACATCCTCAGATATGAATTTCTGATGTGTTTATTAGTCAGTGTCTTGCATTGAGAGCATCGGATGCTTCCTAATGCTGCTTTACCCGAGGCACCGCTCCCAGCTTTCACTGCAGGCACAAGCTGTTTTCTTTCGAAATTCTTATTGAAAGGGAATTAGTTCACACTTGTTTCATGTAAGGTATGAAGTGGCATCGAAATTTGCATTAGATTCATTGACCATTACACTGCACTTCATTTAAGCACGTATTAGCAAGACTATTTGATGAGATGTTACAGTATATGATCAAGAATGAGCTTGATTCACTGTCCTGTATGCAGAAGTGTTGCAGAAGCATTAATCTAGATGGTTTAATACAGCTTTAACCCCACACACGTGCATATTGCAAAAAACAAACAAAAAATTCAATCATTAGTAGGAATTACAAGCTCTAATCAGATTGTTCAACTCTTATGCATCTTTCTTGAGGTGCGCATATTTTTGCCAGTCTGCTCGGGAAAAAAAAGGTTTTGAAGTTAACGGGTTAATATTAGTAGGGATAAAAAGAACATTTTTAAAGGGGTCATGAACTGGCTTTTTAAATCTTATTATATTGTTGTCTGAGGTAAACTTCTGACGTTCGATTGGTTTTTGCATTCAAAAACATCAAAATTAATAAGTGTAGCAGCCCTTGGATCCGAAAAGGAGAGTCTCGACTGATGCAAGGTGTCCTTTATTAAGTTCGCCAAACCATGACGATCAACTATTCATCATCACCATAGCACCGTGAAAACTGTATTGAAAACATATACACAGAAAACATTTCACACTTGGTTTCACGGTTACAAACATCATTACAAAACATACATATCGACAAACATTTATCATACAGCTAATAAAACCATACATATGGGCTGTATATGAATGATCAATGAATGAAAACATAACATACCTCACTGCGCTCACCAAGGAATGCAAACAATCTTAATAATCCTCTCTTCCGTCATAAACGGGCGTCAAGTTTCAAGTTCATGAATAAAACACGAGATCTCAGGTAAAATACACACGGCTGCTCCCCATTCACACCGCCAGCTACTGAGCTACCCTCAAATGTTCATCGTTCCTTGTGCAAAACTACGGTGTCACCAAAAGGACAAATCTCAGTATTACAGGTGCACCAAATTTCCGGTCAATCACATACAAACAACAAAAGCACATACAAAATAATATTTGAATAATTACAACATTTACACAAATATTTTACCAATAACCCAACTCATACTTAATTTAATAAAAAGTACATATTAGACTCTCAAAGAGGTCCTTTACACTCCCACCAATCATGTCATGATAATTAAGACACCAAATAAATCATACATGATTCTTAAGATCTTATAAACTCCTTACTATCCAATATTAGACAATGGTGCAAAAGTGTTAATGTGAAGGGTTATGTATAAATGCATGGTTTTCTTTGCAAGTATGTACGCAAGCAAGCATGCACTTTATGACTATTCACTTTCAAGAAGCAGCACTAACTTTTGAACGGGTCTCTCTATAACAGAAGGTTTAGATAGAAACTGATGCTTTCCTGATTTCTGTTCTCCAACTTGTATTTTGACTCTTCGAACTAAGCCATCACTATCCATAAAGGTTTCCACTACTCGCCCCAACTGCCACTGGTTTCTTGGGAGGATGTCTTCCTTTACAATGACCACATCATTCACTTTGAGATTGCGCCGGGCCACATGCCACTTCTGTCGGGTGGAAATGTTCTGGAGGTATTCCCTCTTCCATCGACTCCAGAACTGCTCGATCAAATATTGAACTCTGCGCCATCGTTTTGTACAGTATACATCCTCTCTTTCAAATTTCCCAGGAGGGGGAAGAGCAATTTTTGACTTCATTAGGATTAGGTGATTAGGCGTTAAAGGTTCAAGAGAGTTGGGATCATTTATTCCATCTACTGTCAGTGGGCGGCTATTAACAATGGCCATGGCCTCATAAAGGAGTGTCCTAAGGGAGGAATCATCAAGCCTACCATCACTTTGAGTCAAAGTAGCATCCAACACGCTTCGAACAGTGCGTATCTGGCGCTCCCAAACTCCACCAGCATGACTGGCTGACGGGGCATTGAAGACAAACTCACACTGATGATCGGCCAGAAACATTTCCAAAGTCTGATTATCACACTGTTTAAGTGCTTCTTTCAATTCATTTCGAGCTCCTATGAAATTCCTGCCTTGGTCACTGTACAGTTGGCGCACTACCCCTCTTAAGCTGATGAGGCACCGTAAGGCATTGATAAAGGAGTCGGTAGATAGATCTTCTAACATTTCGATGTGGACAGCTCGAGAATAGAAACAGGTGAATATCAAGCCGTACCTCTTGTACTCCTTCCTACATCTTTTAATGACAAATGGTCCAAAGCAGTCCATTCCGCAGTATGTAAATGGAGCAAGCTTCACACCTCTTTAGAGCTCAGCATCGCTGTCTCTACTGACCCTAGCTTCCTGCACTGAACACACGTGTATATCAGCCTTGCAACCAACTTGCTGCCACTGATGATCCAGAATCCATTTGCTCTGAGCTCCATTTGAGTTTGACCTCGACCTTGATGGCATACCTGTGAATGATAGTGCGACACTACAAGTTGGGTGACATGACTGTCTTTGGGCAGAATGCGTGGGTGTCTAAATTCTTCACTGAGCGATGAATGCTTCAATCTTCCACCAACACAAAGTATGCCCTCTTTAAGAATAGGATCAAGACTAAAAAGGGGGCCAGAACATGGAAGACTTTCTCCTTTTTCAAGTGCCTTTATCTCTCGACTGAAGGCTTGCTGTTGGACAAGCTTTATCACTGCCTTGGCAGCACTCTCACGCTCCTTGACAGTCACAACATCAGTTTGACACTTTAGTCCAGGCACTAGTCTCTTAATTCTTGCCACTACCTTAAGGAGTGTAGTCCAAGAGGATAGCCTTGACAGGCGATCAAGCATGTTCGTGCAATCAGTCACTCTTACTGCAAATACCTGAATGGTTTTAACCTCTGGGTCACCAACCAACAGGTCAGATGACAAAGTAAGTGCTGGATGAACCTCTTCCTTCCACAAAAATTCAGGACCTGATAGCCAGGTTGTTGATAAAATCTCTGATGCACGAAGCCCCCTAGAGGCATGATCAGCTGGATTTTCCGTAGTATCAACATAGTACCACTGGCTTGGACTGGTGTACTCTCGTATAAGCTGAACACGATTCGCCACAAAGACATGAAATCTCCGTGCCTCGTTGTTAATATATGCCAGAGTGACCTGAGAATCCGTCCAGAAGAACTCCTCATCAATCCTCATATTTAGCTCCGATTTCAGCAGAACACTCAATCTTGCTGCAACCACCGCAGCTGAAAGTTCTAAACGGGGAATGCTTGTGATCTTTGATGGTGCGACCCTGGCCTTTGCCATGACGAGACTGCAGTGAACTTTGTTCCTGACATCCTTGTATCGAAGGTAAGAACATGCACCATAACCTACACTGCTAGCATCTGCGAAGTGGTGCAATTCTAATCTCACAATCTTGTCAAAGTCTTGTGGGTGATAACATCTTGGGATCCAGACTACTTTAAGGCCTTGAAGACCAGCCTTCCATTCCTCCCACCGTGGAAGCAAGTCCTTAGGAAGCAGATCATCCCATCCAATGCTCCGACGACACAATTCTTGCAGGATGCACTTTCCACTCAGAACAAATGGAGCCACAAAGCCCAGAGGATCATACAAGGAAGCTATGACTGATAGAATGCCACGGCGTGTGTCTGGCATGTCTTTCAAGTTTATATTAAAACTGAAACGATCACTTTCGATTAGCCACTGTATACCCAGTGCATATTCTACTGAGGCCGAATCAGGATTGAGGTCAAGACGTTTGACCCTTGGCGCTATTTCGGATGCCTCAACACAATGAAGAGCCTCACTTTCATTCGAGTTGAATTTATGGAGTCGTAGGCCTCCTCTTTTACACAACTCTTGTGCTTCAACTATCAGTTCACTGGCCTCCTTAACTGTGGGAACACTCACTAGTCCATCATCAACGTAGAAACTATTTTCGACAAATGCCGCTGCAGAGGGATACTGTGCTTTGTATTGCTGTGCAAGGTATTTCAAGCCAAAGTTAGCGCACCCTGGAGAGGAAGCAGCGCCGAAGAGGTGGACTGTCATCTGGTATTCCTTAGGCTCACGATCAAGGTCTCCATGCTCCCACCATAGAAACCTCAGATAAGTACGATTGTCAGGTGAGACGAAGAACTGATGGAACATCCTTTCAATATCACAGATGATGGCCACCTTCTCCTTTCTAAAACGACAAAGAACTCCTACCAAGGAATTAATCATATCGGGGCCTGTCAGCAAAGTATCGTTCAACGAGATGCTACAAAATTTAGCTGAACAATCAAAGACTACTCTCAATTTGCTAGGCTTCTTCGGGTGGTATACACCGTGGTGGGGTATATACCAAACAACATCTCCGACAGATACCTCTGGGGCTGACTCTGCGTCACCTTTATTGATCACATCCTCCATAAATGCCTTGTAGTGATCATAAAACTGTTGATTGGCCTTGAACTTCCTCTTCAAGTGCTGCAAACGAATTAGAGCCAGCTTCTTATTGTTAGGTAATGATGGGGGATTTTGACCTTTAAATGGGAGAGGCATCTCCAAATGACCATCCTCTTTCTGCTGAATGTTTTCACTAAGAATCTGTATAAAGCGCACATCATCTTGAGAGACACATTTACCCTCAGAATTCCTCTCGTTAAAGTCCGACTCCAGAACCCTCAAGATGTCTACGGCTGCTGGAACTGGCATTTCTCTCACTGCAACCCTATGGACGAATCTTTGACTTCCCTGCCTGTCCAGGTGGGGATTAGCTGCTCCTATAATACTCCATCCCAGCTCTGTCTTCTGTGCGAATGGTTCATTCTCACCACCACCAATGATGACCTCAAGGGGAGCTAAAGCTGAAGGACAGTCACAGCCAATTAACAGTCCCACTGCGCAATCTTGAAGAGATGGCAAGTTATCTGCAAGATGTTTTAGGTGAGGCCACTGCAACGCTGTGGTTCTGGTTGGTATGCAGGACTTATCAACAGGAATAAAGTCCCGGGTGTATGCTTGCCTTAACTGTATGTGATTTTCAGAATGAAAACTGCGAACCAGCAAACCACACACACTTTGACTGGAAATGACGGTGTCTGCAGCAGTCATTGTACTAAGCTTCAACTGTAATGGTTGAGAAACTACATCCAGCTCTCTGACAAGGTCTTCCAAGACAAAGGATGAATCACTCTGGGTGTCCAGAAGAGCATAGGTAAGGACTTCCTTCCGGGGTTCTTTCATAGATGACAAAAAACAGGAACAATACTTGAGGTAGCTGAAGAATTCTGAGTTACTGCATGGGACAAAACTTTACGGACTTGCTGATTTGCTTGTTCTCCTGTGGAATCAGGAGTGAAACTTCTCTTTGGTTCACCAGATCTCTTCTCTCTCTCTTCATGCAAACAAGTTGGATGACGCCGGCTACACACTCCACAGACATGCCGCGTTTTGCAATCTTTACTTATATGTCCCTTACACAAACATCCAAAGCATAGATAATTTTGATGTATAAACACCCTTTTATCTCCTGTAGACTTGGCAGCAAAGACTGGGCACCTAGCAATGCCGTGCAGCTCATCCTTACAGACAGGACATGGCATCTTTGGCTTGAAGGGAGGAAAACTTTCTGGCTTAAATGCATGATCCTTTGTTTGAGCACTTGTACTAAGGGCCTTTGCCCTCTTAGGGAAATTTTCATCTACTGAGCTGGAGCTCAAGAAGGAAGAAGTGATGGGATTACAGGCTATACGAGCTTCCTTCAATACAAACTTGGTAAAGTATTCAAAGATTGGATATTCTCCAGATGCATCAAGCTGCTCCACTACGATTCGGCTCCATTTACGGACAATCCAGTCAGGTAATTTTCCCAAAAGCTTATAATTTTCCTCACAATCATTTAAGATGGCCAATCCTTTGACATGGGGCATAGCTTCAGCACAACTCTTTAAAAAGTCTGCAAAGTCTCTAAGTGCCAGAGAGTCATTAGAACCGATCTTAGGCCATTTCATCAACTTATCTCGAAACGCTTTCTGCACAATGAATGGATTTCCATACCTGTCCTTTAAAACTGCCCAAGCACCTTCATATGCGTCCTCAGAGCTCCGGTAAAAGAATCCTTCCACGGCCTTCTGTGCCTCTCCTGAAAGGTAACTTTTCAAGTAAAGCATTTTTTCACTAGCAGAGATGGGTTTCTTGTCAATTAAGGTTGTGAACGACATCTGAAAATCAACAAATTTCAAAGGATCACCAGCAAACATAGTTGGTTCAGGAACAGGCAGACGATTTAGACTAAAGGAGCTTGCAATTGCTTCAGCTAAGTTAGCTGTTACACTCTGAGATGCTGGTTGTGATTGAAACAGGGGGACTCCTGTATCTAGTTGTCTGTTTGAACATGTAGCCGGAGTGGTTCTCACAACAGAGGCTATATTAGGTTCTCCCAACACATTCTCCACATCACCTTCCAGTTTATTGTATGTTCTAACTCGAGCTTCAGCCACTTTCACATCCATGCTTGCTTGCAGCATCTTTAACTTCGTTTTCTCCTCTTCTAACTTCAACTCCACCTCTGCTTGTTTCTGCTTCATTTCTATCAATATTTGTGACTCATGGAGTTTCCATTCACTTTCCAGCTTAATAAGTTTGGTCTGTTGAGCTTGTATCTCTTCAATCGACTTTGCCTGTTCTAGTTTGGCTGCGAGATCTGCTTCTGCATCTGCTCGCTTACTTGAAGCCTTAGAGCTTGTGATTGACAGGTTATCTAATTTTATGGATTCTTTCGAAATAACACTTTCAGTGCTTGTCCCACCAAAGACAGATTTATATTCATCACGACTCAAAATCATTCGCACTCTTTCCTTTTCAACTTCCTCTTTATAGGTCTCTTGAACTAGACCCACATCAAGCCGTCTACTCACAAGGTCGCATATTTCGGTTGTCAATGTGTTACAAGCATCCAATTTCTGCACGATCTCTGGTGTGCTAAGAGAATTGCGTTGAAGTGGCTCGTAATTTTGATTTACACGGTCATATCCACCCTGAATGTGTTGGTTTATTTGATCAAGATCCTCCTTCAAACAGAATTTCTTAAGCCTAGTTCTAGCTTCTCGTGCTATCTGCTTCCAAGATTCATAAGCTCTCAAAAATGCCTTTACGTGCCTTTTAGCTTCCTCTTCACGCCTTTGCTTGCCTTTTTCAGTAAGCTTTCGTTCACGAGAGACTGTCTCTTCTGTTGAAGGTTCATCAGGATTTAGATCTTTCTCAATGGACTTTTCTTTTTCTCTTGACATGTTTGGATCACTAATTGATGTATTTGTAGATTAAAGTGATTCAGGGAGCTGTGACTATAAGATGGTGGTATAATCTAACACTGCACACCTTAAGTATTAAGACAGCAAAAAATAAAAATGGCTAAAGTTAATCTTTCAAAATATAGCCAAAAGCTCCATACAATTTTGTCATATTTCACCAATTTTATACATTAAGAGTGAATATAAACCTTTAAACATTTTCATGCGTGTAATCTCTTCAGATATTTCACAATTCATTCACAAACACAAGAGCCTGTTATTTAGCCTCAATACTTGGATCAGTCAGGATATGGCCACGTAAGTAAACAGTCCGCGTGTTTTTTTTTCTTTTTTTTTTTCTTCGATAACCAGAGTCTCTCACCGCATCTGTAGCCTCTGTTCAATATGCCACCAATTTACAATCTTGCCTGAATGCAGAACAAACGGACCACCTCCGAACGAAGACGACATACAGCATAGCAGATGACTCAGATGTAGCGTCGAGTTTTCACTGTAGCAGCCCTTGGATCCGAAAAGGAGAGTCTCGACTGATGCAAGGTGTCCTTTATTAAGTTCGCCAAACCATGACGATCAACTATTCATCATCACCATAGCACCGTGAAAACTGTATTGAAAACATATACACAGAAAACATTTCACACTTGGTTTCACGGTTACAAACATCATTACAAAACAAACATATCGACAAACATTTATCATACAGCTAATAAAACCATACATATGGGCTGTATATGAATGATCAATGAATGAAAACATATCATACCTCGCTGCGCTCACCAAGGAATGCAAACAATCTTAATAATCCTCTCTTCCGTCATAAACGGGCGTCAAGTTTCAAGTTCATGAATAAAACACGAGATCTCAGGTAAAATACACACGGCTGCTCCCCATTCACACCGCCAGCTACTGAGCTACCCTCAAATGTTCATCGTTCCTTGTGCAAAACTACGGTGTCACCAAAAGGACAAATCTCAGTATTACAGGTGCACCAAATTTCCGGTCAATCACATACAAACAACAAAAGCACCAGTGTTGTGCAAGTTACTTCCAAACTGGAATACATTATATATTACATGTTACTGTTATTTAAAAGTAATTCATTACCTTACAATATTACTGTCTCAGAATTGTAATGCGTTACATTACTCCTGTATTACTTTTGAGTTACTTTCACCAAAATAACTATACAGAAGTAGAACTTAACATTCTAAAATGACTAGGGCTTTAACGATATGCGAAATGAAACCGAAATCGCGAAACTCAGATCCACGAACCTGCAGAATCGCGACACACCCCTTCCAACTCCAAGAGTTATCCTTCCCGTCCAGATCCAATGCTACCACGTCTTTAAATTACTATTAGTAGCCTATTATTTGAAGTTAACTTAACATTATAAAATACGTAGACCTACACCACAAAACTAGTTGAGGATAAATGATTTAAAATTTGAGAATTCCAGCGTTATGGACATGACATTTGCTGTCAAAACTTGAAAAATAAATTCTCAGAAAATGCATTAATACCAAAATATTGAAACGTGTTTATCCATAGGCTCCTCCCTGAAAGGAGTCCAGACATTAGAAAAATATCAGTCTACACATGCGTTTTACATTTAATATTAGGGAAATAGACAGTTATGCGTGACAATTTTAATTGTCAATTGAACAATACTATTACAACATTGTTTTCCTGTTATCTCTGTAAAGCTGCTTTGAAACAATTTGTATTGTAAAAGCGCTATATAAATAAAGGTGACTTGACTTGACTTGACAAAAATAAATCTTTAACTTTTAGGAGGCAACGATTTTTGTTGTTGTAATTTTGTGAATTACACTGCGCAAATCGGATGAAGAAGGGTTGGCTCTCCACAGAACATAAAATATTCATTTTATTTTATTTTTCGTGTTGGCATTTATGAGGAAAAAACAATGTTACAGACGTGACAGTTCTCCGTTAGGACGCGAGCGCTCTGAAGCGGCACTAAAAGACTGCTTTAAAACTTTCACAAAGACCTTACACAAGACACAAAGCCTTTCTTTAAAGTGAATTTCGTTTTGTATTAATTGTATCTTAATTTTAATCAATGTTTCATCAACCAAGTGCCTGGATTTTATAAATAAGAAGGCTAAATATAGCAGACAATTATAAATAATCACGACACGGAGGACAATTCACTCATAAATGAACCGAAACTCGTATAAGGTAGCCTATTCACGGACCTGACAAATATATCTATATTGAAATGTCTATGTGTAAAACAGAACAATTCAAAACGAAAGAAAACAGACTGCTCTCTGCTCATGAAATGAAATGTGCATTTCTCTGTGCACTATAGCCTACTGCGAAGATCGCGAGTCAGCATCGTCAACTTCATCTTGACTTTATTAATAAACAATTAGAACGTCTCCTTGCTATATTTGACATATTCATAATCATTGCTTTTGCCGGTTATTTGTGACAGCTTTTAGGTGCTTTATCGCCAGCGCCGCCGCCCTTAAATGAACGCGTCACCACCGCATCAAAAACATGATTGCGTGATGAAAACATGAAAAATACCACATAAACATAGCCTAACTGTTTAGAAAGAAAACACAGAACGAATAGCCTAATGCGCATACGTCTATCTCGCGAATGGACAGTCTTCTTCATGCCATCTTCACCATTAGCCGCTTCTCCACTGGCCAGCGCGAGCACAGAGGCCGAAATCATACCTCACGGCACTCCTGTAAAAAGAAATAGCTATACAAATATATCAGGCGCTGCCATAGTTTTTATTAACAGACTTGGACACACACACACGCGGCTATTGACTGACCACGAACAGGTAATTTAGCCTACTTGCATTTTTCATTTGTTAATGTCTCGCGGTCTTGCTGTGTATTTTTTTTTTTTTTTTTTACAATTAAAAGTCTGTTGTAACTTGTAACGCAAGCCTTACTGAACATGTACCGAGTAAAATATTACTGAAAATTGATTAGTAATGCCTTACACTACTGCGTTACAGCAAAAAGTAATATGTTACTGTAATGCATTACTTTTGTAATGCGTTACTCCCAACACTGAAAAGCACATACAAAATATTTGAATAGATTACAACATTTACACAAATATTTTACCAATAACCCAACTCATACTTAATTTAATAAAAAGTACATATTAGACTCTCAAAGAGGTCCTTTACAATAAGTAATAGGCTATTTTCTACCCTAGTTTTGAGCCTAGCTGAAAAACGCTCGGTTTTTATGGGCGTCTCGCACTGAAGACTTGGAAGTAAACGCCCACTGCTGTGAGTGGATAACCGTTTTGCATTATAATGAGTTTCAACTCACCCGTCGATGCACTTGGGGGAAATTGTTTTGAAAACGTCCAATGTTGTAAAATGGCAACCGGAATGATTCGCCCATACATGTTCGACCCAGAGTCCAGGTGTTGCATAATTCCTGTCAGATCCAATATAGACGGCACAGCACCGTTCTTTACTCTTAATCGGTCTGCAAATCCAGTCTTGTTTACAAAACAATCCTCAGTGAAATGAAGCGAACAGACGACAATGTTTTACCTCATCAGCTGGAGTGGAACGTCATGAAAAATAAAGTTTATCCATGCACTCCTATTGGAATCCAGAGGAAGCTTATGCAGCGACTGTCTTCTTCCACAACCAGGCACTGCACAATATTTTTTATTGCTCGGTAGCTCGATCCGGTTTGTCATCACGAGGTAGGCATCTATGTTATTTAGCTATGTATGCGTGTAATGCGCGAATCGGTGGGCGGGGCTAAACCGGCCGTGTTGAAGCAGGCGTTGATCATCTTCTGCCGGTGTGGTGTTTTATCCTCTTTGACGTCATAATTCCCCACTTTGAAAAACGAGTTGTTTGCTGAGGCTGGTGTCAATAAAAGCATTTATTGGACTAACAAGGACGTTTTCAGTTCTGAAACTTACAGGATATTCTTATAATATGATGACCTCTCAGATGTCAAAAGCTCAAGGAAAATTTGATTTCTCAGTTCATCACCCCTTTAATATATCAGGAATTCACCATATATCAGTGCGATATTGGTAATCAGCAGATATTTGTCTGTAATTTTTTTTCTGCAAGAATTAAATATTGGACATTTTTATTGTGCATGCTCATTTATACTGTACCCTTTAAAATGTTTTCAAATTCATATGTAGCATTTAAAACAATTTATATTATTTTGGTGATAAAAGTGTTTGGACTGGTTTTAAAAAAAAAGTTTGGATGAAGTCATGTTATGCTTTTGTTTCCTCCAGCTCACTTTTTTGATAGGTATCATTTCGTGACAATCTAGAGTGAGTGTGCGTTTGTCTTCTGGTTTCCCCCCACGCCACAGGGTTTATAATCCTATTACTATTTTTCTATTACCTTTACTATTTGAGATCACGCAGCCCCGACATTCTGACATTCTTCACACACCTCACACTACAGGAAAATCTGATAAAATAATCTTTAGAACCATCAAGATAATTGTGACTTTACCTAGGATTTTCGAAAGGGTAGAATTGGGCAAGATTATCTTGTAGTGTGTGGGTGCCTTAGATATTACCACATACCTTAAAGAAAAATGAAGCCAATATATCCCAGAAATGGCTGCTGACATCATGCACCAAATACATAATTTGGAGACGGAGTCTGCGCAGTAGTGTTCCTGAAGTAAAGCCGTTTGGAAAAGTTTGGAATTTGGCTCCTGTCCCATTGGATTACATGGAGAGGGCGGGGTTTATGAACTATACTGCAGCCACCCACCGAAATGTTTTGGCTTCACTTTTCAGGACGTGTGTGGCACACTTTTTACCAACAGAAAAGTGTTCACTGAGACTGTTGTTGCTTCCTATGTCGATCAGACCATCTGTTCCCAATTTTCATCTTATTATTTGTTTTGTTTTGCTTACAGCTTTGAGAGAAATTCAGAGATATCATTTGGAGAATCCATACTCTAATCAGAGTCACAAAAATGTACCTTGTTATCTGGTAAACTGAACGCATGCCAAGACAGCTAGCTTGTTGAAGTGGCACGTGTGTTTGCATGAACAGGGGAATACATTAATGTACATTTAAATTCAAGTCTAAGACATTCTTAGTGCTGTAATTACTAAGGAGGCCATTAATGTTTTAGTTCATTAAACTTGTTTAAGTCGATCCTTCATCGGTTTAATGTAATAAAGGAAGTCGCTGTCTTTGGCACACATGTAGATTGCTCATTTCAGCATGACACTGAGATGTTTCTGAGTGCTTGTATTTATAGTGAGACTCATACTAATTGCCTAATACTGTCTGATATAGTTTAATAATGTTATATCCCTCTGCTAAAATAGAGAAAATTACATAGCACCCACACAAACAGTCGGCAGAGTGCTAGATTAGAGTTTCTAATTAGTAATAGATTGTGTTCAGCCAGTAATTATTGGTGATTAGGTTGTCTGGTGCTGAAGTATATCCACAGTATCAGCTGTGCTGAGTCACTGACCTTCGGCTGACCAACAGAATCTTTTTCTGCCTCACCAAACAAATTGTCTTGTTGGGTTTCTAAACTGTCAAAATGAAGATAATTTGAAGGAATTGGGTCAAAAGATTCGGCTTTAAACAACAGTGTGTCAAGGAATGGCCTTAGTAAATTCATTTGTCTTTGGATCACAGACTGGGAAATTGGAGGGATATGAAGTCTTCCGTCCGTTTTTTAAGACATGTTGCTGCCTATAATATCCCACAATTCTGTGAATGCAGTTCTGTGCTGATTTAAAAGGATAAAAAGATCCCTAGATTGATGTTTCTTCTGTGATTATTTTCCAAATGTGTTAACATCAAACATGGTCTGCTTCATTTGGCAGTACATTTTCAGTCGGGACTAAAAGATTGTGTCGGGAGCATATTCTGGCCTCACTTCTGGTTGAGTCTTTTTGGGAAACACAATGGCACAAAACGCTTTATTTGTCACTGAACTTGGCAAGACCAAAGGAAATAGAGCACCCCTCCCTCCTCCTCCACAATTTGGTTCAACAGTTAAAAGCAAAAATGAACATGAAATGTGAACTGTTTGAAATTGAGAGCCCAAATTTGGCATGAAAGAACTTCAGACCCTTCCCAACTACCGTGCCAAATCTTATTAGATTGAGTCAGGACCATGGGAATGGATTTGTTTCGTGCTATTCCTTGCCCTCAGGTCTGGACACATGTCTATATTGTCTCTAATGGCTCCAAAGTTGCTGACAAGCAAATAGATGCCTAATGTCTCATTAGTGGTTAATAGGCACTCCTGATAAGTGCTTGTGTTCCTTTGCAGAATATGTTACGTAAGGCTTTCTCCTCTAGTGTTCCATCAGTCTGAAGAGGGTAGGGACCTATTAAAGACACCAACTGCTCTCTCCACACAAACACTCCCTTTTCCCATCCATATATGTGGATTAGGGGGTGTAAATAGGGGTTTAGGGTTTTTATAACCCACCTTTTGATGATGAAAGTGTGCTTAAGATACATAAAAAACTCAGATCCTTTACTTCAACGTATTTTTCCAATTATGGGAAATGACTCAAATTCCCTGCTGGAGACCAAAAAGTGAAGGTTATATTTCTCAATGGGTTCGCTAATTAAAGCGTTGTGTGTTGTCAGCTGAAAGGAGAGTGGTGGCTGAGCTGGAGAGAGAGAGAAAGGGCAGAGCTACATAAAGCTCAGGTGAGACCTTCATACTGCACACGCTGCACTCTGAGCAGGCACTGATGACAGAGAACCTGCCTCAGCACCAATCTGGGCTTGTAATCACTCCGATTTGTTAACTAAATGAATCGTGTCCGGGCCGGCATCTCCGGGGAGACATTTTTATAACAGAAAAACAGAGAAGCTGGCAGGAAAGGTGGGAGACGAACGCGGCAG
Source organism: Chrosomus eos (assembly GCA_036326025.1). NCBI lineage: Eukaryota > Metazoa > Chordata > Actinopteri > Cypriniformes > Leuciscidae > Chrosomus > Chrosomus eos. The sequence goes on along the minus strand of CM070824.1, from coordinate 6,729,967 downwards.
CTGTCGGATGAGAGAGTGCTGGAGATTTCGGCTCGCTCGAGTAAATTTCTCATTTTTAAATCTCTAAATATTATGGAAGGGAACAGTTGGGGCATGCATTTTCTTGTGACACAGACAAATAAGCAGCAGCAGAGAAAGCGTTGTTGCAGAGGATTAAATACACAGCCAAGATCGAGGATTTTTGGAATACCTGGAGAAAGCTACCATTAGCATTCACATTCATCTTAATGGCAATGCTTGGCTGGCTGCAAGACGTATCTGATTTGATTTTCTCATGGGGACTCAATTCTGACCCGTAAATGTGACTAATCACTCTGATGCCACATTGACTGAATGTGAGGTGATTGGCAACAAGAATGACACAGTCACAAGCCTGTCAATAAAGAAAGATGCTGTTTGCAATGAGCTGTAGTTACGGCATCTACCAGCAGGGACTAAATGAAGTAAACTTCTAAACTGGCTAAGTTAGGCATCCCAATGTATAACATTTACATTTTTGCATTATTTTATCCAAAGCGACTTACAGTACAACTAACATAAGCTATTACGCACTTTTTTAAAAATAAATGATCCCAAAAATACAGAGCGGGTCCTGCTTTGCGATTTGCTGCATAAAAAGAATAGAGTCAACAAATGAAGTTCACCGCTGTTGATCAGTAACATTCTCTTCCTCCATAGCAGGATAGGCCAAGTGAGTATATAAGTATGTTTAATGCTTTTTAGTATTATTTATTTTCTTTTTGCTATATGTTAATTATCTAAGCTACACAAAAACCTGTGATATCTATGAGGTTTTTATTTGCTAATTAGTTTTATATTTAATTAGTTTAGTTTTATTAATTTTACAAGTAATTCAATTAAATGCCTTGTTAGGTTACCAGAGTTTAACTGTCATGGTTAGGTGTGTGTGTCGTTACATATGTTTAAAATAGTTTTTAGGCTCCACTTGTTGTGATGTTTTGTCAGTTTATAGAGTTTTATAAGTCAAGTCACCTTCATTTATATAGCGCTTTTAACAATATAGATTGTTTCAAAGCAGCTTTACAATGATAATAGGAAATGAAAGTAACAGAGATTGTTTTGGCTTTACAGCAGCTCCAGAATAAAGTTATTGTCTAGCTAAAGTTAGTTTTGATTGATCCACTTCCTTCACAACGATCATTAGTTATTAACTTAGGGGCCGCCAACACGACAGCGTTCAAACAGAAAACTCTCAATGCGATCCGGCCGCTCATTTGCACAAAACTGTGCCTGGTGGCTTGAGAACGCAAACCATGAAATATAAGTTCAAGGTAAAAGTCTAATAAAAATATGTCCGACTGTGTTTGTCATTTGTAGTGCTAGCATTACTTTATCTTATGGTCAGTTTAATTAAATGTAATGTTTTATCTCTGTAATTCTGAACGTTTAGCATAACCCTAATGTTTGTGTAATTTTTTTCACAGTTTCTACAAGCTGGGACACACCCCAGGCGAACAAATAAAGTCATTTGATTGGCCAAAATTCTCTGATCTCTGAAGAATGGCCATTCCTCCTCTACAGGTGACTTCACATTTACTGATACACATATCTCACTCGCACAGGTGCTCAGTTGTTTTGCTCAATAATACTTTTTGATACAACAAGGCAGCATTTGTTCAGGGACTGCATGGACTCTTGTAGGAGTGAATTGAGGTATGAGGTGCAGTTCCAGTGCTAGTCCTCAAAGCCAACGTCAAAACCTTACGTTTTATTCTGGCCACAACTGAGAGCCAGTGGAGTGAGATCAATATAAAAGATCAGTATAAAACAAGATCTAATGAGAAATATAATATAATATAATTCGAAATATGCAATCAGGCCACAAATTCTTGATCATTGCATCAATCATGATCAAAGGATCAAAGACAGAAGAAGATTTTATGGCAGTTGGATCGAAGGTCTTCCGCTGATTTAAAGGGTTAGTTCACCCAAAAATTTAAATTATCCCATAGTTTACTCACCCTCAACCCATCCTAGATGTATATTACTTTCTTCTTTCACTTTAATCCTAGTTTAACTCGCCACTTATCTACCAAAATATAATGCATTGTTGGATAAATGTACTAGCTAGTCACACAATTTTCACAAAACTGTAATAACTTTATTGCACATCCTTCGTTCAATCCACATTCAGTAGGTTAATGATGTCATGCAGGTGATGGAGTAATATCTTCTAATAAATCGGTTCAAGATCAAATTAATGTTATTATTGCTCTAAATAACAAACATGGTGCTTGAGGAATGCTTTGCTATTTTTGTTCTCTGTTGTTTTGCTTTATTTACCGATGTTTGATTCAATTGCGGATTCCTCTTAAGTCATACTCATGGGTTCCCCTGAGCACTAGGGCAAATGGACTGAAAGATATAGATTCTACTGCATTTTAGCCTGCTTATTTTACTCAAGAGCATAATTTATTTAAGTCCACATGTCATACTAATGAGAAACTTCTAATACAGGTCAAAAGCAGTAGTCAAGTTTGTGAATGTTCGTTGAAACTTTGGTTTCTGGAAACACTAACAATGCTTTTAGGAAATGCTCAAGTTCAGGTACAATCGGGGACATTTACCAAGTTTAAATTCAGTAGAGTTTAGTCAAGATACAGCCACTTTATGTTTCTCAGCTTTGGTGCCAAATTTGTTACTGCTTTATGTTTATCAAAATGCTTTTAATAACTTTTTATTGCCATTGTGTGAATATGACAACTTTGTGTCAGATTACACAGTCAAAATTGATTGCTCAAAAATTACTGTAGTAGAATGAGGAGTTTTTCCCCCACACAATTTAAAATGACTGAAAGGTTATATAATTGGTTTGAAAAGTTGTCATTATATTCCATATGACCCAAAGAGTCTAAAGACAGCCGAGTAAAGAGTAAATTCCTTACAAAGCAGTTTTTGTGATCTAAGAGGTGGTTATTCTCCCAAACTGCTTAGATACCCTGAAGCCATGATAATTACCAGCTTCATCTCAAAGACCTTGAAATGCAAAAACACAGCACTAGAGTTGCATTGTTGGGTCGGAACTTAATGTCATTTACCTAAACATGTCCCAAGGAAAATTTTAGGCCATTCATTCAGTTCAGAAGTATTAAGCTAAAGTGTTAAAGGGTTTGAGACTCCAAATGTGCAGGAGACACTAATTTACCAGAATATTACAGTATTTCTACTGTGAATGACAGGGAGACAGTGCTCATTTGTGGGAGTGTGCATGCCCATAATGGGTACCAGTGAGGTCAGGATACGAGGGCTGGATGTCTGATTGCTCTGTCTACTGGGGGTCAGAGGGGGGACAGAAGAGAGGGTGGCACTCAGCTTTTGTGGAGCAAATTGCTTTTTGTGTAGGATGAAAGAAGACACGGCGGAAAACTCCAGAGAGACACTAAGAGAATGAAGATAGACATAGAGAGAGACAGGGAATAGAGACTTTTAGAGAGTTCACTGAAAAGAGCTCGCACAAAAGTCTTATCATGCTTGATAAGCATCTGTCCTGTCAAAGTCAGGTTTCATTTGGCAACAAAAAAGGTATTTCAAATATATGCTTTAAACAGCGCAGCTTAAAGTTATATATTTTTTCATTTAAACTCCAAAATATATTTCAAGGGGCCAAACATTTTTCAGTCGTAAAATACATTTTTGCTAAATGCAAAATGTATCTTTTTAAAATATATATTATGTAAAATATTAATGTATTTAGATTGAAAATAAATGAAGTAACTTATTGAAAACTTTTAATTTATTTATAAATATCTTATCTGTATTAGCAATAGATTTTTTTAAATGTATTTAAAAATATATCAAAAAAGATGTTTGTAAATGGTTGCATGGTTTTCTTTTTTGTTGCTTAGGTCAATGAGATTTAAAGAATTTGTGGATATTAACTGGCTAATCTGCAAACAACAATATGCAAAAAAAAAAAATATATATATATATATATATATATATATATATATATATATATATATATATATATATATATATATAATATATATATTTGATGTTATGTTAAGTTTTTATTCTCATGTTATTTATGTTTAATTTTAGAGCAAAAATCTGCATCTTATTCACTACATGCAATCCAGTTATCGGCAATATATTTATGTCTCCATTCTTATTCTCTGTGCTTTCTTTTAAAACATTTGTCCAAGCACATTGATCAAACACAGTGTGTATGTGTTACGTCTATGTGGAAATGACTGTGTGTGCTTAGCGTACTGACCTGAAATGACCTTGTCCAGATCAAGGCAGCTTTTGAATGCCTGCCAAAACACTTAACAAGCTATATATTCTCATTGTGATAACGGGAGTGTGCTGTCAACATTCATTCACTAAAGATGCACATTAACTCAGAATTCCCCTGACCCTCGATTTGAGACGGCACAGTAGGGTTTTTGGATAAGTCACCTCTCCCTGATGAGAACATAAACCAGAGCATCACTGCAGCTGCTGTGTAATCTAATCTACATACTGCTCTCCGCGCCTTAGTGCATTACCGACAGCGCTACCTTTTATATGCCAAGACTTAATAGTCTTCAAGTACACTCCTTAACCTCTGCCCACTCCCAACCCCCCACTTTTCACACAAGAATAGCACACCAATGACTGTGTATGAGCTCAGCGGAGGATGCTTTACTGAAACTGATCTGAAGGGCAGTACAGTAACCAATCTATGCCCTCTTTTTCCTATAACTCTGAATAGGATTTAGGCCCATTATGAAGATAATTGGCTTATGCTGACTGGCTGGTGGAAGTGTCCATACATTTGCTAATATATACCAGTGGTGCTTAAAGAGTAGTTCACCCAAAAAGGAAAATTCTGTCATCAATTACTCACCGTTATGTCGTCCCAAACCCATAAGACTTTCGTTCATCTTCAGAACACTTCAGAATCTTTTTGACGAAATCTGAGAGATGCTTCAAAAAGTTCATAAAGAGATCGTAAAACTAATCCATATCTGAATTTTCAGAAGAGACACGATCGCTTTATATGATGAGCAGATTGAATTTAGACTTGTATTCACATAGAAACATTAATCAAATCACATATCAGGTGTGGTAAACTGAAGCTCAAGCATGTTTGCTTGACGTGCGAGAACCAATGAGGTTCATTCTCATGTTACGCATCACGTTTGAGCTTCAGCAAGAACCAATGAGGTTCATTCTCATGTAACGCATCACGTTTGAGCTTCAGCAAGAACCAATGAGGTTTATTCTCATGTACGCATCACGTTTGAGCTTCAGCAAGAACCAATGAGGTTATTCTCTGTTACGCATCACGTTTGAGCTTCAGCAAGAACCAATGAGGTTCATTCTCTGTTACGCATCACGTTTGAGCTTCAGCAAGAACCAATGAGGTTCATTCTCATGTTACGCATCACGTTTGAGCTTCAGCAAGAACCAATGAGGTTCATTCTCGTGTTACGCATCACGTTTGAGCTTCAGCAAGAACCAATGAGGTTCATTCTCGTGTTACGCATCACATTTTAGCTTCAGCAAGAACCAATGAGGTTCATTCTCGTGTTACGCATCACGTTTGAGCTTCAGCAAGAACCAATGAGGTTCATCTCGTGTTACATCACGTTTGAGCTTCGCAAGAACAATGAGTTCATTCTCGTGTTACGCATCACGTTTGAGCTTCAGCAAGAACCAATGAGGTTTATTCTCATGTTACGCATCACGTTTGAGCTTCAGCAAGAACCAATGAGGTTCATTCTCGTGTTACGCATCACGTTTGAGCTTCAGCAAGAACCAATGAGGTTCATTCTCGTGTTACGCATCACGTTTGAGCTTAGCAAGAACCAATGAGGATTCATTCTCAGTGTTACGCATCACGTTTGAGCTTCAGCAAGAACCAATGAGGTTTATTCTCATGTTACGCATCACGTTTGAGCTTCAGCAAGAACCAATGAGGTTCATTCTCGTGTTACGCATCACGTTTGAGCTTCAGCAAGAACCAATGAGGTTCATTCTCGTGTTACGCATCACGTTTGAGCTTCAGCAAGAACCAATGAGGTTCATTCTCGTGTTACGCATCACGTTTGAGCTTTAGCAAGAACCAATGAGGTTCATTCTCGTGTTACGCATCACATTTTAGCTTCAGCAAGAACCAATGAGGTTCATTCTCGTGTTACGCATCACGTTTGAGCTTCAGCAAGAACCAATGAGGTTCATTCTCGTGTTACACATCACGTTTGAGCTTCAGCAAGAACCAATGAGGTTTCATTCTCGTGTTACGCATCACGTTTGAGCTTCAGCAAGAACCAATGAGGTTCATTCTCGTGTTACGCATCACGTTTGAGCTTCAGCAAGAACCAATGAGGTTCATTCTCGTGTTACGCATCACATTTTAGCTTCAGCAAGAACCAATGTGGTTCATTCTCGTGTTACGCATCACGTTTGAGCTTCAGCAAGAACCAATGAGGTTCATTCTCGTGTTACGCATCACATTTTAGCTTCAGCAAGAACCAATGAGGTTCATTCTCGTGTTACGCATCACATTTTAGCTTCAGCAAGAACCAATGAGGTTCATTCTCGTGTTACGCATCACATTTTAGCTTCAGCAAGAACCAATGAGGTTCATTCTCGTGTTACGCATCACGTTTGAGCTTCAGCAAGAACCAATGAGGTTCATTCTCGTGTTACGCATCACATTTTAGCTTCAGCAAGAACCAATGAGGTTCATTCTCGTGTTACGCATCACGTTTGAGCTTCAGCAAGAACCAATGAGGTTTATTCTCGTGTTACGCATCACATTTTAGCTTCAGCAAGAACCAATGAGGTTCATTCTCGTGTTACGCAACTCAGCACATGTTTCTAGCTTTCAGCAAGAACCAATGAGTGTTCACATGGTTCATCGTGTTACGCATCACATTTTAGCTTCAGCAAGAACCAATGAGGTTTGTTCTCACACGTCAAGCAGATTTGGTTGAGCTTCTGTTTATGTTTGCTGATCAATGTTTATATGTGAATGAAAGTCTAAATTGAATCTGCTCATATAAAGCGATCGTGTCTCTTTAGAAAGTTTGGTTTTAAACGGTCTTGGATTTCCTTATAAAATTCACACAATGGACGGTAGCATAAGTGTATAGTGCATTATTTGGGACACAACTATTATAGTCTTGAGGGTGGGCTTTTTTGAACTGGGTCAGCAAGTAATGTCCTAGTGGCACTAGCAACCACCCAAAACTCACCAACAACTGCATGGCAACACCCTGACAGTCACCCTAACATTACGAAAGTGAGCTTTGCATGAGCAAGTGCTACTATTCAGATAATATAACTGACCAGCAGGGTTTTACATGGGCAATTTTCAGTCATTTTATATTTAGACAATGTAAAAATCAAGTCTAGTGTTTACAGTTAATCCTAATGGAGCTAGTTTCTCCTCTGATCGGCTTACAAAACGTTCATACGGTTAGAGGAAATGCTGGGTTCACCCCAGTGCAATGTAGGGCTGAGAGGTGTCTGACAGTCTAATCCATAGAGGCTCAGAAAGACTTCTTGGCATTATACTGCATGGATCTTTGTCACGGTTTCACAGTGTCAGAATACAGGAATTCTGGAGTATTTACATTTGCTGTAGAGATATATAATACTCAATAAATGGAAAACTGGTTATTAAAGCACACTGACTGCAGTAAAGTATGATCATGCATAATTCAGTCCTCTACCTTCCCTTTAAAATGGACAGTTTAATTAATTGTAGACAAAGATATTTTTAAAACTACACTGTAATTTTTTTAAAATGTTTTGTTTTAGTAAACTAAACTTAATTTACTTGTTACCATCTGATCTGAATGTATTTGAGTTGCCAAAAAATAAAATAAAAGATATTTTAATTTTTGGGAGTAAGTAAAACAAAACAAAAAAAAGCCCAAGAAAAAATTATTTTTAGAAATGTTCTATGTAAATATGCCCCCCCCCCCCCCAAAAGTTGCTGTTTGGATTTAAATAAGCAAATGCTGTCAATGAGTCAATGACCGGATTATTATTACAGTGATTATTATGTTTCTTGCATGTTATATGTTTAACAGTTCTTCTAACCCAAATTGATCGAGTGTGTAGCTATCCATTTCTTAAACAACCATTTAGGAAATCATGGCCATTTTCTAGGATGACAATGGAATGATTTTTATATTTCAAACAGTTTATTCTGTCCCAACCCTAAACCTACTCCTAAATACAACCCTCACACAAAACTATCAGAATTTTTACATTTTCAAAAACCATCATTCTGTACGATTTATAATCTGGTTTCCTCATTTTCCCAATGTAGGATTTACCAGGACCCATCAAGTGACAGTGACACTTATATTTGATTGCGTTCAGTACTTGTTCGTCTGTAAATCGCTGAGCAATTTCAAGTTTTGCTGATGATACTTCCTATTAAATTGTTTACTGCCTGATTATATGAGTGAATGGCACTTATTCAGTCATTAAAGATTCACTTATGGCATAAAAAATATACCTTACGCTGTTACATACCTCGATTCGTTAGCGACCCTATACTAATTTTACAAAAAATAAATGGGAAAACAGGCATTATTTTATTCTCTTTTTCTTGTTAAATTGTTTATAATTAATTGATTGAGGAATATTAAGAAGGTCGATGTCTATATTCAAAAAATGAATGAGGAGGAAAGTAGTGAATGATGTTCCGGTCACTAAAGACCCGATGTATGCATTTAAGGTTACTATTGAATACTGAAAAGAAATAAGCAAACACCAAAAAGTGTATTATCTTTCCCTACTCTCTCCCTAAGATCTCTTTTGATAGGTTTATAGGGTTTATTTGTGTGATGTAGCCAGGTGACTGATTCCTCAAAACCGATTACTCTTTGAGATGACAGATTTCTGACCCATCTCGGGTTGCCATTCATCTTTTCTGTCGCTCCAAATGAAATCAACCGTGCAGATTGCTTGTGTGAAGCTTCCTGTCAGGCACTGCCAATGCTATCATCTCAACCCTTCTACCCAAATTAAAGATCTGTTGCTTTGGCTCTGTTTTTGCTCTTTGATTACTGTTGAAGAATGAGTAAGTACTCCACTAATGGTATTTCCTTCTGCAGCTGTCTCTCTGCTGAAGTGGTTTGTTGTTGTGTATTTGTGTTCATGGGGAAGATCCTATCTTGCTGGTGATGCTTTGTATCCTTGGCTTCCCTTAAATTGGCTGTTTTCAACAGAATACAGTTTTTATGGTGTTAGAAGTGCTAAATAAGGTTTTACTCCACAATTTGGTTATGGAAGAGAATGTTCTTTAACTGTAGTGACACCATATGTTACATTTTTAGAGTCACAGCCAAATTTTGTATGCTGTATGCTGTATGAATGGAAACATGGACTCTGTGGGCTCTTTACAGGCTATCCTGTACTGTCAATTACTGATGTTAGTGTATTCTTAGTGTATCCACTTCTCTCAGATCATTAACTACTGACTGGGTTTGACTGGAATGTTGGTCCTGGAGCAACAAAGATGTTTATCCAGGAACATGTTGTACCTGGTGAAATCACGCTCACCCAATAAAAAAAATATTAATTTCTGCAAGTTTGTTGCAAGTAAACAGTTTGTTGCAAGGTTTTTGAGCTGTGACACATCATTTTGGGTCAGCTAGGACTGTTTGACCCTAAAAAGGATGTAAACAGATATTGTTTGTGTGTTGTGCCACTAGGATGCAATTACAGCTCAAAAACAAATTAGGTTTGAGTTGCACCTGTTGAGAGGACATCAAGTGAAGGATGATAAAAAGAACAAAACACCCAAACCAGAAAACAGCCCAAGAAAACAGGAGACATTTCTAGTTCATTGATCGATATGTGATAGAAGTGATCCTCTACGACAGGAGGCAGTTACAGTTTTGTGTATTTTGACTGTATAAATACACTGTCATACTCCTCTAAATTACATTTAAGGCCATTGCACACTGTGTCCGAAATGTTCTTATGCGTTTTTTCGTATTCTTGATTCGGTGGCTCTGCTGCAAACTGCTTGCTACGGATGCGAAAAATGCAGAAAATCGATCCGATTTTTTTTATGACGGAGGCAGTGTGCGTGATTGACATAACGTTAGGTCTTATTTATTTTTTAACGTGCGAAAATTTCGGATGCGAATTTCGGACACAGTGTGCAAGGGCCTTTAGTCATCAACACTGTTCAGAGTAACACCAGGGCTGCGTTCAACGCCGATAAAACGTTGCAGAACGTTTTTTAAACAGAAACGGTGACGCGTTGAACACACTGTTGTGATGATGCAAGAGTTGCAACTACAGCAGCTGAGAAGACTTTTTGTGTTCTTTATGAAAAAATTGCGGAGCCTGATGAAGTCGGTATAAATATGTTTAATATTACAAAATTTGCCCGATGTTACAGTTACTGCACTTGCCGCCCAGAACACAAGAGAACATCCCAATCGAGTGAAGGGATTTGTGGAAACTGAAATGGAAGCACATCTTACCTAATAAAGACTAAAACACATCTATTTAGCCTCACATACTGACTTTATTTGTTGTTCATACTGTTTTATTAATACCCTGTATTTTCTTTCTATTTTTAGGAAAAGCACTTTACATGCATTGTTTATTTCTATACCAACTGTCATACACTTGCAATGAAGCTAAAAATATAAACAACTACATCATTATGTTAATATCCTATATTTTTACAATAATACTTACGACAAACATGTCTTCTAATGTCCTCAGTTGTTGCGTATTGAACACATTTGTAAATTACTTCCATTGTGTGAGTTCACTTTAATACCGCTGCTTTATATACATGTTGCTGCTGATTGGACTGCAGTTCTGACACACACACCAAACAAGAGAAAACGCATATCAAAGCCCGTTGCACACCGGTGCAAGCCGTTTCCAGGAAACATGATGTTCAACCCGGAAACCGTAGCAAAACGTTGCGCACCGTTGTGATCTTGAACGTGCCCCAGTGCTCATTCTCTTCGAACGTTTGCTGGCGATGAGGTCAAACATCCAAAACAATGAGCAGAAACATTTACTATTAGTACAAATAAACAATAATCTTCTGAGTGAGAAGAGTGTAAACAAGACAAGCATTAGCCGGAAACAGCTATGATGCTAACGGCTATAAGCTAGTACTAGAGGATGTTTGGAAATTCTAGCGTTTCAATTGCTTTTGATGTCAAATACTATAGGTGGTTTGCAGTCAGGTTATTGTGATGACTGTGCGAAATTCAGATGGAAGGCAGGAAGTGAAGAGCGCAATGGACGAGATGGAGGAAAGTCCGTACTGTACTATTTTAGACGCTTTACAAGAGAAAGATATAAACAAAAAATCGAAACATGTTGAACGTGATCCTTACGTTATAAGGAGCGATTTTTCAACTGAATTCAAAAAAATTTGCCTGCCACCGAGGCGGTAGATATTGGCATATTTACCGACATAGTTTGACTTTATAAAGTTCGGCAACTGGAACGTTTCACAAACATAGCCACATAAGTTGGATTAACTCACCTTTAGCGAAGTGATCACTGCACACACGGCCTTTTTCTGATTCGGCTCCTCCCGACCGAATTGTTCCCTGTGTTTTTGTCAATTTCTTGCATTTTCTCCCTTATGAACAACAACTTTTGATACACGATAAAAACTCCCCGTGGTTTGATCGATTTGAGCAACCATAAACGATGCAAAACATAGGCATTTTGAGTTTGTTATAGTGCTTTATAAATATAGCAAATCACTTTCTGCTCTCCATCTGCATTTCGCACCATGGCAACGCAGTGACATGACGTCATATGCATACAAGCTATTGGGGTATGTTCACCTGCTCTTGAAACAGAGAAAGATAGGTTATACAATTTATTTTAAAATAAAAAAGAGGATTATGAATCAACTTGACAGAGCTCCAGACTCAAATCACGCAGCAGCAACAAACAGGAAGTGACTAATAAATGTTACAAATGTTTCATATTATGGTACTGTAGAAGTTTTTACCAATTGCAGTTTTTGTTCTCGGCAAAGTCTTAAAGGATTAGTTCACTTTTAAAAAAACTTTTTCTGATAATTTACTCACCCCCATGTCATCCAAGATGCCATGTCTTTCTTTCTTCAGTCGAAAAGAAATTAAGGTTTTTGAAATGAATGAAATGAATTGAATGAAAACATTCCAGGATTTTTCTCCATATAATGGACTTCAATGGGACCCAAACGGTTCAAGGTCCAAATGACAGTTTCAGTGCAGCTTCAAAGGGCTTTAAACGATACCAGACGATGAATAAGGGTCTTATCTAGCGAAACGATCTGTCATTTTAAAAAATAAATAAAAAAGTTGAAGTTTTATTAGCACAAATGCTCGCCTTGCTCTGTTCTGTGATGACTCTGTTCTGTGAGACCTTTTCAACGTAATTGCGTATTACGTGATGTCACAGAACAGAGCAAGGCGAGCATTTTTTGTAAAAAAAAAAATGTACATTTATTTTTTAGATGACCGATCGTTTCGCTAGATGAGACCCTTATTCATCGTCTGGTATCGTTTTAAAGCACTTTGAAGCTGCACTGAAACTGTCATTTGGACCTTGAACCGTTTGGGTCCCATTGAAGTCCATTATATGGAGAAAAATCCTGGAATGTTTTCATCAAAAACCTTAATTTCTTTTCGACTGAAGAAAGAAAGACATGGACATCTTGGATGACATGGGGGTGAGTAAATTATCAGCAAAAGTTTTTTTTTTTTTAAAGTGAAGTAATCCTTTAAAAACATGGATGTCATAGCTCAGGATAGTCATGGGTTTGTGACTATCAGTGTTCTTTATGATCAACTGATCAGTATTATAATTTAATGGCTCCAAAATGATGAATCACATTGCATTAGCTGATTGAATCAAAACCACTGGCTTCAGAACAGAACAGCCACGATGAAGATTACAGGAGATTTCAAATAATTTCAGGAGGTCTTGGATCAGCCAAGCGATTTCCAGAGATGAACGGAAATGCTTTTGGATAGCTTTTTCCAGGTTTTAAAGTTAGAATACAGACGTAGGGGGTAGTCGGACCAAAAGCACCACCAACAGTTTCCCTTATAGGCCTACATTGCTTTTTTTAGAGCATGTGTTTTAGAGCATGAGCATGACTTTGCACATGTTTACTCTCTTTCTCTGTCAAATAATGTTTCCAACTGTCAGTTCAGATGGTATTGAATAAAAGCCTGTGTATTTTCTCTAGAACCCAGCATGAGTAGTCTGAGGGATTTGACTTTCTCCCACATGGTTGCAATGTCTTATCATATTTGAGCTGTCTGGAGCACACACCTCAGACAGACTGATCAAATTACTATACAATTCTATGAAACTCCCGGTGTCTAATTCAGTTATTTTCACTCTGTCATAAAGAGTTCTCTGTTGTTCTTCAGTGTGACTTTTGCTCCAATAGCAGGAGTGGTTTACTTTGTAGAGCAAACATAACAAGTAAAAAACAGATTACCCATGACACTCTGTGACTCCCTATCACTGCAGCGCTGTCAAGAGCAGCAAAACAGTGGCTTAGTTAAAGTCGCCATGAAATCAAAATGGAAGTTTTTTGGCTTTTAGTATGAATATGTTAGCCTTATTGTTATTTATAAGCTAGTGTGCTCCAAAACAATGAAAACATTTGTATTTAGATGATATAAGTGTTCAAAACTTACGGTCACTTCCGCCAATATGGATAAATAATTTTGATGACATCACTCTGCACTTCAGCTTCTCATCAGATTTTCTGTCCAATCAAATGCTCTCAAGAATCTGAAGCTCCGCCTGCTACATTATAAATAGACGCTAAAGCTTGTCGGTCACTTGTTCACACATTTACTATTTTCTACATGGTGAATGGCACATACTGAACTATATAGGGAATACGGAACGATTCAGACAGTGTAAATAAATATGCTTTCTATTGAGGCAAATGAAGTCTGGTTTTACGTTAGTGTCACGCAAACCACCACAGCTCAGATCCAGAGACACAAGACCACAAAAGGTATCGGATCCATTTGATCCACACTATTAGCTATTTTTTTTTAAAAGGGGAGGAGCTGTTCAAAATGTTTCACCCTGTCTTCCTGTTTCAGTGGAACTTACGTCATGTCAGTGGGCCTTTAAAGGAACAGTTCACCAAAACCAAATACAAAAAATATTTCAAACCTGTATGACTTTATTTCTTTAGTGGAACATTTGGCTAAATGTTTAAGCTGCTCTTTTTCATTGAATGAAAGTTGAATGAAATGAAAGCTTCATTATGACGATAATTTAAGTCAAGTCAAGTCAAGTATGTTTATATAGCGCTTTTCACAATATAGATTGTATCAAAGCAGCTTCACAGTATCAATCAAAATAACATAACTATGTTTGTTTCTTAGTGGAAAAAAACATCCACGTTAGGTAGGGCTGATCAATGGTATTAATGATTGGTTAATTAATTTGAATATCCCCAACTGAGCAAGCCAAAGGCAACAGTGGCAAGGAACCGAAAAACTCCATCAAGTGACCTATTGGTGTCCTAAAACTCCATCAGGTGACCTACTGGTGTCCTAAAACTCCATCAGGTGACCTACCGGTGTCCTAAAACTCCATCAGGTGACCTACCGGTGTCCTAAAACTCCATCAGGTGACCTACCGGTGTCCTAAAACTCCATCAGGTGACCTACTGGTGTCCTAAAACTCCATCAGGTGACCTACTGGTGTCCTAAAACTCCATCAGGTGACCTACTGGTGTCCTAAAACTCCATCAGGTGACCTACTGGTGTCCTAAAACTCCATCAGGTGACCTACTGGTGTCCTAAAACTTCATCAGGTGACCTACTGGTGTCCTAAAACTCCATCAGGTGACCTACTGGTGTCCTAAAACTTCATCAGGTGACCTACTGGTGTCCTAAGACTCCATCAGGTGACCTACTGGTGTCCTAAAACTTCATCAGGTGACCTACTGGTGTCCTAAAACTCCATCAGGTGACCTACTGGTGTCCTAAAATTCCATCAGGTGACCTACTGGTGTCCTAAAACTCCATCAGGTGACCTACTGGTGTCCTAAAACTCCATCAGGTGACCTACTGGTGTCCTAAAACTCCATCAAGTGACCTACTGGTGTCCTAAAACTCCATCAGGTGACCTACTGGTGTCCTAAAACTCCATCAGGTGACCTACTGGTGTCCTAAAACTCCATCAGATGACCTACTGGTGTCCTAAAACTCCATCAGGTGACCTAATGGTGTCCTAAAACTTTATCAGGTGACCTACTGGTGTCCTAAAAACTCCATCAGGTGACCTACTGGTGTCCTAAAACTCCATCAGGTGACCTACTGGTGTCCTAAAACTCCATCAGGTGACCTACTGGTGTCCTAAAACTCCATCAGGTGACCTAATGGAGAAAAAAAAAAACCTTGGGAGAACCCAGGCTCAGTCGGGGGCCAGTTCTCCTCTGGCGTTTATGAACTAGAGGCCGGATTTACAGTAACTGCAAGATTAAAAATGTATATGAATGCCTGATTGAAGAGATGCGTCTTTAGTCTAGTTTTAAACTGGGAGAGCGAGTCTGAGCAATGAACAATATCAGGAAGGCTATTCCAGAGCTTTGGAGCTAAATGTGAAAATGCTCTGCCTCCTTTGGTGGATCTGGATATCCTAGGTATAACCAAAAGCCTCGAATTTAATGATCTTAAAGAGCGCGATGGATTATAGGGCGATAGAAGATTCGTTAAATAGACTGGAGTTAAACCATTTAGGGCTTTATAAGTCAGTAGCAATACCTTGTAATTAATACGGAACTTTATGGGTGACCAATGTAGTGATGATAAAATCGGTGTTATATGATCATATTTCCTTGATCTAGTAAGAACTCTAGCGGCTGCATTTTGGACTAACTGTAGCTTGTTTATTGAGGATGCAGGACAACCAGCTAATAAAGCATTACAGTAATCTAGTCTCGAGGTCATGAATGTGTGACGATCACAAAAGTATTATAATTGTATGTTAAGTATAATCAAAATTATTTATTTCATTTTGAATGTTATTGTGTTATTTTGAAAAAAGAAACAATCAGAAGGGTTTTATT
The DNA here is from genome assembly GCA_036326025.1 of Chrosomus eos. Lineage (NCBI taxonomy): Eukaryota > Metazoa > Chordata > Actinopteri > Cypriniformes > Leuciscidae > Chrosomus > Chrosomus eos. Next base: position 6,713,901 of record CM070824.1, on the reverse strand, counting down.
CTAATGTGATTCCTTTAAGAGGAAAAGAGAGAAGTGTGCACTGCCACTCCTGACCGTTAGGGGCAGAGTCGAGCGAGGGGTGTTAAGCTGTGCGAGTCGTGAGTTTTCCATTACTCCAGAGAGCTTGAACTTGACACACTGTCTCCTCGTTTCTCTCCTGTGTTACAGGTGGGTAAATGTATAAAAACACTTTAAAGTTGAATTTAACCATGCTGAAATGTTTTTAGAATATAACTGAATTGTTTTAGAGAAGTGATGCTCGTCAGAGGTTGTTTTTGAGTTTGATTTAAGCAAGAGAGAAAAGCTCGACCGATTAGCGGCCTACTGAAAACGCACATGTAACGTTTGTGAGCGCGTCAGTTAAAAATATACATTTTTCCTTGTACAAATGCACATGAAGGTATTTTATACGCTTTAAAGGTCAATAGGTATTGTTTAACGTACTATATGTGTGTTTGAAGATCGATTGATAATAGTTAATATGTTAAATAAGGTTTAAAGTTATATTTGAAGTATATTAATAATTCTGAGAGTGATTTGCAGCATCGTATTGATGTAATACTGGTAAAATACTGTGAATAGAAAGGATTAATCATTTAAGAGAAGTAATTAAAGTATATTACTATGGTTTTTGTATTTCTTTTGTGATGAATAGTGTGAAATATAAAAATACAGAGTCAGTGAACATGAATGTGGAATTGAGAAGTTTATTTTATTACAGATTGTGAATTGACATGAACACTGAAAGTCATTATAATGTTAAGACATAGAAAATGTGATATGTGAAGCATACTGTGACTCTGAGAAACAGATATTTGTTTAATGAACATATTGTGAATAAATTACTCCAGAGAGCTTGAACTTGACACACTGTCTCCTCGTTTCTCTCCTGTGTTACAGGAGAATAATCTGTCCCTCACGGGTGCCGACTCCACGGTACCCGTTACAGATTTTTGGTGGCCCGTACGGGGAATGACAGTAGATGCGCAGGCTACAAGCACGTCCAGAATCAGCAGTTGACATGTTCCAGGAGCTGACGTCTCTTCAGGCTTGAAGTGAGAGGGAGATTGGGTGATGCGTGGATCCTGCTTTCACCAGAACGAGTGCCGGTGAGGTGACGATTGTGCTGCACACGTGGAACCAGACCAGCAGAGGCGAGTGAAGGCGTGACCAAGGCGAGCAACCGACGGAAGGGAAGAGAGAAAAGCAGTCATGGCGGATGGTGAGAGAAAAGGCTTGATGTGGAGCATCAAGAAAAGTCTACTCATGTTGACGGCTGATGAACTTTTCCAACTAGCCCAGAGAGTTGGTCCGGTGCCAGGGAAGGACTCATCCACACTTCAGGTCGGCGACGAAGAGAGTTGCTTTGAGTACATTCTAACTTTTATGAACAGTGACATGTTGGTGGAATCTGAGGATTCAGGTATGGCAGTGCTGTTAGAGCTTAATGATACTGTGAATAATGTCATTCAGATTCGTTATGCTCAACCTAAATTAGGTGTTGGGGAGGATGTGAACGAGATAATGTCGATTCCAGTACTGAGTGAGAACAGGACAGTAGGTCAACTAGCGACAGATACTGATAACTTGACAACCGTTAACGTGACAGCCAGTGGTTCGAATATTACTCACACAGCTGCAGTTAGCGTGAACAACCCCCCACTCACACCTACTGACGTCAAAAGCACACAGAACGCTGACACAGAGTTACAGAGAGTACTTTCTAGTTACGCTGAGCTTAGCAACAAAGTCATGCAATACATAAACAGCCCCACATCCTCGCTCACACCCACACCCACACCCACATCCCCGCCGTTACAACCTACTCAACAATATGACAACACTCCCACACCAGAACAGCAGCCACATGGAAGAGACGACCGAATAATTCCCCTTCGAGACCTTTCACTGCTTCGTCGCGAGTTCAAGATCCAAGGTGGACAGATCGGCGACCAGGGCTCAGATTTAAGCTACAATAGCATATGCAGACAAATCGATGAGGGTGTTAAAGAGCGATTCAGCGAGACTGAAATATTGAGAGGCGTTCTCAGAGCCATTAAACCGGGAAACTTTAAAGACATGCTAATACACAAAGACGATTTGACGACAGACGAGCTAAAAGGCTTTCTGCAATCCCATTTAGGTGGGCGAAGCAACACAGAACTTTTCCAAGAGCTCATGTGCACAAAACAACATGACGGCGAGACTCCACAACAATTCTTGTATCGAGTGATAGGCCTCAAACAAAAGATCCTGTTCGCTTCAAAATACGCTGACACAGAAGTGAAGTATAATGCGAACACCGTTAAAGACGTTTTCCTTCACGCCGTGTATCAGGGTCTCAGCCATAAGCATAACGACATACGTCGAGAACTGAAACCATTTCTCTCAGATAGCAGCGTGTCTGACGAGACAATCTTAAAGCAAATGATGAAGATAACAAACATTGAGAATGAGAGACAGAGACGTTTGGGGTCAGTTGTGAAGCAGAAACAAATAAGTGTAAATAGCACAGAGCTTGAAGCGGCAGCAGTACAAGGCAGTAGTACAAAGAAAGATGTTCCAGACAAACAGTCAAAAGCTGATGTACTCCAGCAGTTAACTGAGAAAGTAGAGGAGTTAATGAATAAAGTTGAACTACTGCAAAGACCCCAGCAGATTCAAAACCCAGAATGTTGCCATCATTGCCAAGTCAAAGTGGATCAAAGGAAAACCAGACCAAATAGCTGTGCTAATTGCCTCGAACAGAACCGCCCAGGTTGCACTCATTGTTTCTACTGTGGTGAGGACGGTCACAGAGCAGTAGGCTGTTTGAAAAAACCCAAGCGTCCGGAAAACTGGAGCCGGTTTCTGCCACGGGACAAGCAGTGACCGGGCTTCACGTTCAGTCCCACAGTGCTGAGGGTAGCGTACGGAGCTTTGAGAGTCGTACAGAGATGAGTTTAGTTAATCAGAGACCAAAAGAAAACAATGAACAAGTCAATAACCAACTTTCTCTCTCTTTACCCACTCAAACCAGTAGACGCCTGGCCAAGTTCATAGGAGCCAAAGCCCTTGCACGATGTGACCTCAATGGGTTGACAGTCAATGCCTTACTGGACACTGGAGCCCAGGTGAGCATGATAGATAAGAGCTGGAAAGAGAAGTATCTACCAAACACACCCATTAGGCCGCTTAGTGAAATCTTTGATGAGAGAGAAGAGCTGGAAGTGCACGCGGTGAATGGAGAAATCCTCCCTTTTGATGGCTGGGTCCTTATTGCAGTCAGTTTCAGTGGAAATGGTGCGCTTAGCCAGTCGATCATGGTGCCTTTCCTCATCTGTAGCATTCCACTTGCACAGCCACTACTTGGATTTAATGTCCTAGAGGAAGTGATTCAGAATCGAACAAAAGAACTTATTCCAGCACTTACCACGCTTCTAGCTGACGCAATATCGGTTCCTGCTGAGAAAGTTGAGCTGCTGATGAACTTTATTCAGACTGACAAACCCTCCATGTATCAGAGATTGATAAGAACTGGTAATTATGAGACTACAGTCCCAGCCGGACAAGTAGCCTGGGTGAAGTGTCAGGTCCCATCCGCTGTAGACCAGTCAGACCCTCTTCTCTTGTTTGAACCTAATGAGAACAGTGGCCATCTCACCGAGCTCGAGATTGAGGAGGGCTTACTAGAACTACAGACTGCAAAGAGACCTTATGTCATAATACCAGTGAGAAATAACACGAAGCATCCTGTTACAATACCAAGGAAGACAGCCCTTGGTAGCGTCCAGACGGTGGCTAGGGTGATTGAGAACAATCCATTAGAGAGCCCCAGGCCCAGAGCAACAGTCGTTAAAGCAGCAACGGCCCCAGTCAAACAGAGTGTTCCAGCGTTATGGCAGCCTCGTGTGGACCTCAGCCACCTTAGTGATGAGGAACAAGAGAAAGTCAAGAAAATGCTGTGGGAAGAATCGGCTGCTTTTGCACAAGACAGTCATGATATTGGATGTATTCCTAGTCTACAGATGTCTATCTCACTCAAAGACGAGATTCCAGTGCAGAGAGCTTATTCTTCGGTGCCCAAACCACTGTTCAAAGAAGTGAAGGAGTATGTACAAGATCTGCTCATGAGAGGTTGGATTGTGAAGTCAAAGTCCTCTTATGCTGCTCCAGTGGTCTGCGTCCGAAAGAAAGACGGTACACTCCGCCTCTGTATCGACTATCGTCTCTTGAATCAGAAGACCATCCCTGATCGACATCCCCTACCTAGGATACAAGACCTGACTGATAGCCTCGGTGGTTATTCCTGGTTCAGAATCCTCGACCAAGGAAAGGCTTATCATCAGGGCTTTATCGCCAAGGATTCCCAGCACCTCACTGCTTTCATTACCCCCTGGGGCTATATGAATGGGTGCGTATACCTTTTGGCCTCTCCAACGCCCCAGCAGCTTTCCAGAGGAGTATGGAGGAGATGTTGAGTTCCTTGAGAGATGATTGCTGTCTTCCGTACCTTGACGACGTGCTCTGCTACGCAAAAACCTTTGACGAGCACGTGGACGGGGTCCGTGAAGTACTCCAAGCCCTTCAGCGACATGGAGTGAAACTAAGACCTGAAAAATGTGAGTTATTCCGACGAGAAGTAAGATATGTGGGTCGTCTTGTGTCAGCTCAGGGAGTGAGAATTGATCCCAAAGACCTGGATGCAGTACGGTCGTTAACCAGCAGGACACCACAGACAGTGGGAGATGTAAGAAAGCTCACCGGGTTCCTGGGCTATTACCGTTCCTACATTCAGGACTTCTCAAGGATAGCAAAGCCCATCTATGAGCTACTACAAGTCAAGCCAGGACAAGCAGCTGTAGCTCGTGGAAAAAGTAAAGGTCCACAACTACCATCCAGAACACCTGTGGAGTGGGCCATCGAGCATCAGGAAGCTCTCGACCGACTTGTATCTCTCCTTGTTAGCCCCCCCGTGCTAGCATACCCCAACTTCGACTTACCCTTTGTATTACATACCGATGCTTCAGACCAGGGACTCGGCGCAATTCTTTATCAACATCAGAATGGCAAATTAAGAGTCATTGGGTATGGGTCTAGGACTTTGACTGCGGCTGAGCGAAACTACCATTTGCATAGTGGAAAGCTAGAGTTCCTCGCCTTGAAGTGGGCCGTCTGTGAAAAGTTTAGGGATTACTTATTCTACGCACCCCACTTCACAATATTCACCGACAACAATCCCCTGACCTACGTCATGACTACAGCCAAGCTAAATGCAGTAGGCCATCGGTGGGTAGGAGAACTCTCCGATTTCAGATTTGACATAAAGTACAGACCAGGAAAGACTAACATCGATGCCGATACGCTGTCGCGTCTTCCTTTAAACATTGAGGCCTATGCTGAGTCCTGTACCAAAGAGTGTACCGAAGACGTGGTTCGTGCGATATGGGATGGAAGTAAAGTAGCCAAACTGAAAGATGTACCATGGGTGGCGGCTCTCAACATCTCTTCTCAAGCTGACTCATCCCCCTCATTTGATCACTTGACTGCAATCAGCCACGATGAGCTTGTGGAGGCACAACATGCAGATGAAGCCATCGGTGAAATGATCAAGTTAAAAGAGGCGGGTACACCTTTAACTGACGAGATACGGAAAGCGGCTAGTGGAGCCACTAGAAGACTATTTCATGAATGGGGAAAGTTAGTTTTGGAGAATGGTCTCTTGTACAGGCGTGCTAATGAAAGAAGGCAGTTGGTGCTCCCTGCTAAGTACAAAGACATTGTCTTGAAGAAACTCCATAATGAAATGGCACATGTCGGTACGGAAAGAGTCCTCAATCTTGCCAGAGAGAGATTTTATTGGCCCTTCATGGCTAGAGAGATCGAAGAACATATCACGAGGAAATGTCCATGCATTAAATCGAAGAAGCCAGTTACTCATGTTCGCGCCCCAATGGGTAGTATCACATCAAGCTCGCCACTGGAGTTGGTGTGTATCGACTATCTACACCTAGAGACCAGTCGTGGGGGTTACGAATATATCCTTGTGGTCGTCGATCACTTTACGAGATTCGCCCAAGCTTATCCAACAAAGATCAAGAGTGGGAAAACGGCAGCTGAGCGAATCTTTAATGATTTCGTCCTCCGTTTCGGATATCCATCAAAGTTGCACCACGACCAAGGCCGTGAATTTGAGAACGAGCTCTTTCGTACGTTGCAACAGTTGTCAGGTATTCGTCATTCAAGAACATCACCATACCATCCCCAGGGGAACCCGGCGGAACGGTTTAATCGGACGATACTCCAGATGCTGAGAACGTTGCCAGAGAAGGAAAAGGAACGATGGAAAGATCAAATCCCACAAGTCATTCATGCGTACAACTGTACTCGGCACGAGTCGACAGGCTACTCACCTTTCTTCCTGCTTTATGGTCGTCATCCTCGCCTTCCAGTAGACTTACTGTTTGGGTTGGTTGAAGAAACAGAGCCTGACTCGCCAAAGGGATATGCGAAGAAGTGGGCAAAGCAGATGTCGGAGGCTTATCGAATTGCGAACGAGAGTAGTAAACAGGCCAGTGCCAAAGGCAAAGTGCTTTACGATAAGAAAGCAAGGGGAGTGGTACTACAGCCTGGCGATAGAGTCTTGGTCAGGAACCTTGGTGAGCGTGGTGGACCAGGAAAACTACGTATTGGGAGAAATATTGGGAGAAATCGATCTACGTTGTGAAGGAACAGTTTGCGGATAACCCAGTATACGTAGTCTACCCTGAGTTTGGAGACAAGAGAAAGACAAGGACATTACACCGTAATTTGTTGTTATTAGCAAATGACCTTCCAGTTGAAGCTCTTCCATCCCAAGATGCTCCTGAAAAGAGAACACAGAAAAGGAAACACCAGACTCGACGCACCAATGTCTCAGAACGTGCAAGTCTACAGGAATTATCAGGTTCAGACTCAGATTCTGGAGATGACTCAGATGGTCCTCATTATTGGTTGAGGGTACCAGGAGAAAAGATAAAGGAGATACCCGTGGTAGCCCCACCACAACAACCAGTAACCTCTCTGAGCCAGCCAACTCCAATACCTGCTGAAGAAGAGGAGGAATGTAGGATGCACCACTTACCTGAAACGGATTTGTTACCTGAAGGAAACGTAGAGATAGAGGAACCGAGAGAAGATGAAGATCAGTTTGTTGTTGCGGGACCTGAGGAACAAGATGGATATGATGAGGATCCAGAGTTCAGTCAAGAGGAACAGTTTCCAGTCAGTGCAGTGCTAGATAACCAGACCCAGGTCCGAAGGTCAAGTCGGGAGCGACGACCTAAACAGATTTTCACATATGAGAACTTTGGTCAGCCTACACAGACAACACAGGCTACAGTTAATGTGACAAACACACACTCACAGTCACCTGTTTACCCTGTACCTCAGACTACTCAACATTTGCACCCATTTATGCCTTATTTAACCCCAACATGTCCACTTAACTCTTATGCTACCCCTTACCCCTTATTTACATACATGCCTTATACGGTACCAGCAACACCATATATATTGCCAGTTCCAGTTGCGTGTTAAGAGAGACTTTGAGTTATACAAGTTAGAGAAGAAAATGGTGGGACCCATTTCTTTTTGCTGGGAAGTGTGTGACGATCACAAAAGTATTATAATTGTATGTTAAGTATAATCAAAATTATTTATTTCATTTTGAATGTTATTGTGTTATTTTGAAAAAAGAAACAATCAGAAGGGTTTTATTCTAATGTGATTCCTTTAAGAGGAAAAGAGAGAAGTGTGCACTGCCACTCCTGACCGTTAGGGGCAGAGTCGAGCGAGGGGTGTTAAGCTGTGCGAGTCGTGAGTTTTCCATTACTCCAGAGAGCTTGAACTTGACACACTGTCTCCTCGTTTCTCTCCTGTGTTACAGGTGGGTAAATGTATAAAAACACTTTAAAGTTGAATTTAACCATGCTGAAATGTTTTTAGAATATAACTGAATTGTTTTAGAGAAGTGATGCTCGTCAGAGGTTGTTTTTGAGTTTGATTTAAGCAAGAGAGAAAAGCTCGACCGATTAGCGGCCTACTGAAAACGCACATGTAACGTTTGTGAGCGCGTCAGTTAAAAATATACATTTTTCCTTGTACAAATGCACATGAAGGTATTTTATACGCTTTAAAGGTCAATAGGTATTGTTTAACGTACTATATGTGTGTTTGAAGATCGATTGATAATAGTTAATATGTTAAATAAGGTTTAAAGTTATATTTGAAGTATATTAATAATTCTGAGAGTGATTTGCAGCATCGTATTGATGTAATACTGGTAAAATACTGTGAATAGAAATGATTAATCATTTAAGAGAAGTAATTAAAGTATATTACTATGGTTTTTGTATTTCTTTTGTGATGAATAGTGTGAAATATAAAAATACAGAGTCAGTGAACATGAATGTGGAATTGAGAAGTTTATTTTATTACAGATTGTGAATTGACATGAACACTGAAAGTCATTATAATGTTAAGACATAGAAAATGTGATATGTGAAGCATACTGTGACTCTGAGAAACAGATATTTGTTTAATGAACATATTGTGAATAAATTACTCCAGAGAGCTTGAACTTGACACACTGTCTCCTCGTTTCTCTCCTGTGTTACAGGAGAATAATCTGTCCCTCACGGGTGCCGACTCCACGGTACCCGTTACAAATGCATGAACTAACTTCTCTGCATCAGAGACTGATAGCATGTTACGTAGCTTAGCAATGTTTCTAAGGTGGAAAAAGGCTGTTTTTGTAACATATGAAATGTGTTTTTCAAAAGACAGGCTGCAGTCTAATACAACACCCAGGTCTTTTACTGTAGAGGATAAAGTAACAGGGCATCCTACTATGTTAAAGTTGTGTTGTGAGAGGTTTGGCGGATGGTTTTTCGAACCGATAAGTAGTGCCTCTGTCTTGTCTGGATTTAATAAAAGAAAATTACGCGTCATCCAATCTTTTATATCTTTAACACAATCTGTCAATTTGGATAATTTAGCGTATTCATCTGGCCGTGATGAAATATATATTTGAGTATCATCAGCATAACAATGGAAACTAATTCCATGTTTCCTTATAATATTTCCAAGTGGCATCATATATATTGAGAATAATAAGGGTCCTAATACAGTTCCCTGCGGCACTCCATAGTTTACTGAAGTTATGATAGATTTTTCTCCATTTAAATAGACAAAATGGTAGCGGTCAGATAAATATGATCTGAACCAGCTTAATGCTTGCCCTTGAGTATTGTGTGATCTATAGTATCGAACGCAGCACTAAGATCAAGTAAAACTAGTATTGAGATACAGCCCTGGTCAGAAGCTAAAAGTAAATCATTTGTAATTTTAACTAACGCAGTTTCAGTGCTATGATGTGGCCTGAATCCAGACTGAAACTTTTCATAGATGTCATTTTCTTGCAAGAAAGAGCCCAGCTGAGCGGACACAACTTTTTCTAGTATTTTAGACATAAATTGAAGATTTGAAATGGGTCTGTAATTTGCTAGGTTAGTGATTTTTAGTGATTTGATTGTGAGTATTTGATGAGAAATATTTGATAATCCTTATTTTTTGAAAAACAAACAGAAAGAATAAGATTGTCTGTTAAATTAAATAATTCTGAATAACTTTTTCCATGTTGTTTTTATCAAATGTTGATACATTTTTTTATTAAAATATAAAATGTTTGAATATTTGGTTAAATTTTGCTTTTCATAAACTAAAATGTTGTTTTGATGGAATATTGACTAAATTTGAACATTTGTAAAAATTAACACATCAATGACAAATGATAACAAGGCACACAAGAAACAATAACGTCGACGTCCAAGCTGATGCTGCCCATCTTAAATGCACCATGTTTGAACGTACTCGGTTACTAACGTAACCTCGGTTCTCTCTAGAGAGGGAACGAGTACTGCGTAATATCTTACGCTATGGGGAAAACTCTTTTCCACGAGATATTGAAGCCAAAAATTATCCTTAATTTTTTATTAATGTAAAACGCTTTGCGGCAGCAAGCAGACATAGGCGAGACAGCTCGCGCGCCTATTGGCTGCCCTGCGGCAACAGCAGCAGCCTATCGAGAGAGGCTCTGCGTGACGTCACGACGAATGGGGGCCTTTCGGAGCTAATCATGTGACAAATAGAGCATACCGTCAGGGTGAACATTCAGCCTGAACTGGGTGGCCACATGTGTGTCAACATTTTTAATGAGCTGGTGTACCGGTCAGTGAGCAATACGCAGGTCAAACTCAGTATCCGAGCCGCACAGCGGGCAGATAGCACTGAATTTTATACCACCAAAAGCTTAGCTTGTAAGGCGGGAACCTCCAGGTTATAGTATTTTATAAATGTAGACGGCGAGGCCCAGCCCGCGGCCATACAAATATCTTGCAGGGTAACCCCGCTAGACCATGCCCACGAGGAGGCCATGCCTCTTGTGGAGTGCGCTCTAACACCCAAAGGGCACTGTAGGCCCTTAGAAGTGTAAGCCAGCGCTATGGCACCGACTATCCATCTGGATAGGCTCTGTTTCGAAGCGGCAAGTCCCTTAGCACGGCCGCCAAACGAAACGAAAAGCTGCTCAGTCTGTCTGAAACCAGACGAGCGGGATACATAAGCCCTTAGTGCCCTGACAGGGCAAAGAAGACTCGCGTCCTTCTCCTCATTAAGAACCGGAAGGGCAGACAGGGAAATCACCTGGGCCCTGAACGGTGTGTTGAGGGATTTTGGCACGTAGCCGTGCTTCGGTTTGAGTATGACCTTTGAGTCATTAGGTCCAAACTCCATGCATGACGCGCTCACTGAAAGCGCTTGCAAGTCCCCTACGCGCTTCACTGAAGCGAGAGCCATGTCTTGAAAGACAAGTGTTTCATGTCTGACGACTGGATTGGCTCGAATGGGGCACCTTTCATGGCCTCCAAGACCGTGGAAAGGTCCCATGTCGGGACTGAAGGGGGCCTGGGAGGATTTAGCCTCCGAGCTCCTCTAAGGAAACGCACGACTAAGTCGTTCTTTCCTAGTGACTGGCCAGACACCGGTTTTGCAAACGTTGCTATGGCCGCCACGTATACTTTGAGCGTGGAAGGGGACCTGCCCTTATCCAGTAGCTCCTGAAGGAAGGAAAGCACTTCCGTAACCCCGCAGTCTACAGGTGAAAAGCCCTGCGCTTGACACCAAGCAGAGAACACAGACCACTTCGAAGAGTAGAGCCGTCTGGTAGACGGGGCTCTAGCCTGCGCGATCGTATTTAACACTCCCTCTGGGAGGTCAGCGGGTACCCGTTGATGGCCCATGCGTGCAGGGACCACAAATCCGGGCGAGGATGCCAAATCGAGCCTTCCGTCTGAGAGAGGAGGTCTCTCCTCAACGGTAAAGGCCATGGGGCAGCGCTGGTCAGCTGCATCAGGACAGGGAACCACGACTGGTTTGTCCAGAGCGGAGCTATGAGTAGCGCTGGGCATCCCTCCCTCCTGATTCGCTCCAACACCTGAGGCAGGAGTGAGACAGGGGTAAAAGCATATTGGGGGCGGCAGGGCCAAACATGGGCCAGCGTGTCCCGGCTTTTCGAGAAGAATCTCGGGCAGTGAGCGTTTTCTTGGGACGCGAACAGGTCCACCTGCGCTTTGCCAAACGTTTCCCACAGCAGCTGGATCGTCTGCGGGTGCAGAGACCATTCTCCTGCTGGGACGTTGTTTCTGGACAGCCTGTCTGGTCCCACATTTAGGTGACCAGGCACATGCGCCGCTCTCAGCGAGAGCAGGTTGTGCTGAGCCCAGACCAGGAGGCGCTCCGTCAGCCTGTAAAGGTTTCGGGACCTGACGGCGCCCTGGCGATTTATGTACGCCACCACTGACATGTTGTCTGACCAGACCAATATGTGGTGGCCTTTTATCTGGGGACAGAAGCGCCGTAGCACTTTGTCGACTGCTATTAATTCCAAGCAGTTTATGTGAAGGAGCTTCTCCCGTACTGACCATAGGCCAGCTAGTGGTCTGCCCTCGAGCAGCGCTCCCCACCCCGATGTGGAGGCGTCCGTAGACACCACCCTCACACTCGAGGGGATCCCCAGACTCACACCTGACTGATACCAGTCGGTTATTTCCATGGTTTCAGAGCCGAAATGCACTGAAGGTCGACCCTGAGGCGAAATAGACCTGCGGTCCACGCCCTGGGGGGAACTCGTGCTTTTAGCCATAGCTGCAGTGGGCGCATGCGGAGCAGGCCCAACTGGAGTACGGAGGCTGCTGAGGCCATCAGACCCAGCATTTTCTGAAACCTTCTAAGCGGGACTATAGAACCGTGGCGGAAGGATTTCGCGACGTGCTGAATATTCAATCCGCGCTCTGGTGACAGGCGTGCCGTCATGGATAGCGAGTCCAACACTGTTCCCAGAAAGGAAATTCTCCGACTGGGGAGCAGTGAGCTTTTCGCCCAATTGACTGTAAGGCCCAGCTCCTCGAGGTGCTCGAGTAATGCGGCCCTGTGTTCTATGAGCTCCGTTCGTGAACGAGCTAGAATCAGCCAATCGTCCAATTAGTTCAAAACTCGCATGCCCCGAAGTCTCAGGGGGGCGAGTGCCGCGTCCATGCACTTTGTGAACGTACGGGGTGCTAGGGACAGGCCAAACGGCAGGACTGTGTATTGATATGGCTGGCCCTCGAAGGCGAATCTCAAGAATCGCCTGTGATGGGACGCTATTTGTATTTGAAAATAGGCGTCTTTAAGATCTATTGACATGAACCAGTCTCCTTGGCGCACTTGCGCGAGGATTTTCCTGGCCGTAAGCATTCTGAACTGGCGCTTCACGAGCGTTCTGTTCAGCAGTCGCAGATCTAGAATGGGTCTGAGCCCACCATCTTTTTTCGGTACCAGAAAATATCTGCTGTATAAGCCCCCTTCGCTCTGAGCCTGAGATAAAGGGGCACAGCGGGCAGCCTGGCCGCGCTCAGCTTCTCTATGGCGGGACGCGCAGAGAAAGCGAGCGGGGCGAATCGTGGGGCGTGTGTTAGAGAATGTGGGCACATTTACTACACTGAGAATACTGTCAGCTCGCGCCGACTGAATCAAAGCTGTGTTTACTGCGTGCGAGGCGCGCGCTGATCACAGCTGGCAGCCTGGCCGCGCTCAGCTTCTCTGTGACAGGTTGTGCAGAGGAAGCGAGCGGGGTGAATCCGTGGGATTCGGCGTGTGTGCCAGAATGTGGGCGCGAGACTGCGGGCACATAACTGTACTGAGAACACTGTCAGCTCGCGCTGACTGAATCAACGCTGCTGTGTTTACAGCGTGCAAGGCGCGCGCTGATTACAGCGGGCAGCCTGGCCGCGCTCAGCTTCTCTATGACGGGTTGCGCAGAGGAAGCGAGCGGGGGGTGAATCTCGTGGGATCGGCGTGTATGAGGGATGCGGGCGCGGGACAGCGGGCACATTTACTGCACTGAGAACACTTTCGGCCGGAGCCGACTGAATGTGTGTTGGTTTTGTTTTTACAGAAACCAAGGGACACGCAGTGTGTAGTGTAAGCGGGCATTGTATGGGCGCGTTCACTACATAGTCTGCACAATCGACCTGAGTCGATTTTATGTGTGCTAGCCCTGCACCGTGGCGGGCTGTGTCTGGGTGTGGGAATGGGCACTGGGGCGTGGGCATTCTTACAACACTCATAACACCATCGGCTGTAGCCGGAACACCAGAAAATACACTCTTTATTGGATTTATCTGGGTAGCCATAGAAACGGCTTTTGTGCGCAGGCAAGCGGGCTGAGACACCGGCTGCTTCGCTGCGAAATACACTGGGACAGTCACAAAGCATGGAACTGAACGAGCGAGAAGTTTTGGTGGAAATCCGGCCGCAGCGGGATCTGAACACAGTCACTTTCCTAGAGAGACTAGGAAGGCCTTGAGACCTCGGGCTTTACCTCAATCCTCGGCCGGGGCCCGCGCTGAGGGGGCGGCGTCCAGCAGAGCGAGAGCGCGGTGTCTGATCTCGGGCCTGGCGGCGCTGCTGAGTAGCCGAAACGACGGCCTTTGTGCGCAGGAAAGCGGGCTGTGGAACCAGCTTGCTCACTGCGAAATACACTGGAACAGTCACATTGCTTGGAACTGAACGAGCGAGAAGTTTTGGTGAAATTCCGGCCGCAGCGGGAACTGAACACCGTCGCTTTCCTAGAGAGACTAGGAAGGCCTTGAGACCTCGGGCTTTATCTCAATCCTCGGCCGGGGCCCGCGCTGAGAGGGGCGGCGTCCAGCAGAGCGAGAGCGCGGTGCGTCGAGGAACACGGAGCGCTCAGCTCCCGTCATCTCGGATAGCGTTAGCCACGAATGTCTCTCACCGTCCAGGGAGGAAGGGCGCGGGTCTCGACTGTGACGAAGCTTTGTCTTTCCCGAGAAAGCGTCCGCCCAGCCTGTTGCGCAGCGGCAGCGTGGGCGCCTCCCAATCGAGGCCTAAGCTTTCCACGGCCTGGGTGAGCAGACGCATCAGCTCAACCTCAATGCCGGCTCTCTTCCCAGAGGGTTGGCGGGAAACGTTAGCGGAGGGGAGGTCCACGGAGCTCGCCCGATCCTCGCTATCCGAAGCCAAAAGAGAACGTGCCTCAGTGTTGTCGTCCAACTCGACGGCGTATGCGGCGGCATACGGCGGCCGCTGTCCGTCCGGGAGCGACTCGAGCGAAGCCGGCGAAGCTGGCGGGCGAACCGGCGAGCTCTGGCGGGCTGGAGATAGCTCGGGCGCGCGCTGGGCGCGGCGCTTCTTGCGGCGCGGCATCACGGCGGGCTGGGATGCGGGCTCGGAGAACAAAGCTAGGCGAGTCCGCAGAGTCACCATAGGCAAGCGTTCACAATGATGGCATCCGCCCTCAGCGAGCGCGATGGCCGCGTGATCCTCACCCAGGCAGGACACGCAGATGACATGGCGGTCCTCATCGCTGAGTGGGGCTCGAACCACAGGAAGGCATCTTTAAAAAGACGCCGCTCTTTTAGAGGGGTGGGAAAAAAGGCAGAAAATGCAATCACACACACTCTAAGCAGAAAAGGATATGTACGCCGGAAAGCGCAGCAGGTACGGCGGCTGAAGGCGGCGAGGCCACGACTCCAGGCTCGATGGCACGTCCCGCTGAAAGGCTACAGGTCGACGGCGCGGCTTCTCACTCTGGATCCAGCGATGCGGGAGGCTTCGCTGAAGAGATGAAAATCAACGTAAGAGCAGCTATCGAGCCTATTTCTAGGGCGAGACCACGCCCTTTCTGGCGGGACGTGACGATATGGGCGCGAAAGGCCCCCATTCGTCGTGACGTCACGCAGAGCCTCTCTCGATAGGCTGCTGCTGTTGCCGCAGGGCAGCCAATAGGCGCACGAGCTGTCTCGCCTATATCTGCTTGCTGCCGCAAAGCGTTTTACATTAATAAAAAATTAAGGATAATTTTTGGCTTCAATATCTCGTGGAAAAGAGTTTTCCCCATAGCGTAAGATATTACGCAGTACGAGAGATACTCTCGTAAGAGAACTAGGGGTTGCACAGACTTTTTTGTTTATTTTTATTATTTAATTTATTTTATTAATAACATGTAATACAAAAACTGGAACAAACACCAGAAGAGAAAAGAAAAGAAGGAAAAAGAAACATACAAAAATACAAAATGTACAATAATAATAATAAAAGAAAAGAAAAAAGAGGAGAAGGTTGCACAAACTAGTCGACTTTAATGCTCTGCCATGACGTCAGCTTTAATCTTGACGTCGACTAGTCGCTGATCACTCATGGCCTATTCGGTTGTTAAGTCTGACGTAACGCGTGACGTTTAGCCTCTTCCGGGCCCAAGCGCTCCGCTCGTCCACGCCAGATCCTAGACTACATAAACCCTTTTTTTATAGGGCTTTTTTCGCTTCAGTGCCAGTGGGTGTTACTAGGGATTAAGGGATAGCACCCACTGGCGCCAAAGTTTCTTCATTCGTTTAAGATTTGTAACTTACCTTATCAACTGCAGCCATTTTCTCTTATCTTTCTCGTCACAGGGAAAGCGATAGAATGACAGTTGAATGTCTCTTGTTTTTTTTAACTCCGATCTATTTAAACCACACGGAAACACGTTAAAACTCGGGCGAACACGGTAAATAGGTAGAGAGGACCCGGCCTTTGGACCCGGAAACAGTATTATCGGAGAGTGGTTACGTCACGACTTAACAACCGGATAGAGGACGCAACAGTAAAATAAATATTTAAAGTCCACTTTTATGCCCGTTTCAGTTCTTAAAATTACAAATAAATGCATACTCCGAGAGTGCTCCACAAGACATGTTTGACCATCTGGATGCTCAAAATTGATCGTGTGAATGCACGTTTTACACAACCTATCGTAGGCCTACACAGGTAATTTAATCGCTGTTCTAAACTGCTGCTGCATTGTAACGTACACACACACATGCAGACAGTTGCGCGCATATCACGTGAAGGTCTTGTGCACTCCGAATCATTCAGTAGCGCAGAAATGTATTGCAATTTGTAAAGGCTGTTCTGTGATTTATCACTAAAATAGCTTAGAAACTGAAATGTTCTAGCATATATTTCTTACTAACTACAACCCACAGCTTCACTGTTAGTAGAGAGACGCTGCCAGGTGCAATTCACACACAAGATCCAGGCTTATTTGTTCAGGCTTAAGTCGTTGAACCCCTAGTTTGAACTGAATGCAACCCCTCCTGACTTTCTGTACATAGGCTACACGTAAGTTGCCTTGTATTTAAATACGGGTAATATCAATTTACTTTTTTACATATTTTAGAACACTTTTTCACAAAGGCCCTTGTTACTCATTCTCAGCAAAAAAACGTGCTATAGTGTGATGCCCCCTGAGGAAATGAAATCATCAAAATGTCACTTGTTTATGACTGACTCATAGAATTGCATAGATTCTCCAGTGAGGCACGAACCACAGGGTACATCACAACAATAACAACAAAAAAACCCCTCCCCTTCCCCTGTGATATGCTAGCTAGCGGATACAGAGCTTACACGGTAGGCTAATTGTAGCACAGCAGTCCAGACTCTATTTTCAGCCGTCTCTAGTGAGGAGCCAAGCTGAATATAGCAGCAGTGATTCCCATCAAGGGGCCGTTGCTGTCTTGAATCTTGCTGCTCTTGAAAAGCACTCAGAATAAAGCAGAACTATGAGGTTCTCGTCTCCCGAGAGCACTGTTAACTGTGCCACAGGCCTTCAGAGGGAAGCAGTTGAATAAGCGAGATCTGGAAAAAGGTGCTCTGTGTTTGGTACTACATGTTTCAGCTCAGAGAGATGGACACAGATGTTGAGAGCTGGTTCGGCACTGGAAGTTCCTCACTGAACTTTAATCATAGATCTGCAGAGGTGGAATAGATCAAGAAGGATTCTCAGCTTTAAAGTGTTCAGAGAGTAAGTAATATGTGTTGGTTCTGGGGTGGTTTTGGTTGTTAAAGCTTGTTTTGATCAACTATCATGTTGCTGTGTCCCCCCAGTGTTAAGTCTAGAAGAAATAATAACTCACATCACTTTTAAAGTATATCTGCACCATATCAGTTAGCTGCCGACATAATTCACTTTAATGATCTGTGTTGGATAGATGAAATTGCGTTTTTATCAGCTGCTGTTTTATATATATAAGTTAGTTTAGTTTATTAGTTTACTATATCATTGCTCTTTGTATGTACGTTGATCAATGTTTTAATGATCAATGATGTTATTCATCATATATCGATCGTGTCTCTTCAGAAGACTTGGATTAAACTGATCAATTCATATTGATTTAGAATGCCTTTATGAACATTTTGAAAATTGAAAGTTTTGATGGAATGGACTCAATGGAGGGACAGGAATCTCTAAGATTTCATAAAAACTATCTTTATTCTGTTTCAAGGATGAATGAAAGCATGCAAAACATGCCCAAATGGCACATATTTGGATTTGTGCTGAATGAGATTTAGTAGAGGATTTGAGGCTTAGTGAGTGCAAATTTATTTATTGTTTTTTGTATAGCGCATTTAAACTTTGCTTTAAATAAAATTTGTAGGCTTTGCGTTTATGTTGTTTATAATGAATGCCATTATACTTTTAAGTTTCTTTGTTCGTTCTGAACACCATTACATTTAAAGGATTTTTTTGTGGAGTGAGGGGAACTCATGAACATGGTCTTTATAATATTTTAAACATTTCATTTTATTTACTGGTGTTTTACATTATTTCTGATCTGAATGTGTTTTGCCCATGCTGTGCAACTTATTGTCATGTGCAACTTATTTTCGTGAATATATGCTATCTTGACTTATTTATAAAACTGAAACATAATAACAAGTTTGGTGGGAATTCATTTTATCCGTCAGGATTTGATAGGAGGGGGAAAGATACAGTCATATCACTGTTTATTACCTAAAATATTTGTACCCACCGGCACCTTGTTCCTGTGATAAGACGACAGGCATGCTTGTGTGTGTGCATTTGTGACTTTGCCCACTCAGTGGCATTGGGGTCAGTTGGCAATGATTCATTTGCAGTCACTAAGATAGAACGGAACATCTGTGAGTCACAGCACGGCACTAATAACTCACGTCACAGTGCATGTGTTACGGAGAGAGTATTTTGAGGGGTTGACTGCATTGTCTGATTGTGTTTGGGAGGATAATCTTGCAGTATACTGTGACAAATGGGGCAAATTTATTTCCTGAATGACAGATTTTTGCACCATCATGAGCAAAGCTGGACTGTGTGGGAGCCATGCATGCACAATGTTCAGATTTGTCCTAGATTAACTGTTCACCTCTTTTCTTTTCTCTCAGTGTTCATGTCCTCATGAGAATTCCTGCTCATCCTTCTCTCAGTTACCTTGACAGTTCGCTCTCTTTCTGTTTTGCCTCATTCTGTGTTTCTCTCGCTGGCTGTGTCTTCTCACAGTATGGGTGATTGGAGCTAGTCTGTCTCTGGGCGGGTTTGTTTGCGTATTGGGGTCTGTTCTCCCCTCTGGTCCTGAAAGACCTTTTCACAGAAATGCACTATGATGCTCCACATCCGCAGTGCTGAATGAGAAATGGCTTGTTTGCATCGTGAACTCTCATGTGTTTGATATTTCGAGGCGTCTCATATCATCATATTTTAAATGACTTTATCTTTTTTTTCTCTGAGGTACAGTTAGGTAATAATATTGTACATGACTATTTTCCGCCTTCTCTCTCTGGCTCTTGAAATGATAATGGCTGTTGTTTACTGTACCATTAAGACCTTTATGCAAATGCTATTTTTTCATGTGAATTTTCACTAATGACTACTGCCATTGTGTGAACTGTGACATCTAAAGCAGCAGACAGAGAATATAAGTACATTTAATGCTTTTAAGAGCCCTCCAAAATAAATGAATCTCAGCGACAAAGGAAGTGCAGTCTTAAGTTCAACTAATTGCATTTAATATAGTCTTCTTAAAGCAATTGTGAAAAACATGCAATTAATGTTTGAAAACATTATATTCAGTTCCCACTTAAATTAAAAGTCTGTCATCATCATACACTCACCCTCAAGTTGTTCCAAACCTGTATAAGTTCTGTTTGATACAAAAGTAGATTTTGACTTTGACCCATTGACTTCCATAGTTTTTTTTCCTATACTATGGAAGTCAATGGGGACCATCAACTGTTTAAATTACCAATGTTCTTCAAAATATCTTCCTTTATGTTTAACAGAAGAAAGAACTTCAGGTTTAGAATAATTTTTTTTGAATGAACCATCCATTTAAAGCAACACCATGGAACTTTTCGTCTTGGGTCGCCCTACTGGTTGGAAACGAAATTGTCCATTGCCGCTGTCGTAAATAATCTAGCCTACCGTCGCACGCACGCTCGCTGTTTACCCAGCACCGGCTTTAGAATGAACGATGTCCACAGACAAGGCAGAGTATGTTACATGATTTCATGAAAGGATGATGTATTGCGACATCAGAAACGAAGAAAAACGAAATAATGACTATTGTAGCGCTTGACGTAAAGCAGTCGAATTTTGTAGTTTTTTTTGTGGTCGGGTTACTACCCGAACCCCAAAGTTACATAGTGCCAGTAAAAGCGATACAGACCCCCGTCAGGCGATGGCAGACGTGCCTTTCACCCTGTTACGACTTGATGAGCCACTGATACGATTTTGGAAACATTATTTTAAGGTAAAACATTTTACATAGTGTTGCTTTAAGTGTAGGCTATTACAGCTCAAAGAGTGAAGAAATTGGGTAGTCTTCAAACTTTCTGGGGGCATTTACATGACACTGTTTTCAACTAAAAACGTAAAACTTTTTAGACAACAATGTTTTAGTGGCCTGAAAATGCAAACTTTTGAAAACTCACACGGGTCGGCACACTTTCCTTGTTTGCCATAGTTTCGTTTTACTCACAGTGTCAGTGAGTCAGAGTCAGTGAAACAGTGTCTGAAGACGAAAAGAGGATGACATGTTCTCTAGGCGCTCTTTTATACTTGCTGGTCGCGCTAGAGCATGACGTCATGGCTGACGCCGGCCAATAGGATTGTCGTGATTATACAGTGTTTGAGTCATCAGTCACGCTGAGGCGTTCCCCTAGCGCTTTGATGCAGTGCGAGTTCCCTTTCAAAAGGGAAAGATTTTCAAAGTGTATGTTTTTGAAAACAATACCATTATCATCTCTATGTTAACCAAAAAAACGTGAATTTTTGAAAACGGTGGTGTCAGGCTACTGGCCTGGCTTGAATAATATTAGTCATTTTTGCGGATACGTTTGAATGGGGATCATTTTGACATCGTTGCCGTCTACACGAAAAACACAAAGGATAAACTTTTCCATTTTTAGTACATCGTTGTCGTGTAAATGCACCCTTAGAGACCCTCAACTTTTTTTAGTGGTTGGAAGTAAACCAATGGGTGTTTAGACATAATCATTGCTAATCTCATTATTGTTGATTTTTTTGCTTTGTTGTCTACTGTGTGACAAAGGAATTGGCTTCAGAGAGAGCATAATCAAATAAAATTTTCCTCTGAATCTTCAATTCAATTTAGAAGCGTTAGTTGCATATATTTTTAACAGTCAGGATGTTGCATGATTAAAAAGAAGAAACACAGCAAGTTGTGAACAACATGAATTATTCAAATAGGTTAATTTGCCATAACAAATTTTAAAACAGTGTGCAACAGAGATTCAGAATAAAATAATGAGGCCTCTCTTTGTGTTTTGGACACCCCTGAACAAAGCTAAATGTTGTCTATCCCTTTACAAAGACTGTACACACAAACAATAACAGCGGTACAATGAGGGAGAATAAAATATAAAAACAGAACATAAACACTACACTACTGACTGAACTGAATGCTCAAACACTATTTTCAGTTGCACGAACAGTCCAGCAACACTTTGGCATGTTTGTCACAGTAGACCTTATTTTGCAGATTTTATTTCAGGTAAAATAAAAAAAGATAAGATTGCTGTCCCCCCAGTAAACCAATACCATGGTATTTAAGATTCGCTGCTGATTGTATCTATGATTTAAACTTTAAAGTCTATGTTTTGATAAACTGAAACATGAGTGAGCTGTTCCAGCAATCAAATATTATGAATTATTTGGACAAAAACACAATATACACGGTGAAACCTGAAGTTGTTGGAGTAAAGCGTTTCTGAGCGTTTCAGTGGAACGAAACGATTTCTTAATCTCATATATTATTTACTTATTGATTTATGCATGGCCTGGCACATTCAGAAATGGTTTACTGTAGTCACGCCAGTGATGGCTGGTGCTTATCAAGTGGGGGAACCCAGATGTCACTTATGAATGGCAAAATTGCATATACATATATCATTTTTTTTAAACATTTGCTACTTTCAATGTTGCTCCTAAAGCATACGCTTCTCAAACTAAAAATATCTGACCAAGCGCACTGTATTTTAAAAAAGAATAATTACAAATTATAATATGCAAGATATAAGATTATGCACACAGAAATGTGTTACGACACACTGTCTAATTGCATGTCCATATCCAAGGACTTTCCTGGATATTAATTATATATTTATAATTAGTTGATTTTATATACATATATATTATACATTAATAAATGTAATATATTTACATATTACATCATTTATTTATATTTATATGCAGTATTTACTGTTCAAAAGTTTGGGGTTAGGAAGATTTTATTATGTTTTATTGATCAGAAGTGAAGTTTATGCTTCAACATATGCTTCTGATTTAGTTGCTGTACTGTTGAACTTTCAATTCATCAGAGAATCCAGAAAAAAATGCATCATGGTTTCCACAAAAATATGAAGCAGCACAACTGTTTTAAATTTTGATGATGATAAGAAATGTTTCTTAAGCAGCAAATAAGCATATTAGAATGATTTATGAAGGATCATGTGACACTGAAGACTGGAGTAATGATGCTGAAAATATTTGACAATACCAAATTTTTTATCAAATACAGTTTTGATGAGCATAAAAGTCTTTTTTCCAAAATATTAGAGAATTGTAGCGCCCTACAGGCTTTCGAAGCCTCATTTAACTGTTATTAAAAATGATTGCACTTGAGCAACACTTGCGAATGTGTCATGACAGAATATATTCAACATATGGCAGCAAGCATCTATTTTTGTCAAGAAATAGTACCAGTTTATATAAATGACCATCCGGAGTTTGGTTCCCTGGAGCCTCAGGTGTCCGAGCGAGTCTTGACAGATGGATTTATGGGTTTCACACTTTCACCGGTGGTCACCCAGCCTACGGAGCTGAGTTAAGGGTCAGAGGCGTGCAGACCTGACTGAACCCCCCGACACATGCCATGTCAGCTCCTCTGAGCACGTCCCAGTCACAGGGTTAAAAACAGACCGACCACAGGGAACTACCAGCAGTAAATCAAGACCACCTACACAGGGTTGTAGAGTTGCTATGGTTATTCAAAAGGTCAGGTTGTGCGGTGAAAGCAAATCTGTTATATCTGCTATAATAATTTGAATAGAACTATATGCATCAAACTGCCAGTGCCAAGATCTTATAAAGTTGTTGTGTTCACTGTCAGATACGTGACAGGCAGGGAACTCTCCAGTCTGTCTGCGGCCGGTCTGTGAATGTGATATAGAGCGTGTGTTTGCAAGATCATTTCAGCTGGGAGAGATTGGATCCCTTCACATATGGCAATGTTTTATTGCTTGCCTACTATATATTTTTATTAACTCAGATGCTGGCCACCATATTGTCACATCAAAACTGGGTTGCTGCTGTCAACCCACTACAGATACAGTGTCATAGACTGGGGGTGTGGTTTAAACAAATCCTGATTACTATAGTTACACATTCATTTCTACACTCTAAAGGCCCATGCACACTGAGTCCGAAATTTGCGTATGCTTTTTTTCGTATTCGTGGCTCTGAATTGTCGCTACACCATTCAAACTGCTCGCTACCGATGCGAAAAACGCAAAAAATCAAACCCGATCCGATTTTTTTTATGACGGATGAAAGTTTCGGAGGCAGTGTGCAAGGGTGATTGACATAACGTGAGGTCGTATTTATTTTTTAACGTGCGAAAATTTCGGACGTGAATTTCGGACGCAGTGTGCAAGGGCCTTAAGAGAAAAAAAGTACAACCAACTTGGCTGTGAAAGTCATTTCAACTTAATTTCAAATTGACTTAAAAAAGGAGTTGAATCTTGTATAACTTGTGTAACTAAAAAATGCTTCAAGTAATGTAAAAACATATGTTGTGACAACTTATTGATCATATAAATTTTTACAGTTAATGGAAGCTTGTTTCCACCATGGAAGTTTTTTTAAAGTCAGAATTGCAGGATAAAAACTTGCAACTGCAACAAAAAAATTGCGTATGTCGCATAATTGCGACATTTTTTCCCTCAGAATTGCGAAATATAAAAACTTGCAATTATGAGTTATAAAGTTCAAATTGTGAGCTGACTGTTTTTCTTAGAATTGCGATTTTATATCCCTTACTTTTTTCTCAGAATCGTGAGATATTTACAATTGTGAGTTATAAAGTCAGAAATGCAAAAGATAAATTCACATTTGTGAGAAAAAAGTCAGAATTGTAAGATAAAAAGTCATAATTACCTTTTTCTATTTTTGATTCTGTGGCACAAGCTTCTATACATTTCTACATTTCAATCTATACATTTTTTTTTCACAAATAATGACAAAGAAACGGCAAGTAACTGGTGAAGTAGTACAAAGACTGAAATTGTAATTTCTTGCTAAATGTACTCTTTTGGATGCATTTATTTACTGTTTATTTTACTGCAATACAATATTCCATGAACAAGAACATCAAAGATATCAGAAATAAGATCATCTGAACATGACTTTTAAATGACCGTCAATGAAGTAAGATGCCCTTTGTCCTCATCAATGGTTCAGCATCTAGCAGTAAGCTAACTGAACCATGCTAACCTGCTAAACTTTGACCTCTTGAACTGTAACGGAAGCGAGTCAAAGCGCACAGCACCAGTTCATAGGTGGCTTAGGTCTGACATCTTTACAGAAAGCGATAGCCAGAGGCATGTTTGAGCTTAGAATGCCATTATCTTTAATGAGACTCACAAATGGGTTGCTCTCTTCTTTAAGGCTATTTAGTTTAATTGTGTTTACTCTTGGTATCGGCCATATAGTAGGTCAGAGTAAACAATCCATTGTTCACTCATAATTCACAGCCTAGTTCAGAACTGGAAAATGTAATATGTAGTGTGGAAAATAAGGAATATTGTGTGGGAAAAGCCATATATAGGCTATTATATAGAGCAGAAATGCAATACTTCAAAGGAATTTTCCTGGAATGTCAATTGTATCATAAAATATCATCGGCTGCCTGCTGTGAGTGATTATGATCTTCAATTTGACCCATCTAATTTCAGGGAAAAGCAATATCACATTAAATTTCATCTCTTTCTAAAGTTGCACGCTAAAATGTTTTGGTGTTATATGTCATGGAATTGAGCTATATTTATCTTCTTGATATCAGTGAAACGCATAGCAATAAAGAAACGGAATGAAAACACAATTAAGGCTTATAGGGGATATGATGTCCATATAATGACACATCTGAGAATATGTGAAAGTGTGGACCACATTTGATGTCCTCTCAATCTATTTTAAGTTACAAATTTTTTTTAATTAATTGAAAAAAATATTTAAACTACTATATATAAATATTTATATTAGGGCTGTCAGGCGATTACAATTTGGCTAAGAAATTACTCCCAAAAGATCATTTAAAGTCTTTAGTGTGTTAAGTGAGATAAGCATCAAATAAACATTACAAACAGTAGCTTTAGAAGGAAATATTTTATTTGAATAAACATCGAATTTGTTACAAAGAAACTTTTAGTCAACAATGGCCATATATTTTTTCAGAACCTATATTATATTATATTATATTATATTATATTATATTATATTATATTATATTATATTATATTATATTATAATCAGTAAATAATTAAATATTAAGCAAAATATTAAGGCGAGACACTACAGGTGTCACGGATGGGTGTAGACGGGAAGCACGAGGAGACGAGAAATAACAATTAACAGGATTTTAATGCTCAAAGAACTCAGGAGAATCAACACATACCATACGAACGCAACATATACAATAACCGACCAGGACTGAAGGAGAACACTGGGTTTAAATACACAGAGAACCGATCATGGGAACAAGACACAGCTGGGGCAAATTAACTAGACACAGGTGGAGGAACTGAACACAAACGAGGAGCGGGAAAACTGACACAGGACTAAACCAAAACACAGAGATGGGGAAAACTAAGAAACACAGATCACACTGGTGACATTACCCCCCCTCCAAAAAAGGCGCGTCCTCGCGCCGTAAAATATCCAAAGGGGTGGGAGGGTGGGCGCCCTGAAGGCTTACGAGGGCATGGTGCAGGTCCGGGAAGCCTCCAGGGCGGAGCAGGCTGTGGGCGTGACCACGGCAGAGCAGGCTGTGGGCGTGGCCAGGGCGGAGCAGGCTGTGGGCGTGGCCAGGGCGGAGCAGGCTGTGGGCGTGGCCAAGGCAGAGCAGGCTGTGGGTGTGGCCAGGGCGGAGCTGTGGGACCCTCGGGCGTCCAGGGCGGAGCTGTGGGACCCTCGGGCGTCCAGGGCGGAGCTGTGGGACCCTCGGGCGTCCAGGGCGGAGCTGTGGGACCCTCGGGCGTCCAGGGCGGAGCTGTGGGACCCTCGGGCGTCCAGGGTGGAGCTATCTCTTCAGGTGGCCATGGCGGTGCTGCCCCTTCGGGTGGCCATGGCGAAGGCGTATAGCCCCCCCCCAAAATTTTCTTGGGGAGAAGAACGGGTTTCAGCTCAGGCTCAGGAACAGTCTCTGGCTGGGTGGTCTCCGGCTGGTCGTGGCAGACGTGGGACAGGACCAGCGGTGAAGGCTCTGCAGGGCTGATGTGGGGCTCAGGCTCTGGCGGGCAGGCGATGGGCTCAGGGTCTGGCAGGCAGGCGACGGGCTCTGTCTCTGGCGGCTGGACGGTCTCTGGCTGGACGGTCTCTGGCTGGACGGTCTCTGGCTGGACGGTCTCTGGCTGGACGGTCTCTGGCTGGACGGTCTCTGGCTGGACGGTCTCTGGCTGGACGGTCTCTGGCTGGACGGTCTCTGGCTGGACGGTCTCTGGGGGAAGAAGCTCCGGAAGGTCGTCAAAAGGGTCTGGCTTGGCAGGGCTTGACGGGACCAGCGGTGAGGGCTTGACTGGGCTGGACGGGACCAGCGGTGAGGGCTTGACTGGGCTGGACGGGACCAGCGGTGAGGGCTTGACTGGGCTGGACGGGACCAGCGGTGAGGGCTTGACTGGGCTGGACGGGACCAGCGGTGAAGAAGTCTCGGCGGGACGAGACTCGGAAATGAATTGAGGGGTGCTGGCAGGCTCTACGAGGTCGATGGTAAATGTAGATTCATTATTTACCAACACCCACTCAACACATGCGGCGAAATCGTAGCGAGGGCCGCTCCCTGGTAGGCGTGCCCGGGACCACTCACTGAGACTGGCAATGTAGAATACACAGAGGGATCGGTCAGGATAGTGAGTGAGGTACGCCAACTCCAGAAAATCCCTGGTGTGGGATTCCAGGGAACGGTTGTTCTGTTCCAGGCAGAGTAGAGCCACAGCAGGAATATTCATTTTACGGGTCGGTTATTCTGTCACGGATGGGTGTAGACGGGAAGCACGAGGAGACGAGAAATAACAATTAACAGGATTTTAATGCTCAAAGAACTCAGGAGAATCAACACATACCATACGAACGCAACATATACAATAACCGACCAGGACTGAAGGAGAACACTGGGTTTAAATACACAGAGAACCGATCATGGGAACAAGACACAGCTGGGGCAAATTAACTAGACACAGGTGGAGGAACTGAACACAAACGAGGAGCGGGAAAACTGACACAGGACTAAACCAAAACACAGAGATGGGGAAAACTAAGAAACACAGATCACACTGGTGACAACAGGTCAATAGGGTAATTTTTTTAACTAGCAGATATCACCATGAAACTTTCCCACTTGATATTAAAGGGATAGTTCACCCAATAATGAAAATTCTGTCAGTAATTACTCACCCTCATGTCGTTCCAACCCCGTAAGACCTTCGTTCATCTTCGGAACACAAATTAAGATATTTGTGATTAAATCTGAGAGCTGGATCACTCCTCCATAGGCTTCCTAAGGGATTGAAACTTGACAGCCCCGATAAGTCATTAAAGTTTTGTCGTTAAAATAAATAAATCGTTAAAATAGTCCAACTGACTACATTGGCTAGATCTTACGTTTATCAAGCGATGAGAATATTTTTTTGCGTGCAAAAAAAATTAAATAACGACTTTATTCAACCATCTCTTCTCTTCCGTGTCATTCTTAAGCTGTTGACGTAGTGTAACAGCGCAGCGCTTCTGTGTTATACGTCACACGTAGGCTCACTATTGGCCGACGCTGGTCATGTGTGTGATGCGTGTGATGTTCAACCAGAAGCGTTGCGCAATAACACTACGTGAAATCTCCAGGCCCAAAGAGAATACTTGAATAGAGTCGCTATTTTTGTTTGTTTTTTGCGCTCAAAAAGTATTCTCGTAGCTCGATAAACTTAAGATCTCGCCACTGTAGTCACTTGGACTATTTTAACGATTTCTTTAATTACTTTTCGGGGCTGTCAAGTTTCAATCCCTTAGAAGCCTATGGAGGACCTGGAGGAGTGATCCAGCTCTCAGATTTAATCACAAATATCTTAATTTGTGTTCCGAAGATGAACGAAGGTCTTACGGGGTTGGAACGACATGAGGGAGAGTAATTACTGACAGAATTTTCATTTTTGGGTGAACTATCCCTTTAAGATGAGAAAAAAAATGTATTACAAGTAATTTAATGTTTAAATATGCAAATGAAGCATTGTCTAATTAAATATGCGCTAATTTGCATATATTTTAAAAAACAAAATCTGAGTATTGGATAAAGCCAGGTTCAAAATGATTTTTTCATTGTGTTCTGTTCACATATTAGATGGAAAAAAATGGATTTCTACTTTTGTTATCCTGTAAATCAGAATATACTGCCAATAGCCTTAAAAAATATATTTTTGCCATGTTTTTTTTGGAATAAAATGTTATATAAATCAGGCTATGAATAATATATTTACAAATCCCTCTGTAAATGTCTTCACAATATAACTAGGTACAAGACTGGAAAGTTTGGTGTATATGAAGTGGAGATTTCGGACTTGGAGTATGAGAAAAAAGTCATTTTGAGAAAACGGGCTTTAACGATTTAGCATCAGCCAATGAGATTGTGCATTTAGAGTTTAATCCCACTTTTACTTTCACGTCTGGTTGCTAATAAAAAGGAAATAACCATATTTGGATCCGACAGTGTTGATTTAAAACGCCAACTTTTGACGAATTTAAGAGAAATCTACAGATGCAAACAGACAAAGTGTAGTAAAATAAAGACCTAAATGTGTATTTTGGACTTTCTTTCACCACAAGTCTGAAAGAAGACTTTCCAAAATCTCAAAATTGACCAGTAAAAAAAAAAAGTTTTTGCCTGCCGTGTCTCGCCTTAAATAAAATATTACTTTCTCTTTACATGCAGTGATAATTAAAGTGAGCTGTTTGTACACAGATTTTTCCAAAAAGCATAGGCTACGTAAGATGGCATGACCACTAAATGTAAACCTTACATTTAGATGGCAGGCAACTTCCCGTTATCACAGTTATTCTCCTGTCTGTACTGATACTGTTTCACGGTGACTTTCTTTGAAGTCAGTCCACTCTCCATAATGTTGTTTACACAAAATGGCCCCATGTCATCGACGGTTGTCATGGGAACACCACATTCGGCCCTGAGGCTTTGTATTATGAAGACGAAGGACAAGAGTACACTGTGTCGTTAGGCTCGTCTCTTCCATAAATGGATTATGCTCTGAATAAAACTAAATATTGATTACATTCACTTCACAACAAGAAAGCCAATCATAAAACATGAAGAAAATCATCATACTGCGAGCTAATAATGTTTTCACGCTGTTCATTTTGGAATTGATTGTGGCGGCGTCGGTTTTCGGGTTGTCCTCGGATGAGACTGAGCTCTGACTGAATCTTCTGAAAGCGTCTATTGTGAGACTTCGTGTGTCTTACCTGAAATCCATCAGGCACACTGGCAGAGTGATGCTCATTAAAGATGACAGCTGTGTGTTTCTCTATTCTTAGTTGTCTTTTTCAGAGCGTCACAGAGCAAAAAACGGGAGATGTTGAGACGTCAATCAAAATGACACAACGCTACAGAAATATTAATCTAAACCTCCAAATCCTCAAAAGAATTCAGCATTTCTTGAAAGTTTTGCTCAGGCTGTAGACTTGGAATCAAGTGAATGAAGAAAGAGGACACCTCATTTCTTTTGTGGTCGTTTTTGACGTAAAATGTATCGTCAGTTCAACTTTGCAAAGCATATGCCCATTTATTTTAAGCAACGACATTTGAAGCATCTCGAACATTTGACAACTACATTTTTTTTCCATTTTATTATAGGCTACATTTTTAATAATTTGTCAAGGTTGCAGTGCAGACCCTTAGAAAAGAAAAACAACAAATTAAATCTCATTGTCACAGATGTGGCTCTATTGAAGGGAACGACAAAGGAGTAGAAACAAAAAAAAGCCAGATGGCAGGAGATTTAGATCTAGCAACTAGAATTCAACCACATTAACATTGACGATAACGGACCAGGGCTAATACACAGAGAACGTTACAGAAACTTAACAAACAGGCAAACAGAGTGAAAATCAAACTGAAACTAAACCATTGTCCTCTGTACGGGAAAAAACAAATGGATAAACTTTTCCATTTTTAGCACCATTTTTAGCATTATTGTCATTTAAATGTACCCTAAAACTATATAAAACATTTCTAATAATTTATTAATTAAAAAAAAAAATCTAAAAGTTGAAAAACTTAAACTAAATGAAAATTAGAAATGTATAGATAGATAGATAGATAGATAGATAGATAGATATTAATAATAAAACTATTTATGAGTGAGTCAGTAGCAGAGACTTTTATATTGAAGGGACTGAAAAAAAGGGTGTAAACAATAAGACTCAACTTATAAATGCACTGACTAGCGCTGTCATGAGAAATCCCTTAAAGGGCCTATATGCGTTTTTCTGAAATTTAAACTCGCGACTGACACCTGTGGCCAAAAAACAGAACTGCTTTTCCTTTCTGCTCGCTCTCGCAGCCAGGGTTGCCAGGTCTGCACAACAAAACCAGCCCAATTGCTCATCAAAACTAACCCAATCACGGCCAAAAATAGTCAAATAGCGTTCCCGGGTGTTTCCCCGATAACAATCATGTTCCCAGTGAGTAAAACAATCGCGTCAACCCGTGCACTACACAAACAACCCGCGGAAACAGTGCAGGCATACGGACCTGGCAACATTGCTCGCAGCGCTCGTACGTGCACACTTCACAAGTCATCTGCTGCCTGCAAGGGGGTCAACATTATGTTTACAGAGGTAAGAACAGTCAAAAACATATTGTTTGAGATAAGTTTGCGAGTGTAGGCTACTTGCTGACTAGCAGTGGTGGCAGAGTGATCTGAAACGTTTAACATGAACGCGCTTGACGTCACATCCGCAGACAGCGCGGGAAAAATCCGACCCGACAGAAAATAGGAAAAATAGGATATACAGGCTTATAGGCGCACTCACTGTGAGCGGACAAGGTGTCAGTATGCTCAACAGGAGATGTTTGAGTCATAAATGGTCAAATAAAAAGGCTATTGTTACGTTTATTTTGGGGAAAAAGTTGCATATAGTCCCTTTAACTGTTAAAAGATCAAAGACAAATATATCGCTTTCCTCAGTGGACATTCGATTTTCTTATTTTGAATATAATATTAACCAGAATAATATCTGCTAGATGCAGGTAATGCACGGTTAGTCCATCTCTCTCTCATAATTCTCTACCGAGTCGCTTCATTGTAGCTCATTGTATTATGTAGATTCTACATAATACAATAAGCTACAATGAAGCGACTCTGTGTTCATTCGTATATAGTTCAACAGTGACGTTTTAGAGTTAGTAACAGAGGCTCGGGCTCAACTGTTAAACTGTCAACTTGAGATTTGAATCTGAGCAGAAGGAAGTTTTTAAAGACACCCCGTTATTGTTTCTTATTTATTTACACTCTGTTGCATAAGCTCAATATCACATTCGTAGCCATGCGAAATGGCTGATTACTTATGGCCAATCACAGCCATTGATATAGAGCGATATCGCACGTCTACTTGTGATATTGCTTATTTATTTGATAGCTCTTTTATACTATTTGCATGGCAACAATTGTCTCAGCAAGTTTCATTTCTCCTAAGGAATTTTTAAGAGAACCATCTGAGGCAAAGTTGATACTTGAGTTGATAGCTCTATTCTGTCCTCTAAGTCTCCTGAGGTGCGAATGACCTACTCAAGAGGCTAGTTTTGTCTGCAGCCGACCAATTCTGTGTTTTTACGGTGATTGTTTGTAATCTCTCACGGTTGAACCTCAGTTGCACATTGTGCTGATGAGGGTCACAAAGTCTCCAATTTGCAATCAAAGTAAACTCTTGAGCTGTCATTAAGTGTGTTGCGCACAATCAGGGAGCGACTAGTCGTCGAGTGTCTGCCGGCATGAAAGGTGACTGTTCGGACTTCATTTGTCCCCTGATTTCAATTTTATTTTACATCCACAGTTCTTATTGTGAGAAAAACAAACTAACTAAATGTCACTTATGAGTCAGCCGCTGCATAAACATTGTGATATGTTTCGCCACGTGATATGGGAACTTCGAGTGAGCTTCGAGTGGAGGAAATGAGGGATAAATTACAGGATGTAATTATACACACTCATGTGATCACACTGGAAAACTGTGTTGCTCAGTGCACGGGTTGCACTTTCATTGCTCAAGATGAATAATGGAATTTTCAGTTCCGTTTAGGAGAAATAAAAAACATGAATATTAAAAGTCTGATAATTTGGTCTTGTTGAGAAATTGTTGAGTTATTGGTATCTCTGATTTTTAATTGCAGATTTCGGTGTCTTGGCGAATCTAAGCACAGTTTGAGACACAGTTAAGGTCTATTCTGGAATGGAGAAATGAGATTACGAGGGCCTTTACAATAAGGTTCATTAGTTAACATTAGTCAGCAACATTAATTAGCATGAATTAATAAATTAACTGCACTTTCACAGCATTTATTAATCTTTGTTAATGTTAATTGCAACATTTACTAATACATTATTAACAATAAAATATTGGTAAAACTAGTTAATGCACTGTGAACTAACATGAACAAATAATGAATGACTGTATTTTTATGACGTTCACAAAGATGAACAAATACAGTAACTCATGGGGCTCTATCTTGCACCCGGCGCAATTGACTTTGTACACCGACGCATGTATCATTCCTATTTTGCACCCGCGCAAAGCGGGCTTTTCCCTCCACAGACGCACGTTGGTAAACTAGGAAATGAACTTGCACTCCCTGGGCGGGTCGGCGCAAAAAGAAGGCGTGTTTCGGCGCAAACATTCCCTAGTGCTATTTTGCAGTTCCAGAAAACAATTGCGCCACTGACCAAAAAAAACCTGGTCTAAAGTCAGTGGCGCGTTGCGCGTTGTTCATAATGCTATTTTAAGCGCGCATGCTTGGCCATAATGTAGCGGGTGCACAACGCGCATACACTTTGATTCTCTCATCAACACAGATACAGCAGTTTTTATTTTTGCAAACCATACATTATAACAAGGAAATATATTACCATACGAGGGAAATCAGTGTGGTGTCCATGAAGATGTGAAAAAATAGGCATAAATCTAGCTTACACATTTACCAGTGTATATTGGTAATTTTTCAGGCAAATTGACGGATCAAACCTGTTTGCCCAATAGTGGCAAGACACATGTATATAAGGACATCTGACAAATTAGTTTGTTCGTCAAGAACTAGGGAAAAAAATCTGAAGACTGCGAAATCACCTTTACCATAATGTAAGTACATTAAAAACCTTACTCTTTATCTTACCAGTTAAGTTGAGCTTTCTCATATTTTTTTTCTATTGATTTGGGTGGTGTTGTCCCATCCCATGTCACTTCTCTTTCTTTTACGGCCCTGACGAGAACATCGATATCCTCGGCTGTGAACCGATTCTGAAGCGCGCCTGGTGCGCGCGCCATAATAATAACAATCCGCCATGCAACATGCGCACCTTTTCTTAAAGGGTATGTTGGATGACGCTCTGATTTATTTCACGTTACGCTCAAACCACACCTATGAATAATGAAGCTACTTCAGACCAACCTCTTTTAGATTTGCGCCAGGCGCAAGAGGCATTTATCCTGCCGGGAAAATAGCAACAGCGCCGGGATCTGCCCACAAAGTTACTTGCGCTTTGCGCTTTGACACTTGCGTTTCAGATCGTGCGCTGGGTGCAAGATAGGGCCCATGGTTAGTTCCAGTCACCGGGCCGTGTACTCAGGAGAATATTTAGAGATTTAGAAGACTCTTCATTTATTCTTGCTGTCGACGCAAGGTGAAGCTGTCGGAAAGGGATGTCCAGATACTAACAGGGATTGTATCCAAAAAATTTAAAACCACAGTTGCCCAACTCACCGCAAAATTAAATGCCCATCTCGCCTCTCCTGTTTCCATCAAAACTGTTTGTCAGGAGCTCAACAGCGTCAATTTTCATGGTCGGTCTGCTATAGCCAAACCTTTGGTCACTCTTGCCAATGGCAAATGTCAGTTTTATTGATGCCAACAGTGTGAATATTGGGCTGTGGACAATGTGAAACATGTATAGCTCTCTGATGAGTCCACCTTCACTGACTACGTTTACATGCAGCCAATTTTCGGGTTATGGTCGGGTTAAGGTCACTGTTCGGGTTTCTGAAACATTAGAAATAACCCGTTTACATGAGTGAGCAGAGAGAGTTTCTCCTGTATACATGTAATTGCAATATCCCGATGTAAACGGCGACGCACGGTTAGCGTCTCGACGTACGGACAACCTTAAGACGCAATATGCGTCATTTCCGATTCTTCTTTCTGTATCCAAAGACAACAACAACAGCAGCACGTGGATAACGAATAGTTCGGGGCAGATAGCGATCGTCTTTGTTTGTGCTTTGATGCTGGTAACGTTACTGACCTCGCTCCAGAAGTTTGCTGTGCTGCGTCTCGCCATGTTTACTTCTGGTATACTGCACGCGGGTTTTTGTATGCGCAGAGAAGTTTCTCTACTCAAAAGACCAAGATTCCTTGCGAATAGAACACAAATTACTATGGGGATATCCCGATGCGCGTTTACATGACCAAAAATTCGGGTTAGAAAAGGGGTACCCCAGGTATAATATCCCGGTTTTTAAAATCCGGGATATGAGTATATCCGGGTCTTTGCCGGTGTTTACATGGCCGTTCACGACCGGGTTATTGCTAATATCCCGGTTTTGAACGGGTTATTGGCTGCATGTAAACGCAGTAAACCGTGGAGTTACGTGTGGAGAAACCCCAAAGAAACTTAAAAACTCTTGCGTGCCCAGAGTGAAGCACAGGGTGGATCAGTGATGGTTTGAGCTGCAGTATCATGACATTCTCTACTGTGCTTGATGGACGTCACTGCCAAGGACTACCAAACTATTCTGGAGGACCATGTGCACCAAACATGATTGAACACCCCGAAGGTGGAGCCGTGTATCAGCATGATAATAATGAACATGAAAGGGAAGTTGAACATATCCCATGGACCTGCACAGTCACCAGATCGAAATATGTTTGAGCCACATTTATGTCGTTTGAGAGTCAGAAAGCGTTTTCCTCCACCAGTATCACATAGTGATATTGGAGGCAAAAGGAGGCCCTACACAATACTGTTTAATTATTGTGGTCTAAAACCAGGTGTTTCAGTTTCATTGTGCAACCCCTGTATTGCCAAGAATAATATAGTAGCCAGTATTTGGTATTTTGTATTTTTGTTTGGCCGATAACTTTCTTAAAGGTCTCTAAGCAAAATTTTGGGTGACGTCACTTTTGTTGATGTTTAAATATTGTCAAACAAAACGGAAGCTAGCTAGACCCTCCCTCCTCCTCATCCGCGCACTAACCCCTCAAACCCCACCCCAAATCCTTCTTGTCGGTATTGGCTGGAACAGTTTGTTATGTTCTGTGGTGCGGGTTAGCCCAGTTTGTTTTTGTTGATGTTTTTGGAGCCTGGGGTTTCTACAGAGACCGCGTCTTTTTGACAGTGTGTTTAGGGGACAGGTAGTCTCGGTAGCCAGACCTTCAGACTGACGGCTGAAGGTCTGGAATTCATAGCAGCTTTCTTTGGCCAAGGCCCGCCCATAAGGCCATTTGATCGCCATGTCAAACAACCAATTACAGTTCGTTTCGTTCAGCGTCACGTTTCTGGGCTTGGAAATATCCCCACAACAACAGACCAGCGTGCAACAAGTCGGCGTGCAAAACTCCTGGACATCTCTTAAAGCGTCTATGCCGTGAACCTCGCATACTTTTGAGAATCCTACGTTTAGCTGATCTTGATAAATGCTCATTGTCACTCATGTAAACACAACAGTTTTTCTTCCGAAATCACACGTCTGCGCTTTGTTTCCCGGCGGACCGAAAGTAAATGCGACACTCGCGCCCCCCGGAAATCCGATAAAATTCAACCAATCAGATGACGACTTCGACATTCCTGAAGTGTTTCCAGTTAAGTGTACCATATGCATCAGGAACGTCTGAGCTGAGACTACAGGGGACAGGCAGCTAGCGGATAGTGAGGAGATGTTTGCTTATGTGACAAAAAATGTTTTGGCCTAAAAAACGCGTGACATCGCTTAGAGTACCTTTAAGCCTGACTACTATTTTGGAAGCACTGTGAACGTTAGTGGCTGAACGCAGATGCACAGGAGTTTAATGTCTTTGTTTAACAGTTCTAACTAATTTATTAGACAGAATTGTTTAACGGTAAAAAAAATCTGATTTAAAAAAAAAAATACTACTAAATCATTTTTATCATTAGTATTCGAATATCTAAATAAAAATAGAAATTTTATTCCAGTGTGCGCAGATTTACCAGATTACTGTTGATTGCAGCCTTTTCATTTGTTTTATATATTTTTTTAATACAATAATACATTTTATAAAAAAATTTATTAATAATTTTCAGATTATTTGTCTAATTTTGTTTAAAAAAAAGAAAACAAAGAATTTGTGTGTTTTTTTTTATTGCAGATTTTGGTATCAACAAATCTGAGATCATTGCTAAGATCTCTTGTAAAACTCTAGAGGAGACAGATACGAGATAGCAGAAAAATCTGGGAAGCAGGAGACATCAGCTAAAATAATTTGCTTCCCATTTAATCTCATTGCCGCCTAGATAAACATTGCCATACTAAATATAATTATTTTGTGATCTTTTCTGATGGACACACAAGGAATGTACCATGTGTATATTTGAACGTCTCCATCTCTTCCTCTATATGTGTGAACAATACTCAGACTCAGGGAATGACATACTGTCATGTCACATTTCATGCTCTGTTAGTGCCGCTGCAAGCATCTTCGAGGAGGAGCGAGATCCATGATTGAGATCAGATATATAACAAGGATACTGTCAGGGTTCGGTGATAGATTTGTGTCTGAATGCAAACTGAAATGATATTTTACTTTTGAATTCAGGACTAGCACCTTTATAGATTGAAATGCGAGAAGCCACATCGTAGTTTAGAAAGTAAGACTTACATTTAGATTTAATTACGGTTTATTTCTTTCTTTCCACTGGTTTGATTGACGTTTCTGATTTATGCACAGGAAATTTTTAAGTATATGATCACATTTGCATCCAAATGAAACCGTATTGCAGTTTCTCACAATGAGGAACTTGCTACATTTTCATCACAGCTCGTCAATTATTCATTTTCACTGTTTCAGACTGCATTTGATCTTGTTTTTCAGAGCGATTCACTAATTTAACTTTGAGAGGCATGTCTGAGCTCCGAGTTATCAACTGTGGGAGAAAAAAAAAAAAGTAATGTAACCCATTTTGCCTGGCATCCGCTGCTGAGAGACAGGTTAAATAGCGTCTTTTAACTCAGCAGGCCTAAGAAATTATGTGTATTCTCAAGCGCTTCTTCGCAAATGTGGTCTGAGTCATTCATTTGACTGTCTTGCTTTAAAAAATACAGCCTGATATACTTTAAGGGAAGGAACTGCCTGGAGAATCGTCACTGACCCTAGTAACAAACTTCATTCATTTTCAGACATTCTACTGTCATTTCATGCTGAATTATGTGGGTGCAACACACACACACACACACACACACACACACACACACACACACACACACACACACACACACACACACACACACACACACACACACACACACACACACACACACACACACACACATTTAAGTGATAACCCTATTTTGCCGCTCAAGCATATATACCTCCGCCCCCCCCCCCCCCTCTGCTGTTGTTCATGTCCCCAATTTAATGATGGAGGGAAAGTGTTGGGATCAATTTAATTGAATGCCTTTGCCACAGATATTTCTTAAAGCAACAGTGCTTCACTTTTTCGTCACCTCATACCCCTTGGGGTTTTTCTCTCGGTGAATTATTCAATCAGTGAGCAGAGAAGCATGGGTAGCAATAAGTCGTTAAAAGACTTACTTTCTGTGTTAGGACTCACTCAAGCAAATGGACTGTTTCTTCTCACCGCTCTGACCCTGTACACTCCCTTCTGCAGTTCCTTACAGCTAGTACACTTCGGTGACCGTTGGGCATGACCTCCTCGCTCCCTGCAGAACTGCAGACAAAGCACTTTCGATTAAAGTGAAGTGCAACGCTCAAGGAAACCCTTTGAATTTGGCCTCAGAAGTGGAGAAAGTATCTGAAAGTACATCTCAGTGCTCAAAAATGGATCCACAAAGTTTAATTCTGAGAGGAGGACTTGTTTAAAGGAATAGTTCTCCCATAAGCTGTTGTTTTGTCTGTGGAATTCAAAAGGAGAAACAATGAAGAATGACATCAAGGACGTAAAACACAAGTAATTGAAATAGCTCGACAAAACAAATGTTTAAAGTGGTTTCCCCAAATACAAAGTTTTTAAGATCCGGACAATCACATATATTCAAGGTGTGATGAATAATTTTTTTATTTTTCTATTTATCAATGATTCCTGAAAAAAGTATCAAGGTTTCCACAAAAATATCAAGCAGCAAAAATGGTTTTTAACAATGATGATAATCATAAATGTTTCTTTAGCTGCAAATCAGCATATTAGAATGATTTCTGAAGGGTCATGTGACTGAAGTCTGAAGTAATGATGCTGAAAATTCAGCTTTGCATCACAGGAATAAATTACATTTTAAAATATATTCAAATATATATATCTTTTAAATTGTAATTGCGTAATTGCGTAATGTATTTCATAATATTACTGTTTTACTGTATTTTTTTTTTTGATCAAATAAGTGCAGCCTTGGTGAGCATAACAGACTTTTGACTTTAATTTTTTTAATGTTAGTGTATATAATATATATATATATATATATATATATCTTTTCTGGATTTCACCTCTGCTCTTGCTTACTAATCCTCATTTGGAAGTCACTTTGGATGAAAGCATTTGCTAAATGAATAAATGTATATTTTACTTGGTTACACCACATGCTATTTTTAGAGTGTTACTTTTAAACTTTTATATTTTTAAAATGTCCTTTTCTTTATCGTGGATGCTTTTATACGTCATTGGCACAAATAGCAACTTAAAATTTAGGTCTGTTCCTCCCACAATTCTGTATGGCTTCAGAAGTATTGGAATAGTCATATTAATTACCTTTATGGTACCTTTATTAAATGTTTTTTTTTTTTTTTGTATTTTTGTATTTTTTGAGTTTCACAGATGCGTGAAGGTTTGTAAATAATATATATATATATATATAATATATATATATATATTATATATATATATATATATATATATATATATATATATATATATATATATACAAAAGAAAAATTAAAGACTGCATAAGGTTTGGATGAGGGCAAGTAAATTTGGGTGTACTGTTCCTTTAAAAGAGTTTGTCTGACAGCAAATTTATGCTTGATGGCAGTGTGCAGCCATGCACTGTGCACCTCCTACGGATACTTCTCCAAGACAGTAGAAATGATTTATTACACAACAACTGCAAATGCAAGAGGACTCAAGGCAGTTGAGGATGCCGGTACAATAATGCCAAGTAGTGCTGTGAGTTTAGAAAACACAGGGGAAATAACCAGTCTCAAGAGAACTTAGGCACATTGAAGTAGTTTAAGTAGGTCAAATGTCAACCGATAGCTCATGCAGGGTTACTGCAGGTAACTTCAAATTAAAAGTAATGATTTTTAATGCCTTAGCTTTGCCATACATGACCCATGACTAACCACACACACACACACACACACACACACACACACACACACACACATACACACACACACACACACACACACACACACACACACACACACACACACACACACAATTTTTTAAAACATTAAAAACACTTAAATTTGATTAGGTTTATATTAGTTTATTTTATAATGTTATTAAATTCACAGTTATTCTACAATTGAATGTAGAGACATCATAAAGGCCAGTATCACTGATACTAATACAGCTATTGATCTGGATAAAAATTGGTGCCGGAAGTAAATTTCCCATTAATTTCTCCCATTGACGTTTTGGAAAATCCGTATCTAAAGAGTTTTAGAGCATGTCTGAGGATAACCAGCTACGGCTGAACTCATAAGCATACAACATATCAAATCCCAAAAAAGTCAAAGGTACAAGACTGTGTACATATTTTTATTTCCGAGCGTAGGAACTACTCATCCCATAAACCACCACGCCTCACTGAAGTCGACTGAAGCCACAACCGCGAAAGAGCCTTTTGAGCGACTTCCAAATCTGACGACGGCCACGCAAACTTTTTCCTCCAGTGAATTTTATATAGTGAATGTGCAGGGAAACTCATTTTACTCGATTTACTGAAGCTTATGTGTAAAACGCATTTGCAGCTGCACAGCTAGCACATTCAGCATATAGGCTGTGCTGTGGCCTACTTCAACTTCAGAGCTCACAACTTAATTTAAGACAAAATTAGCACTTTTTTCCTCCAAACTATAAGGGTGACCAGATCCCCATTACATGGTGGCCCGTCCCCAAATGCCATTCTGCTCCTAGTCACTCGTGCAAAGGCCTGGGAAGCCATCAAGCCAGTCAAAATGGGTACTAAACATAATAAAACCAGGTTACTCACTGCAGTTCGCTCGCAGGCCACCACGCTTTCATGCTGTGGTCAAAACTTTGGTGAGGAGCAACGTAGCTCACGTCCTCCGCACCGAAGTGTTAAGTCGATTAGTGAAAGGGGCTGTCGAGACAGTTGCCCCGCCTATACGTGAGTCAGGCTTTTACAGCCGTTACCTCCTCATCCTCAGGCCCATCCTAGATCTTAGACACCTGAACAAGGCCCTCATGAGACGGCCATTCAAAATGCTAACGACCAAACAAATCCTCGCGCAAGTTCGCCCAGGGGATTGTTTTTTCTCAATGGATCTGAAAGATGCTTACTTTCACATCCAAATAGCCCCTCATCACAGGCCATTCTTGAGATTCGCCTTGGAGGGGCAGGCTTATCAATACACGGTCCTGCCATTTGGGTTGTCCCTGGCTCCCCGCACATTCACAAACTGCATAGACGCAGCTCTTTCCCCCCTGAGACATCGGGGAATGCACATCTTGAATTACCTCGATGACTGGCTCATTCTGGTTCAGTCGGAGGCCAAACTCATAACCCACAGATCCTGGCTCCTTGGCCATCTATATTGCCTCGGGCTCAGGATCAATGTGTCCGAGAACATGCTGCTCCCCAGCCAGCGTGTAACCTTCCTGGGGACAGTAATCGACTCTGTCGAAATGAGAGCTTGGCTCACGCCACCGTGCTCTCTCTATTCAGCAGCTAGAGGCTTTGTTCAAAGTGGGCTCTCTCAGACCTCTCAGAACGTTTCAGAGGGCACTGGGCCTTATGGCCTTAGCATCGTCAGTACTAAAAACCTAAAAACGTCACTGGCTAAAACCTAGAGTCCCAGCTTGTGCGTGGCGACATGGCCACTTATGCATCAAGGTGAGCCATGGCTGTCTCAGAGCCCTGGCCCCTTGGAAAGTCACCGGCTGGTACCAGTCTGGTTTTAGCATGAGTGTTGGCCTCAAGGAGAAAAGTGATTTCGACAGACGCCTCCAACCTAGGTTGGGGAGCTCTGTGCGAGGGCAGGCCTGCCTTCGCCCTCTGGTTGAGCTCAGAAAAGCGCCTACATATCAACTGCCTTGAAATCAGAGTGGTCTTTCTAGCCCTAAAAACCTTCCTCCCAGACCTGGCGGCCCACCACATCTTGGTTCGGACAGACAACATGTCAGTGGCGTTATATATAAATCACCAGGGAGGTACCAGGTCCTACAACCTGTACACCATGGCCAAACACCTGCTTTTATGGGCTCACGTCACGCCAACCTGCGCTCGCTTAGAGCGGCGCATGTGCAGGCATACTGAACAAGGGTGCAGTGTTGTTCTGCATGTTTATCACACTAACGTACATATTTTGCGACAGCAAATA
The DNA here is from genome assembly GCA_036326025.1 of Chrosomus eos. Taxonomy (NCBI): domain Eukaryota; kingdom Metazoa; phylum Chordata; class Actinopteri; order Cypriniformes; family Leuciscidae; genus Chrosomus; species Chrosomus eos. Next base: position 6,671,650 of record CM070824.1, on the reverse strand, counting down.
AAAATTATTAATTATGAAGGCTATAGTCAAATATATTGAAAATATAAAATTTTCTTCAAAACTATCTAAAATTTGTAATGCCTGTAGGATTAAAATGCAATGCTTTTTAATGCCATTTAAGGCCTTAATTTTTGCAAAATCCATTTAATGACTTTTAATGCTTTTTAATGCCTCACGGAAACCCTGTCATGTGTGCACATACACTTACACATTTATTGACCAATGAGCACTTCTCTGACTAAAGAGCACAACAGATATTAAATTCATCCCTGGTAAACCAAGCACTTTCCCCTCAGCCTTGTGGAATAAGAAAGATATTTTCAGCTGGTGAGTTTTAGGTTGCTAAGTGACAACTTGCTTATGTGTTTGCAGGTAAAAACACTCTCTCAAATGGAAAACTCACAGCAGGACTGGCAGTCCTGGAGTTACAAGCTGACTCATTCCTTTTATTCCTCTGTTGCTGTACTGTGGACACTATCTGATCTATAAGAGGTGATGGAGTTGACCTTCTCATGCATTTCTATTAACTTCCTTTCCTCGCTATAGAGGAATCATTCTATCGTCCAGCTGATATGTTTTTACACATTTCCAATGTGGAGACTGGCAGTGTAGATTGAGTATAATCTGTGTCCAAGAATGCTTTTGGTCAAAAATGAATTTGCTTTTTTTCTGTGAGAAGTTGTTAGTTTACTTCAGTCTAGTCATGTGCAAATGCATGGTAAGTTGTAAGTAGTCAAATGTTCGTTCCCTATCCAGAACCATCTTCACCCAAGCAGTATAAATACCAGGAAAAAGATGTTTTACTTTTTAATGTTGTGTTTACACTTGACTCAAAATCTGTTATGGTTGAATACTTATTCTCGTGCACAGTTGGCATTCAATGAACATTCTGCCATAGTTCCAAACCTTTCTTCAATGGAACCCAAAAGAAGATATTTTGAAGAACACTGTGGATGGAAATATAGCTATTGACTTGCATTGTATGGACAAAAAACACACAACATTTTTTTTGTGTTTCACAGAAGAAAGAAAGCCATACAAGGGTGTGTTTCCCATACAAAGATGTCACTTGCTGAGTTCCTACCATAATTTAGAAGATTGAAACTTTGTGATTTTTTTTTTTCCTTCACAGCAAAGCACTTGTCCATAAACCTCTTGGTAAGTCCGCTAGTCAAGAATGTGTTAATTTGGTCGGTCTTCACGTTTCACGTCAGTAAACCCTTCCTTCAGTGCCCAACACTTTTTACAGTGAAGATTTGATCAGTTAACCCTTCCCTGAGTTCTTAACATCAGTATTTTGATTTGCGAAAACTTTCACAGTACAGTTTTGGCCAGTTAACTCTTCCCTGAGTGCTTAACTTAAACATTCTGATTTGTGAAATCTTTCACTCTGCAGTTTTGGTCAGTTAACCCTTCCATGAGTTCTTAACTTCAGGATTGTAATTTGTGAAAGGTTTCACGGTGCAATTTTAGTCGGTTAACTCTTCCCTGAGTGCTTGAGTTCACAATTCACCAAATAGAAAGAAAGAGATTGAACTGAATGTAAGCCTGCTTATTGTGCCCAATAAGAGCATGATTAAGTCCCATTGTCATTTAACAAGAAATTATGCTTCTAACCACAGCTCGAAGTTAGTAGATCCAACCATGTAATTTTGTGATGATGTTTACGAATGTTCGTTGGAACTTTGTTTCGGGAAACGCAAAATCGTTGAACTATGTTGGTAGCGACAAAACGTGTGACCATATTTGGTTAACGATGCTTTTAAGAAAACGCACCCCAGGTTTGGAATGACATGACTGTGAGTAAATGATTTTTGAGTGAACGATCCCCACTTAAACTCTCAAGAGGTAGTTCAAGTAAATAATTGAAACCACAGGGGTTTAATTGAGAAATCAGGTCAGGATGCCCTACACACCAGCCTCAGATGATTAGAGTCCCACTTTAAATGACTGTGCCCTGATGGAAACATATGTGGGATGTAGAGGAAGATTGAACAGTATTGACCAGTTCCTCTTGAAACTCAGAACATGAGGTTTGTCCTCTATTGTATGATTTCTGCTCATCGTCCACGGATTAGAGCTGCAGCTGCGACAGACTTTTACAACAGCCAAATCCACTTCAATTTCTGTCCTTTTGCACATATTCCAACATTCTTGCCTCATGTTTTCATCGGCAGTTCCTGTAGAGCAATCTCTCAGTCAATTACTCTAACTTGATTACATCTGTTCAACCGTAAGTCATTCTGTTCCATCTCTCGATCCTTTCATAGGGAGACTAACAGATTAAATGAACAGGCTCTCCGCTCTCCTAATAATTGCTTGTGTTTCGAGAGGTAGGCTTTAAGCCTTACAAATTACTGTTTCTCATTTGTTGCTTCCTTTTGCTAAATTTTCTACTGCCAGTTCTAAAGCCAGTTTGTGTCGTTTTATTAAAATGTAAAACTCAAAGGCCCAGCCTGCCTTTTAATAGTCTCCGTTCGTAACCAAAGTGTTATTGTCATTTGAATGTTTTTGTATAGTCAGTGTCTTTTTTCATGAGAAAATATATCTTTGATTTTTACACTGCAATAAAACTTTTTATTTCTTTTCTAGCAAAATATCTTTAAAACAAGATTCAATATTAAGATTTGTTTTATGATAATTCATCTTGAATTAAAATATTTTTGCTGACACATTGGCAAAACGTTTTTTTTAAAGCATAAACCTCACTAAATTAGATTTATTGTTTTAAAAGAAAACTAAATGCCAAATAAATGCAAAATAAACTAAAAGTCTTAATATCTTATGCAGTTTTTCATTTCAGGTTGTTTTAAGAATTTGAGGTATTATTACTGAAAAATAAGACAAACACAATGGTTAAGAAAATAATTTTTAATACTGCAAAGCTTTTATTTGGTCAAACTGAAAGCTGGTTTAACTAATGACTCAAAAAATGGAAAGCTTTATTTTCATATCACTTGTTCATGTTCATGGATATATTTTTAAGCTGCCTTTTGCAATTAAAGTCATCTGCTGAACACACCGACTATGGATTATGATTTTTTTTAAAAAATTTGCCTCAATTTCTCACTTCCTGCTTTCTGGCCTGATTGATTACCTGTTCTTTTCCGGGCTCAGGATGCTGACTATAGAATAGGTGGAGGGAAAAAGAAGGACAAGCTCTCCTCATTTACCTCTTTTCCTCCAGGGGAGAAACATTACTGGACTTAACAAGCAGTGTAATAGAGCACTCAGGCTTTATTGTATTTTCCACTGTCAGCACTTTCTCTTGTTACCACTGCATTCATGCATTCATCCATATTTAGCCACACTGACCATCCATCTCCTCCCTCTGGGTGGACACAGCTTTGGTACTTTTGCACAAAAACCTTTCTTGCTGCGATCATGGAGTGATACGGTCCCAGAAATGAAAGTATGCTAGTTCACAGTAGTCTTCTGAATCCTCCACAATCGAACACTTTATGCCATGCAAATTCTATTATGCACAGATTTTACAGGAATTTTGAAATGTGCTGCAGTTTGCATAATTCCTTTGGTGAAACCAATCAAGACAATGCTTGCAAATAAACAGTGCAAAAACCATTTTCTTGGTCGTTTTTTTTTTCTTTCTTATTGTCAATTATATGTATCTATTAGTGTTGTAGTTAAGACCACCTAACCCGAGACCAAGACAAGACCAAGACCAGAGTGTATCGAGACCGAGACAAGACCAAGACTTTTAGGGGCCGAGACCAAGTCGAGACCAAGACCGAGGGAGGGCGAGACCGAGACCAAGACCAGCGGCCCACACTACAAAAACTTGTGAAACATGATCAAAAGAGCTTCTCAAATTGATCTGAAAGATCCACATTCCCATAAAAATACATAGCCTAGATATTAAACACTCAAAGTTTAAATAAACGTAACCATCTTTATTCAATACTCTTTCATTGTTCATCACTAAAGTCTTCACTTTTCTCCACCTTTTATAAACAATACATAAATTATGTTATTTTTAAACCTACAACAATCCTTTTTTAAACGTATTTTAGCACAATTCACAACCAGCGGTAATTTAGGAAAAAATACCCGAATGCTCCACATGAAACTATGGTCTTCCGAGCTTTTACCATCGTGTCGATTTATTTTTATTAATATGTGCCATGCAAGACAGCGCTTAGGAGATGGTGAACCCTTGTTATACTTTCGCCTGGCTCAGAAGAGAAAGAGTGCGCGCCACGCGCGACCGGGTGCTCTCTCGCTCTCGCTCTCTCTCTCTGTCACACGCACAGCAGTTCGTCTACATTACTCATCGATCGTTTTACATCTAATAAAAGCAAGGATGTTAACAAAAAAATGAGACAACATAGCCTACTGGCAATTTAGTGATATTTTCACAGTTATGGTCTTGACTGGTCTTGAAAAAAAATCGCGAGTCCTCAATGTCCGAGACCGAGACAAGACCGAGACCAAATGCAGTCGAGTCCGAGACGAGACCGAGACCATCAAAAAGTGGTCTCGAGACCGGTCTCGAGACTAAGACCGGTCTCGAGAACTACAACACTAGTATCTATAATCCTTTTAAGACATTAAGGGCCAGATATACTAAACAGAGCAAATTAGCATGCGGTCACAATCTTATAAAAGTGCCAATGGGAGTGGAAATCTACTGACAATGCACATATTCATGCCATGTCAGGGACAAAAGGGGTTAAGAGATGCTTTTTTGAATGTTTAAGGAATAGTTCACTTAATAGTTCACCCATAAGTGATAGCGGTCTGACAGGGAAACGACAGCAAATGCATATGCAATATAAGGTCAGATGCAAAAAAGTGTCCTCGCCTTTTCATTGCTAATTTCTCACTCCGTATCTTTAGTAATCAGGGTTTGCGCTCACGTGAGCTTTTAGTAAATCTGGCCCTATGACTTCAATTGTCAGAGAATGTATCTTGAAATTTTCTTGAACACCAGAACTGCCTTTATAGATTCAACATGGTGCTGGAAACATTCCTCAGAGAGTTTGGTTCATATTGACTTGATAGCATCACGTAGTTGCTGCAGATTTGTCAGCTGCACATCCTAAAGGAGCTCTATTGGACTGAGATCTGGTGACTGTGGAGGCCATTTGAGTTTAGTGAACTCATTGTCATGTTCAACAGTTCAAAAAACCTGTTTGAGATTATTTGAGCTTTGTGACATGGCACATTATCCTTCTGGAAGTAGCCATACACTGTGGTCAAAAATTGATGAACATGGTCACCAACAATACTCACTGTATTAGGATATGGTGTTTAAACGATACTCAATTGGTAATAATGGGCCCAAAGTGTGCCCACACCATCACAGCATTTCTCAAATCTTCTATTGTCCAGTTTTGGTGAGCCTGTGTAAATTGTAGCCTCATTTTCCGGTTCTCAGCTGACAGGAGGGACACCGGTGTGTCTTCTGCTGCTGTAGAAGGGCTCTTCAAGGTTGGACGTGTGCGTTCAGAGATGCTCTCCTCAGTTGTAACTAGTGGTTATTTGAGTTACTGTTGTCTTTCTATCAGCTTGAACCAGTCTGGCCATTCTCCTCTGACCTCTGGCATCAACAAGGCATTTTCTTACTGCTGCTCGCTGGATATTTTCTCTTTTTCAGACCATTCTCTGTAAACCCTAGAGATGATTGTGTGTGAAAATCCCTGTATATCAGCAGTTTATAAAATACTTTATAAAGTCTCCAACAATCATGCCACGTTCAGAGTCACTTAAATCACTTTTCTTCCCCATTCTGATACTCAGTTTGAACTTCAGCAGATCATCTTGACCATGTCTACATGAATTAATGCATTGAGTTGTGGCCATGTAATAAGCTGATTAGATATTTGCATTAATGCACAGCTAAACTGGTGTACTCAAAGATGCAAGTGAGCGTATAATAGCCTATATAATTTTCATCATATATACTTTTAGTACTTATTTGTACAAAGCAGGCAAAGTACTCAGATGTAAAAGAAAGAAATGCTTCAGGGTAAATTCAATTTTGCCTAAGTACGTTACATCTTGTTCTATGATGGCACTTGGTCTGTTCTGTATAAAGTTATTCTCAAACAGAAGATCTATTTTATTAAACCTCCAATAGGCCAACTGGATCAAATCAAAACATGCATTTAAAAGCAAAAGTATCTGAGGTGTCATTTGAAGCCCTGCTTGTCTGGTTTTGAGATCCTGCCATGCAAAAGCTTCTCTTGCTTCAATCAAATCAGAGGGTAAGGAGTGCAAGAGTCTCAGTAAGACATAAAAGATATATCTTTGAGGAAACATACCATAACAGAGATGAGCCGGCTGGCTAATCAAATACTGTTATAGGCACAGATATTTTTTCGATCTGTTATATTTCTTTTGAAAAGTTTCTCCTCGCAACTATATTTTCAGCCTGTGGCTTCTTCTGGAAAGCAAGCATGATTACAGACATAAATCCCTCTATTCAAAGAGAAGGTTCTCTTCAGCAATTTATTGTTTTCCAAATTTGCAAGAACAATCCAAGTTCAGACTGTGGCGTGTATTATTTGTTACTACCAATCTGAAAAAGAAAGGTTTGTGATGTATAAATACCTTTCCAGGTTCACAATATTAAAGACCCTATGAAATGGTTTGCGATTGCAGTTTTCTTTTTCCATGGTAATGTATACACTTGTGAATAGAAGTATACTTTTAGCATACTTTTAAAAAGAGTATTATGTAAATAATATGCTTTTTAAGAATACAGTTTGAACTGAATGTTTTTGGACACATAATTGCATTTTATTTACAGTACATGTAAATGTTTTATACACCAAATTGAAATACATCTGTTGTCAGTGTTGAATGCACTGACAAGTATTTATGGTAAACTAAAATATATTGTGTATATGTCATTTCTTTTAAAACTTGTATGTCATATTTAAAAATATGTATTTAATTTAGCATTCGTAATGATGAAGTTGAAATTTAGTAGATTTAAAATATATTAACTTAGATGTATTTTCTAATAACATACTACAGTTCGATTATTATGCGCTTTCGTATGCTACAAAACAAAACAAGTGTACTTTAAAGTGTTTAAAGCATGACTAGATATAATTATTAAAAATGCAATTTAAAGAAAAACTTGACATTATAACAAAGTGCACTTTTAAAAAGTTTGCTTAAGTGTGTTAAGAAACAGTTATGAAAATGTACTCCCTTTAAGTACACTAAAGTGTCATTCATAATACTATATTATCTGCAAGTACAAGTGCAAGTTTTTTTAAATAAAAAATTTACTTTTAAGATTTGAAACAAACTTTTTATAAAGACTATCAGGGTGTCTTTATAAGACGTGGTGTGTACAGATTTTGAGATCATAGAGCTTCTTTGATTTTATTAAGTGCTGATATGCCTCCAAAACCCAAAAATACGGATAACCAGACGGCATCGAGAGCGCGGCCTAATGCAGGGGCTACATCCCCGGCCCAACGTGATCCTGTCGGACCGCCGCCTCACGACGGAGATGGCGTTAGCACCGTCACAGCTTTGAGTATGGCCTCTGCGGACTTTAAAACCGAACTTCTGGCTGCTCTCCGAGAAGAGATGGTGGGCATTTTCAAGTCTGAGTTACAGATGGCTATGACTGAAAACTTATCCCAAATAAAGTCAGAATTGCAAAGTGTGAAAACGGAGCTGACGGCTAACTTAGCCGCTACAAAGCGTGACGTGGGTGAGCTAAGGGGGACTGTGAGTGAGATGGAGGAATCGTTGTCAACCTGCACAGACGACGTGGCGTACCTCAAGAGTAAAGTGGATAGCCTGTCCAATAAAGTTCTGGCTCTTGAGAATAAATGCGAAGATCTAGAAAGTAGATCTCGCCGCAATAACATCCGTATAATCGGGTTATCTGAGCAATGTGACACGGTTACCGCGGCGACTACCTCCGCTCTGCTTAAGGAAGCGCTTAACTTGGAAAAAGCACCTCTTATTGATCGTGCTCATCGATCCCTAAACCCCAAGCCCAAACCCGGAGAGCGGCCACGCCCCATAATAGCACGTTTGCACTATTACGCAGATTGTGTCGACATCCTTCAACGTGCCAGGGCCCAGCAGCGGATAAAGATTGGGGACTCTACAATCTCCATCTTCCCGGATCACACAGCCCGGACGGCGAGAGCACGCGCTGCCTTTAATGATGTCAGGAGGCAACTCAGGGACATTCCAGGCATACGGTATGGTCTGATATATCCTGCTCTCCTCCGGATCACAACGAGTAGAGGAGTTACAAAGGATTTCACATCCCCTGGAGAGGCTGCTGTTTTTATCAAAACCCTTAAATAGGTGAACCCTTAATTAGGTGAAGCTGATTTTAAGTGCCACCTGCTTACAGAATGACTGTAACATCAAAGTAATTTGATTTTGAGACATAAGTAACAGTGGCACAAATATGTTATTATTTTGATAAGCTAATATATTTCTCAGGTTCACACAAGTTGCTCTGTTCTAGTTGAATGTACACCCTGTAATTTAAGTTACACATTTTATTATTGTTGTGCAGGAGCTCCTGTGGAGTTTGGTGAAGTATGAAGATAACGGTTAGGTCTAATACACGGAGTTTAGTGTTTCTGCTAATGACTCCTAGTGGAGTCTGCACCGGTATCCTATCGTTTGGGGATGGGGTAATAGTAGGTGCGGGGGGTGGGGGGTTGGATTTATCTACTATTTTTGTCTTCTTTTTTTTTTTTTTTTTTTGTTGGAGTTCGAATTGTGGTTGCAATTTCACTTGTGATATAAACTAAACATGACAAGTATTAAAGCTTTAAATACGAGATTCGTTAGTTGGAATATCAAGGGTTTGGGGAGTGCTGTCAAACGCTCAAAGGTGTTTTCTCATTTAAAGCGTTTAAAGCCTGATATTGTTTTTCTGCAGGAGACCCACATGCGAAATAATGACCAGGCACGGTTGAGATGTCCCTGGGTTGCAGAAGTATTCCATTCCAGCTTCAATTCTAAGGCCAGAGGGGTTGCCATTCTGATTAGTAAATCAGTTCCATTTACACAGACCAAAATCATTTCTGACAAGGACGGCAGGTACCTGATCATTTTAGGAACTATATACCAGGTTCCAGTTCTACTTGTCAACGTATACGCACCAAATTTTGATAATCCTAGTTTTTTAAATAATTTGTTTAAGAAACTACCATCATTAAATGATGTATTTTTTATATTTGGTGGGGACATGAATTGTGTTGTGAATTCTCAGCTGGACCGATCTAAAGTCAGCTTGAGTCAGTCACAAATGGCTAGAAATCTTTGTAGCTTTATGTCCAACAATGGCTACATTGACCCCTGGAGGGTTCGTAATCCAACTGGCAGACAATACTCCTTTTATTCACATGTCCACCAGACTTTTTCCCGTATCGACTATTTTTTTATTGATGCCAGACTGATGCCCAAAGTGACAGATAGCGGGTATCATCCTATTATTATTTCAGACCATTCGCCTTTAACCTTGGACATTCAATTCTCGTCTGAATCTCGTTACCCCACCCATTGGAGATTTAACATATCTCTTTTGTCTGATGACAAATTTCATAAATTTATTATAAGTACAATTGAGGATTTTATATCTCTCAACCAGTCTGAATCGGAACCCATTTCTAATGTGCTCCTGTGGGAATCTTTAAAAGCCTACTTGCGGGGTCAGATTATCTCCTATTCTGCTCATTTGAAAAAATTAAGAATGTCAACTATCCAAAAATTGTCGGCTGATCTGGAATCTGTCGATCAACAGCTTGCTACCTCCACGTCTCCGGATTTATTAAGGCGGCGTGTGGTATTGAAAACAGAGTTAGACTTGATCACTACTAATGAAGCAGAGCGGTTACTTTTACATTCTCGTGCCAAGTACTACGAATATGGAGACAAATCTGGAAGATTACTAGCTCACCAATTGCGTCGTCAAGCAGCCTCACGTTTAATACCCCGTGTTAGAGATGAGTCAGGGATGTTGGTGGAAGAACCGGACCTTATTAATTCAGTATTTTCATCCTTTTATAAATCTTTGTATAGTTCTGAATTTCCATCGGACTTGACTGATATGGATGCGTTTTTGCAAGACCTAGACTTTCCGGGTATGAGCACGGATGCAATTGATCAGTTGGACTCTCCACTGACTACGCAAGAACTTACATTGGCTCTACAAAATATGCAAAATAATAAGGCACCTGGGCCAGATGGGTTCCCGGTCGAATTTTTCAAGGCATTCCACAATCAACTCATTCCGTTGTTACATGCTGTTTATGTGGAATCTCTATCAAATGGCTCTCTTCCTCTCACTTTGAGACAGGCTTCTGTTAGTGTTCTCCTGAAAAAGGGAAAGGATCCCGAACTTTGTACCTCTTATAGACCTATCTCTTTGATGAATGTCGATACCAAGGTTCTCGCGAAAGCTTTAGCATGTCGTCTGGAGAAGGTGCTTCCAACAATTATATCTCAGGAGCAGACAGGCTTCATAAAAGGACGTCAACTTTTTTATAATGTCCGTACTCTATTAAATGTTATCTACTCGAAAGGAACCGCTGCCATTCCAGAAGTTGTAATATCTGTTGACGCAGAAAAGGCGTTCGATAGAGTTGAATGGAGTTACTTGTTTGCAGTTTTGACGAAATTTGGTTTTGGTAATGTCTTTATATCATGGATACGCCTTCTATATACATCACCCTGCGTCAGTATCACTACTAATAATAGTCAATCTAGTTATTTTTCTTTAAATCGTGGCTGTAGACAAGGTTGTCCTCTGTCCCCCCTCCTCTTTGCTCTTGCAATAGAACCTTTGTCCATTTATTTGAGGTCTTTCCCCATTTTTAACGGCATTAGACGTTCCTGTGTTGAATTCAAACTTTCTTTATATGCTGACGATCTGCTATTGTATGTCACAAATCCTGTAGGTGCGTGCCCTGCTATACTTTCTTTTTTTCATAGATTCGGTTCGTTTTCAGGATACAAGATCAATGTCTCGAAGAGCGAATGCTACCCGGTCAATGCCCTAGCAATGCAGCTCTCTCAATCTGATATTTCCTTTAAACTGAGTCCTTCGGGATTTAAATATCTGGGGTCCATGTGGCCAGGTCCTACAAATCTCTTTATGCTGTAAACTTTTCTCCCCTATTGACTGAGATTAAGGCTGATTTTCAAAGATGGGGTTCCCTCCCCCTTTCCCTGATTGGTAGAATTAACGTAGTTAAAATGAACGTCCTCCCAAAATTCTTGTTTCTGTTCCAGTGCCTACCTATATTTTTATCTAAAGGTTTTTTCAAAAGCATTGATTCAGTTATATCTCAATTTCTGTGGAACGGTAAGACACCTAGAGTTGGGCTAAAAGTACTTCAGAATTGCAAATTTGACGGTGGCCTCTCTCTACCAAATTTCAAAGTTTATTATTGGGCTACGAATATAATTAAAACTATATTTTGGCTAAAATTGGTCAACATACCTTGGTGTCAGTTGGAAATACAATCATGTCCCTCATCCTCATTGCTGGCGATAATGGCTGGTGTGGCTTCAGTCAACCCCTCTGGCTTTACTAGCAACCCAGTGGTCATTTCCACATTAAAGATATGGTTTCAATTTAGGAAGCATTTTAAATTTCTTAATCCCACTATATCAAGTCCACTGTTGAGGAACTATGCGTTCAAACCTGCATTTACTGATTCTATTTTCACTTTATGGCATGATAAGGGTCTGAAATGTTTTAAGGATTTTTATAAAGACGGGTTTTTTTGTTCTTTTAAAGATCTAACTAACGAGTTCGACCTCCCATCTTCACATCTTTTTAGGTATTTTCAAATTAGGAACTGTGTAAAATTTTTATTTCCCAGTTTTCCACAACTTCCTCCTGAGCAGACATGGGACAGTCTTTTACAATTGAATTTTTCACAAAGATCTTTAATTTCAAAAGTCTATGGTACTATCCAGTCCTATGATGACCATTTAACCACTAGGACGAAGGAGGCATGGGAGAAAGAGTTGGGTTTGGCCTTTGATGTGGACTGGTGGGACTCTGTTTTAAACGGTATTCACAAAGCCTCAGTCTGTGCCCGCTTGACTTTAATACAATTTAAGGTAGTGTTCAGGTGTCATTATTCTAAAACCCGACTATCACAAATTTTCCCTAATACAATTGATGTCTGTGACAGATGCTTTGGTTCGCCCTGTAATCTTGCACATATGTTTTTCTTCTGCCCAACTCTAGGAAATATTTGGCAAACTTATTTTAACACCATGTCTAAAGTGCTCCTCAAGACCATTGATACTTCTCCGCATATAGCCATTTTTGGTACTCCTCAAGAATACCACCGTTTCTCATCAGTACAGTTAGAGGTCCTGGCTTTCACTTCCTTGATAGTGAGACGCCATCTCCTTCTTAATTGGAAAGCAACAAATGCCCCATCTAATACACTTTGGACCACTGATGTCATGTCCTTTCTAAAATTGGAAAAAATAAGATACTCTAAACAAGGTAATCTCGCCAAATTTTACAATAAATGGCAACCATTTATATTATTTTTCCAGGCTAACTAGGCCTAACTCCAACTCACACCATTCATTTTTTTTTTTTTTTTTGTTCTCTTTTCTTTTGTTTTATAAAAGGTTGTACACAAATGTGTTTGTTATTGTCATCCAAATGCCTTCATTGTTTTTTGTGTGCACACCAATAAAAACATATGAAACGGAAGATTTGAAACACACTACAAGTGCTCATTCAAAACAAGTAAGCGCACTTCTTCTTTCTTTTTTTAAATGCGTATCGAAGGCCCAGCATCATTAAGTCACTGGCTAGCTTATATGATGGTGTTTCATTTAAAAGACATTTTATTAAAGATATGCTGTATATAAGACTATATAAACCCAATAGTATACCAAAAAGCAGGTGAAATCACAGTGAGATTGTTTGGAGACCCTAGGAAGTCTGATTTTGCAGGAGGACTGAATCTTGTATGACACCAGAACTGAGTGCCTATAAATGAAGGGACATCTGGGTGTTATTTTCCTGTAAGAGTCACATGACATTTCCGGCTCAGTTGATTGGCGTTAAAACAAAGATAGCAGATTTCATGTATGTGCAAGCCGAGATGTATTCCATTGAGATAATTTTCTAATCGTTATTGATAGTTTATTGCTATTGTTTTATTTGGATCCCCATTATCTCCCACTATGGTGGTCGCTAGTCTTCCTGGGGTCCACAGAAATCACAATACAAAAATACAAAAATTCAATTAATCAATACATCAATAAGATCTATAAGAGCTATGCGATATATTAGCTCCCATGACACACATTTAAAATGAGTACGAATTATACAGTTATGCAAAAGCAACATCTATTCAACATGTAATTCAAAATAATTTAAAACAAAAACAAACATGCAAAAATAAAATTAAATAAAATAGGTAATACTTTCACACCTGTAATCTCTGTTTTATTGTTTTCTTAAAAGAAAATTTCCTTTTAAGTTCCCTAACGCTGGATGGAAGTGAGTTCCACTCTACAGCCCCTCTGTATACAATAGTTTTCTTCATAAAATTACATCTTGGGCTGGGAATAATCATCATCCTGTTGCTGATGCTGACTGAGCGTGTCACATGCTCATGACCATATCCACTAAACAATATTTTTTCTTTTATAAAGTTATAAAGTTTGAGACCATAATAACTTAGGGTGAATGTTCTTGCTCTACAATCTTAAAAATAAAGCTTCCAAAAGGGTTTTTGCCAATTAAGAACCATTTTTGGTTCCTTAAAAATCCTTTGAGTGAACAGTTCTTAAAAGAGCCACTGTTTGTCTATGCGTGAAGAACTTTTTAAAAAATCTCAAGACCTTTTTTCCACTATAAAGAACCTGATGAACCTTGAATGGATGTTAAAGGTTTTGCATGAAAGATGGAAATAAATATCCTTTATTGTTTAGAGTGTAGAGATCATTTTTATGAACAAATATTTGTAGGTTATCAATATTTATAGTTCGTTCTGCTGCAAGAGATAACCTTTAGACTACCTGTAGTATTGTGAAATGTTTATTTTGCGTTGGTTTAGGAGTGGAATATAGATGATCTCAAAGTTAACACACGGAATAAATGCCACAAAACTTCAATTCTTTGGGGGTCTTTAAGCTGTGACATTTAACTGCAATGAAAAGCAATATCATCTTTTAAAAGAAAAATGTTTCATTAGCCGTACTTCTGATCGGTAGTTTTGTGCCCGTGTAAATCTCCACTGAATCACTTTGACAAATTGTGCAGTCGAAATTACAAACAATCACTTTGACGAAATTCAATCTCAGAGGAGAAAAAACTTTCAGTGATTGAACTTATAAAGTTTGAATGTAAATGTGAACTTGAGGAGCTTGAGGTGGATACGTGATCCGGTCAATAACTTTGCGTGATAGTTCTCGTGGTCAAGTGAGCGAACCTCTGACCCAGGTTTCTGAAATAGTCATTCCTCTGATATTTACTCGGAGCAGTCAGGCAGAAAGAAATCATTCCTTCTGAAATTGGCAAGCAAGTAGACCATTTAAAAATCACTCGCCGCATTATCAGTTAGCAAGACAGACAATTAAAAATCGTTATTCATTTTCCTGTGAGCGTCCCCAGTGGAGGATTCAGCCATTTGGATGAAACCTGTCAAAGCGATACAGGAAGGTCTTCATCCCTTGGGTGAAGAACATAAATTGGCTTTAATACTAACAGTAGCTTGTAAAGCATCAAATCTTCGGGCAGATAAACACGACTCTTCTGAGAAATGGTCAAATGTTGGCCGATATTCTCTGCTTTGGACTGGAGATTTGTGAAAGACTGGGTCAAAGTTCATGGCTTCCTAACAAAGGTGTTAATTAAGCAGGGTTAATTAATGTCACACTGAAGAGAGTCGGTTTGGGTTGATAAGATGCTCCCGAAGAGGATTTAGGAGTGCCTTGAATTGGAACCGGAGCAGAAGGAAGGACAGAGAGGACAAAGTAAGGGAGGTTGAGAGAGAGCGAGAATGCAGATGCCCTTTGGACTCCAGCGATAAGACTCATTCTGGCTTTCTTTTGTCCCATTCTGTCATTGTTCTCTTTTTTAAGAGTACGTTTTTTTCTTAATCTTAAAAGTTTGTGTATGATTTAGTCATTGCACATGGCATAGAGGGAATCTTTCACCTTTAATACAGGGCATATTCACACAAAAATGGGGTTTCAAAATTCTTTTGCATACAGGTTTGAATAACACGATGTTGAGTAAATGATGACAAAAGTTTCATTTTTAGGTGAACTACTCCTTTAAAGGACAACTCCGGCGCAAAATTAACTTTTGGTCTAATAACACATTGGTACCGAGTCGACCGTTCTCTGGGATTTGTTTTCATGATAATCGAATGTAAAGAGTTTGGTAACACTTTATTTGAAGGGGTGTGCATAAGACTGACATGACACTGTCATAAACATGACATAACACCTGTCATGAACATGAAGGAGTCTTTATGAATGTTTATGACTGTTGTCATTAAGTGTCATTCGGTAAATTATGACACTTTTAATGCAAAGTTGACATTGTTTAAAATGTCTTTGTTATGACAACTTGACATTAACAAAGACAAAAAATGTCTTTGTTATGACAACTTGACATTACCCAAGACAAAAATGTCTTGATTATGACAACTTGACATTAACAAAGATGGAAATGTCTTTGTTATGACAACTTAATATTAACCAAGAAATCATAACCTGTCAACCTGTCACAAATATGTCATAACAGGTCTAATTATCAAACTTCAAGCATTTTGCAGTGTAATAACCCTTAATGACATCTTTATAACTAGTACAATGTGTTCCACTTTACTTGAGGACAAGTAAAATATTCATGACACAGTTATAATGGTGTCATGACGGCCAAAGTTGTCACAGGTTGACAGCTTATGATTTCTCGGTTAATGTCAAGTTGTCATAACAAAGACATTTCCGTCTTTGTTAATTTCAAGTTGTCATAATCAAGACATTTTTGTCTTGGGTAATGTCAAGTTGTCATAACAAAGACATTTTAAACAATGTCAACTTTGCATTGAAAGTGTCATAATTTACCGAATGACACTTAATGACAACAGTCATAAACATTCATAAAGACTCCTTCATGTTTATGACAGGTGTTATGTCATGTTTATGACAGTGTCATGTCAGTCTTATGCACACCCCTTCAAATAAAGTGTTACCAAGAGTTTTATCTCTAAAATCTGTTTAGCTTATAACGCTAGTATATGGGGCATAGAATAAGTAAAACGAAGCTAGTTAATACCACTAACAAGGCTCAAAATAGCCCCAGACAAACACTGTAGCATAATGAGGGTCCCTACATGCAAAACCAAGCATTGAGAACTTTGTAAGTGTACAGATAGTTTAATAAGAATATACTTTATAAAGACAGTACACTTCGCATATACAGGCAGGGTCCATCTTGGAAAACAGTCTCGACCAGTCGAACCACGAACGCCGTGCTAAGTGAGCTGGTCGATCGGAATTACGTTTGTGAAATCTAATTACATGGAAATGCATGAATTATATCGGTTTATTAAAATACATGGGTGACTAACTAAAAAAAGGGAAAAATGGGTCCCATACTTTCATATGAGATTCCAAGTCATAGTTCAGCTCACTTAGCACGGCGTTCGTGGTTCGACTGGTCGAGACTGTTTTCCAAGATGGATCCTGCCTGTAAACGCGAAGTGTACTGTCTTTATAAAGTATCTTCTTATTAAACTGTCGGTACACTTACAAAGTTCTCAATGCTTGGGTTTGCATGTAGGGACCCTCATTATGCTACAGTGTTAGTGTGGGGCTATTTTGAGCCTTGTTAGTGATATTAACTAGCAATGTATTTTTACTTACTCGATGACCCATATACTAGCGTTATAAGCTAAACAGATTTTAGAGATAAAACTCTTTACATTCGATTATCATGAAAACAAATCCAAGAGAACGATCGACTCGGTACCAATGTGTTTTTAGACCAAAGGTTCATTTTGCGCCGGAGTTGTCCTTTAACTGGAGGTTTACACTGAATGCAGAGATTGTCCTTTCAGATCATTTTTCTAATTTTCTACAAATTCAAAACCATAGCAGCAGTACAAAAAATAAATATCTGCAAAAAAGCCTGCAGAAATATCAAATTTGATCTGCAGTCATATATGCAGAATAGGACATCAAAGTTAAGGAGGATGTAGATTATTTTGCGAGTAAGAGGATTAAGGTAATTGAGTATTTGGGGGCTGGAGACGTGGACGGATGGCACCGCATGTGCTCGAGCAGCTGATGGAGCGTTTGCTGGTACGGCATGAAGCTGTTAAACAGAGACCTTACTGGATAAGAGAATGATCAGAGAGGCGAGGCTGAGGTTACATTAAAGCAAATAGCCTGAGCTATGACCATCTGTTGAACTGAAAATATCTTCTAAAAATGACATTTATTGGATTTCTAGAGGATTGAACTGCTTGGTTTTTGCTTTGTTTTGTTTAGAAAAAATGGCCACATTCTCTTTCCCATGAGAACAATTAACCCATCAATACATTGATCAGACACTAAGTCAAGTCACCTTTATTTATATAGCGCTTGAAACAATACTGATTGTTTCAAATCAGCTTTACAGTGATAATACTAAAATGGTGCATTTCAGCTGAAGTTAGTTCAGTGTTAATCCAGCCAACTATTAAATTAGTTCATTTAATCTATAAAGGAGTTCAGCAGAAAATGATTTCATCGTCCAGTTCCCGTACAACGGCATAACTCGCTGCTTCACTACCATAGTATGATGCATCGTTAAAGAGATCAAGTAGCTAGTCACGACTGTTTCCAAAACCATATTGTCGCAAACGGGTCGTTCAACCACGTTGGTTAATGATGTCACTCACATGGTGGAGTAATAACTACTTTTAATTAATCTGTTTGACGTTGAATTAATGCAAGATGTTTTGGTATAATATACGGACATGGCATCTGAGAACTATTTCTCATTTTGCTTTATTTCCTGATTCAATCATAGGCTCGTTCTTACTAGCACGTACGAGCACCGCATGTCTATAAGGAAGATCTTGAGTTCAGTTTGAGAATGGGGAATTTAGGTTCTGTCTGGGAGGGGATGCACTTAATAAAGGAAAATAAAAAACAGAATTAGTTTGAATGAATTCAGTTACAAGATTTAAACATGAAATTGAGGGTTTGAAAAATGAATATAGGGTAAACAGGGAGCATGATTGTTTCTTTTTTTAATGTGGGGGATGTGATAACAGTTTTTAAACAGTGTAAAATCAGGAAGGCACCTGGGCCTGATAATATAGGGGGTCGATTACTTAGGGAAAATGCCGAGCAGTTAGGACCAATATTTTATGCTTATGCTTAATATTTTTGCTCTGTCCCTTCAACAACAATAAGTACCTGCACGGTGGAAGCAGTCTACACTGATTTCGGTACCAAAGAAGCATAATGTACAGACATTAGAGGACTTTAGACATGTGGCGCTTACACATTTAGTTCTGAAATGTTTTGAAGAATTAGTAAAGAGAGAAATTATGCTAAGGGTTTTTCCAGACCCCCTTCAATTTGCATATAGGGCTAAGCAAGGTTTAGATGATGCAGTAGTAACGCTCTTACACTTACTTCAGCATTTGGATAAGCCGAAAACATTTGCTAAATTACTTTTTATTGATTTTTCATCTGCTTTCAATAACATTCAGCCACATATTTTAGTTGAAAAACTCATTCATGAATTTAAGTTGGATTTTAGTCTTGTAGGATGGATTTTAGATTTCCTAGTGCAGAGAATACAGAGAGTTAAAGTAAATGACTGTTTTTCTGAATGTTTGGTGTCCACTATTGGGTCACCTCAAGGATGTGTCCTCTCTCCTTTATTATTTATCGTGTACACAAATGATTGTAGGAGTAGTTTTAGAAATAGGCTGATATACAATTGGCAGCTGATTCTGTAATTGTTAGCCTATGGTGAGGAGGACTCATGCATGGTCCTGTGGTTGATGATATTAATATTTGGTGTGAGCATGCTTGTTTAAAACTTAATGGTCTTAAAACTAAGGAGATGACTATTTATTTTAGCTCCAAGAGGACATTTATTCAGTACAAGCAAACAAGTATTAATGGAGTGGGTATTGAGAGTGTTGAACAGTACAAGTATTTGGGTACTGTCTTAGGGTGCTTTAACACCTGGATCGATTGGAGACAATGTTTCAAAACAAAGGGGTTTCCCTTTTGGCCCGGTTCGTTTGGTCATGTGTGAACACAACAATCGCACTCTGAATCGGAACAAAACAACCGAGCCGAGACCGCCTAGAAGAGGTGGTCTTGGCTCGATTCCATGCGAACCCTGGAGCGGTTCGTTTGTAGTGAGAACACAACCGACCCACGAACCGGAACAAATCAATGTTAACAGACGCCAATAGATCGCTTGTCAACATGGAGCTTCGGCAGCGTATTTTGCTGATTTGTTGCGGTATGTTGTTGTGGTTAATGTATCAATGTGCTGTTAATGAACAAAACAACCAGTTCGAGTCCAGACTTCGACAAAACACTGTCCTGATGGCCATAATCAGAAGACGTGCAGCTGCACGGATTCGCCGTAGAATATGGACTCTGTATGCGCAGAGTAGCTGCTACGCATTAATTACACGCGCGCACGACAGAGAGAAGGAGAGCGCGAGAGACCTTGCGTGTGTGTGCTAGAGTAGCCTACGCATTAATACGCACGCGTCCGGGATATGTGTTCTTCCGCGACCTGCACGCATGAGGTAGTGACGTAATGGCGTAAGGAAAGCCCTGGAAGGGTGCGCGATTTGGACCACTTTACAACAGTGTGGTGTGAACAGAGTCACATATTAAATTGAGTCGGAACAAAGTATTCTGTTTCGGATCTGTTCCGAAACAAAACAAATCAATCCAGGTGTGAAAGCACCCTTAGATAACAAATAGTCTTTTTCTCCAAATACCGAAGGTTTGTGTAAGAGGGGGCAGCACATATTGTATTGCTTGCGGAAACTAAGATCATTTAACGTGGATAAAACATTATTGTGTATATTCAACAGATCCTAGATTGAGTCGCTGTTATCTAAAAAAGAAGAATTGTTTTGAGAGGATTGTAAACCAAAGAAATAAAATAACGGAGAGGAAGCAGATGACTATGGCTATATGACCAGCTATATCATAGACAGGTTTTGGGTAAAGCCCAGAGAATCTTGTTAGATGATTCCCATCCGTATCACACGTTTTACCTCCTCCCTTCTGGGATTCAGTATAGAACTCCTATTAGTAAAACAAATTGGTTTAGACATTCATTTATTTAAGAAAAGTTCTTAAATTTAAGGTAAATACTTTTTTAGAAAGGAAATATATATATTTTTTGTATTGTGTCTTGTGTGACATGCTTGTATGCTGCAACCAAAATGCCTTTGGGAAATGCCTTTGGGAAATGCCTTTGGGAAACACAGACTCATTGAATTATGCTGATAACGACAAAACTTGCGCTAACACGCTAGTTGGCTAACAATGCTTTCTGGAAATGCAGGCCTACTCAGTTCAGTTCCCATAAAACACCATCACTCAGTAGAGTCCGATTAATAATATTGTTGAATATTAAGTGATTAAAGATTATGCTTTTAAAAGGTGTACTTGTGAGTACTGTAAAAGGGCATGGAGTTAACCTTAAAATTGGTTTGCCTCGCTGGTTTTACCAAACATATTCCACTGTGCAGGTATAGAATTTTAAGCACAGATCTGTTGAGGTGTGAAATTGCTTGTGTATGTTTAATTGCATTGACAAATGTATCGATCAATCCCATGTCTAGTTTCTCTCTGTTTTTCCACTATGTTAATTTGTTTAACAAGTCAATAACTCAACAATTAAAGTTATTATTCTATGGGGAATTTGAAAAGGCACTCTTTAACTAACAATTTTCTATTGGGCAAAGATGGTTCCATGTTGGACCCGGAAGGCAAAAAAAAACATAAACTTGCATATTTATTCCTTGGACCCAGCACTCAGGTTCCGCAGCCAGTAAAACAGCTGAACGCGGGAGCAATCAGATGTTGAAAGCTCCCTGTGTGATTGCCATGCATGATTTTTTCATCAGCTTCATTATGAAACATGGTAATTATATAATTACATATCAGGCACCGTGTGGATTGGGCATCACTCCAGGAGGGAATCTGGTTCCACTATTTGCATTCTCATAGTGCTATTAACAGCATAAAAGGTTGATCAGATTAAATATGGCGTGGTGGTGCTTTTTGCCTCACTTGGCATTATCCTAAGTGAGCCGCCTAGGTAGGGAGTCTTTTAAGCAGTTGTGGGAATTGAAAGCTTTCCCAAAAGGTAGGAAAAGTAATTATGTTGCCTTCATTAATATGCGATACATATAAACTGTTGTTCATTGTTCATAATAATACATTAAAGGATAATTCCGGTATTTAGCACTTTGAGTCTATTTTCTAGTTTGTTTTGGATGAACTAGAGTGGTGGACACAGAAATTTTGACGATGGGTCCTGTCTCGACTTTTTGACTCTTTTAGAATCGCCTCTGAGCGCTGCAGAGTGGCTGTCTATGGGCATGCACAAACATGTCCTTAAAACAACCCTTAACGTTCGTTTTCAAAAGTGGTTAGTGGTGTTCGTTGATGTTTCAAAACAAGTAGCGTAGCGAAATACAGTTTCAGTCGTGTTTTATATTGCAATGAGTCCTCCAACAGAAATCATGTGATTTTACAAAATAGCAAAAAAATGGCAAGTCGCTACGCTACTTGTTTTGAAACATCAACGAACACCACTAACCACTCGATGAGTTGCACAGTTTTGAAAACGAACGTTAAGGGTTGTTTTAAGCACATGTTTGTGCATGCCCATAGACAGCCACTCTGAAGCGCTCAGAGGCGATTCTAAAAGAGTCAAAAAGTCGAGACAGGACCCATCGTCAAAATTTCTGTGTCCACCACTCTAGTTCATCCAAAACACACTAGAAAATAGACTCAAAGTGCTAAATACCAGAATTATCCTTTAACTAGTGTTCATTTATTTATACACTTGTGAGAAAGAAAACTTTTAAAAAGTAAATAATATACTTTAAAAGAACATACCTAGTGTGAAATGAATGCAATGTTTTTGGACACATAATTGCAAATGTATTATAGTTTAACTTTATATTAAATGCAGCTAGTTGAACATGAGAGACTTCACTAGATGTTCACTAGGTTTGGAACAAAACCATAAAGTTCAGATAGATTGACGTAGGATGCTGGAATATATCTGCAACAAAGATATTTGACTGAAAACAAGGTGCTTGCAGAAAAAAACCATCAAAAGATTTAAAGCCTATGAAAAAGTCAATATAAATAAACTCTTGTTTAATGGTGGAGGTACACAATAAAAGAGCAATAGTGCTTTTGTTGTATTCTAAGAAATCACAGTCTCTAATGCTATCAATACCGTTTCACTTCACTTAGGTATCGACAGCTCCCCTCCAGCTCATGCTAATTGCTAATCAGGAATCTCATGAAGCCGGTGATTGATTTAGTTAAGGGGGTGAGAAACGGCGGCACGGTGTGTTCTGTGAAGCTCTGATTGTTTGTTTGCGTTTCCTTAAAGCTGTAATTGGATTCTTGATCAGAGGAAGAAAACACAAAGGAAAGCGGCAGATTACGCACGCTTTGTCAAGCACACACACTGTGCTTTAAGAGTGGAAAGGTTTTGATTAACTGGGCTCATAATCCCTCTTGAGTTTCAGGAAAGGACTCAGCCTTTGGTCCGGACTCAGCGGTGCTGTTCCGGTTCTGGAGGAACTACGCAGGAACAAGAAAGCCATTAGAGAGAGACAAATGAAGAGAGCAGAGGCAGCTATTAAAGCAGGAAGAAAGATAATCAGGAACCGATAGCAAAGGAAAGATGGAAAGGAAAAGAAGAGTGAGGCATTTTAAATTACACAGGACTGAGATAGACTAATGCAGAGTTGCAAACAGGAACTAACGGTGAACACACACATTAATACATACATTATTCTCTGACTTTACCTGCAAAGTTCCCAGTTCTATTTTTAAGCCTTTGGCAATATGTTTTATGAGGCAAAATTCTGTTAAAATATTTTCTCCAATCTTATAGCTTAATTTGAAGTGTAGATTATAATTGAGCCATTATTGATTTCTCAAATTTGATATTTATTCAATTTTACTATATTTGAAAAAAATTCATGATAGTTAAAACTGATTGGATGCAGCGGCTTAAGTCCATTATTATCAGAGGGTAATAATAATACATCACTTTTTTTTTTTGTGGTAATAAATGTAAAGTATGCCGTTTGACGGTCTGATGCTGTGACAGTATTTGCATATGTTGATGCTTTTCTTCATTATTAAAAGCAAAACGTGACATAAAGAATCACAAAACCAGTTGTACTGTTAAATTATTTATATAATTTATATTTTATGTTTATTTTTATTATATACGTTTAATGTCATTTCTGCAGTGCAAGCCTAATGAATTGGCATGGAAAGATAAAATTAGAAAAACATCTTATTATAAGCAAAGTTTAGGTATCTTTGTGTCATTACAATGGGATAAATGTAGTTTTGTTGCTTGCTCTTAGTGCAGACATGCTGGAATCAGATGGTCTGTTTCGCAGTGTAGACAGTTTTATTCATTATAACGAGAACCTGCTGATTTGTAGCATCATTTACTTGCAGCACAGACACAAAAGTACTGAATTTTTTCCCCCAAAAATAAAAAGAGGCCAGATTGTAGGGGTCGGCCACTGAAACCTCATGAAGGGCTGAATTTCCCCTGAGAAAAAAAAAGTAGCGTATGTACTTTATCATATACTTTTAAACAGAGGCGGCCTTTACAATTTGGTTTTAAATAATCAGTCTAAAGCCCCACAATGAGGAAAAAAAGACAGACAAAACATTGTATGCAATGCGACTGCATTTACTTTATTATCTCTGTTATATTTAACAATGTTATCTCATATTTCACTTTTATAGTCTATTTGTATACACATTTTATCTCTTGAACGGGACAATTGTTACAATCACGACCGAAAACAAAAACCGCATTCAAATTTCTTCACACTCTCAGCCCCTCAGCTAAAATGAAAAAAAAAAAATTTGTTTAACGAGTGAGTCATTGACTCATTCAGTCAAATGATTTGTTCAAAATGGCTGATTCATTAAGGGAAAAAGCAAGTGAGAGTCGTTCAGTAGACCGATTAATTAAAAAAAAAAAAACGCAGATTCATTCAGTTACAAACTTTCCTTTAGTATGTTTGTCAATACATCAAAATAATTGCACTTCTTTACAACATGACAAAAGATCATAATACAACATAATAATTTAAAATGTACGTTAACTTTTGACATTATTACAAAGTGAACTTTTTAAAAGGGTTTAGAAACACATTCATGAAAGTCTACTCTCTTTAAATACACTTTAGTGGCCTTTTATTCCATTAATATTATATTATCTGCAAGTTCACTACACGTGCACTGTGCACATTCAATATAATTACTGTAAGTGCACTTCTTTTTCACAAGGGTTGGGAGGCCAGAAATCAAGTGCGCTAATAATATAAGGTAGGGATAATAAAGGGATCATAATGTAACCCTGGTGAACTACTTCTTAAAGATCTGCTATCTTTCCAGCTAATACTCATGAAATCTCCCAAAATATGTGTCAGCATCAGATTAACCTGCAACAAGGGTCATGTCAGGTGGTGCACAAAGCACTTGAACTGATTTTGTAGACTTTAAACAGAGCTTCATTCACCGTATAACACTGTCTTTGTAGCCCTGAATGTGCATGTGTGAAAATGTGTGCGTTTTTGACAATCTGCACAGCAGGACTCGCTTTCAATCTTCTGCTTTAAGTCTGTAAACAGCTCTCTACCATGTAAAACAGACAAACACCACCTGCTGCGCTTCTCCAGAATACTTTTGTGTGTGTATCATAGATTCCTTTAAGTGTGTGTGAACGGAAGATAGCTGAATTCTGGGCTTAAAATTGGCCATAAAGGCTTGATTTATTTGAGAGGGCAGCTTAGAGTCCAATTACATTCTGTCTCCAACAACAGAGTTTAGAAGCACCTTTGCCAAGTTCGCTCTAAGTATTACTAGTGAGACACCTCACTGTTACAGCCATTGTTGATAAGCGTTAATAGGAAAAAATAAATCCTCATTGCTCCATACAAAAAGCTTAAACTAGCCAAAACAAATCTAAACTGGTTCCTTTTTTCTAGTGTCTTTTTTGTGCACTGGTCGGCCTAGGAGATCAGCTGACCAACTAAAAACCATCTGAATACCAGCTTGGCTAGGCCAGTAAACCCAGCTAAACACCAGCTTAGCAAGGTTGGGAGACTGGAAGACCAGCTTAAACTAGTTGAGATCAGGCAGCTAAGATTTAAACAAGTTCAGCTGTAAATTATTCAGTATACATCCACTAAAAGTTACCATCTACAATACACAACAAATCTCTGATTTTCTAACTACAGTTCTCATAAAACATCAAAGCTATTGCCTTCTTTGTTTCTCAATATTTTTCCTGCAGGTCTCTGTATCCCTCTATTTGTCAAAGATGCCAGGACAACAGATTGTTTTGCACATAGCACTGGACAAAAGGCTTTATTGTGAGAGTTCGGCATGATGGAGTGGAAGGGTTGTGACAGGCCAAAAAATGACTTTTTCTTGGGAACGTCTTTCATGTTGGGATGACAGTTTGCCAATATAAACTCTTATTCTATTTGCTAAAGCATTTTTTTTTTTTGCGAGCGTAAATATCGGCTAACCGTCTGCGGTCAGTGTGGATGTGTCATCCATTCATAGTAACTCTCATTTTGTTGAAAGTAAAGTTAGTGTGTAGTTTTATTGTGGTATCTGCAGTAATGACAGAGGAGATGACCTTTGAGCTGGAAAGGTGATTCCAAGTATTTTATGATCGAACGCTTATAAAACCACAACCGGACTCTGAAAATATGGTACATGTTCATCATGACTGTCTGATTTGATCAAATTGCATCTAAACGTCTGTTTGAGCTGCTGAAATCAATCCATCCATAACTTACAACGTACGGATGACAAAACAATTTTCAGGACCATTTGCTCACAAATTGTACATCAAAATGCCTTGCAAACATGTTTTAATTAAAAATTTTATAATACAATATAACTGACTTTTACGATTTTATTTGTTTCCCAGGCTAAAAAATAAATAAATAAATAAAAAATCCAAATCAGTTTGACCTTTTCATTGAAAAAGAACCACTCTGAGAATGATTTGCTCACGATTCAGACATTGCAATTGCTTGCACTACAAAAAAGCAATATCTAGCTGATTACATATTTTTAAACAAAAACTAAACCCACATATACAATTCTCAGTTATTTCCTTGGTTTCCAATGACCTCGGGAACCCTGAGCTCTGCGTTTTAGTCAGAAGCAAAGACATAGCAGTCAAATTTGCGCCACCCTGCAGTTTACCGTCTCAAATTTGCAAGGCAGATACATCCATTATATCCGAGTGTGTGTAAAGTGACCCTCTTGCCCAGTAAAAGCTGTCCCCCGACTGAACGGGCCACGCATTGAAGGTCTAATGCATCTGTTAGGGAGTTTTTTACAGATCATATGAAACTCAGAGAAGCTGTAATGAGATACAGGAATATGAATGGCCATCTGCCTCCATCTGCCATGACATTCCACAACATCAGATACTCCTCTCCCCGTCTGCCTACGCTGAGAAAACTACACGAACTTCTCTCCATCCACACGTGCCAAGAAGCTTCCCCAACGTCTCCAACTCACTTCACCAAACTTCTATTCCTCTGCCAAATCCTTGTGGCTGTCAATGTTATAACTACTGAGATGGCATTATGCTGAAATGAAATGCTTAAATAAAGTGGCGGACGGACCTGTGCCAATGTTCCAGAGGACAGTAGACGCTGGGTGATGCATTGAGGTTTTTAAGAGGTTTAAAAATTGTATCACTTAAATGATGTGTCAAAATTGTCACAATTAAAAAAAGTGCTTCAAGATGGCAGCTCAGAGAAGCACACACTCCCTTGACGGTGTCGCAGTGGGTTAGCAAACTTCAGAGCTGTTTGCAAAGTAAGTTGTACACTTTAAGTGTCCTTGTTGGACCCCACACTGTGCTTTAGGTGTGGACCACTTACTATGCTAATTGAACACTTGGGTAGTGAGATGTCCTTGTGTATCCAGTCTTTCCTCCACTGCATTGCAGGGCTTTTTAAGACCCCTCCTGGCCCGGCTCATGCCCCAGTCCTGCTGGCCTCATTAAACAGAGTTTGACGGAGTTCAGGGTTAGACAACCATGTCATGCGGCTGAATCCCGCTGAGCTGGCTGTGTGATGTACCATTCGATGTTTCCCATATTTTGACTCTTATGAAAAGTATTGCAGGTCTGTGAAAGTAAAACACAGTTGGTGGTAATGGGAGCATGAATAAACTGGAAACACACATACATGGAGTTGCTGGAGAGAGAAACAGAGATGGAAAGTTTCGCCTGAAATCAGACATGTGGGCATGAGTCATTGCTGTTTTCTGAAGTCTGCTGGCTGCTCATGTGTTTAGATGGTTCAAGTCGCATTTATGTCAAAGTGTAGCCATGCGACATGCTACTGCGTGGGTCTTGTGTGCAACTTCTCCCGCTCTACATCATGGGATCCACTCGATCCATAAGCAGCATTAGCGCATCTTCGACTTCAGTTGTTCAAAATGTCATTCCTGTTGAGTTGAGTTGAACTGGGCCGTTATCCAGTCCCTGTTTACACACAGGTCATTTATCTGACAGAATGCACCTATAAAAAAGGAATGAACAGCATGCTGCACAGCCCTTTATGGCATATTCAAATCCTGGCAGAGGCAGGATCCTGTGATGGTGTTGGGATTCCTTCGGGTGCTCCTACAATGCAAAGATATGCAGCAATTCCAGACACTAAATTGCCTGAAGGTGTGAGTGACTGATGTTGGGATAGCTTCAGCATCCCCGTGACCTTACATAGGACAAGCAGTTTGGAAAATATATGTATGGATGGACATGAAATATTGATATCTGGTAGAATAAGCTGCAAAATGAACAAGAATTTTTGCAAAAAGCTGACAACACCGAATATCTAACCACAAAGATCTAGTCTGTCATTCCATTTTCAATTCTAATTTGTGTCTTTGCGTGTTCATTTTGGTCTGCTGTCGTACATTATTGATAGAGTATGTTCACAGTGAGTGTCAAGCCTTTGATTTAGGGGGTCGTATGTTAAAGATAGCCATTAACAGACTCCTGATGCTACTGGGGACGCATCAAATATTCAGCACTTGTCTGGACATTGGCAAGCATCCTCCCCAGAGGCGTTCGCTTTGTCCAGTAAGACACAAAGAGAGAGAGAGATGGAATAAAGAAGGATGGAGGTGGACTGAGAGAGACGGAGACAACCTCACACCACCCCCAATATATAATCAATACCTCCCATCTCGACAAACAGCTGTCAACAAACTGACCACTTTCACAGCTCCGCCAGAGCTCCCCGCATGTGTGAGGCAGGTGCTTGATGGGGGGATGTGCTGTCTGCATTTGGCCAGAGCTCCTGGTGCTCTTGTGCAACTCTGCGATTTCTGGAGCATGAAGTGCTTTGGTGTGATGGTGCACGTCTGTGGCCGCCCGGCTGAAAATAATGCCTTCTGTCTGCTGGGTGAAAAAGAGCACGGAAAACTGCAAAGAGGACTCGGGCAACAGACTGAAGAGATGGGATGACCTCTGACCATCAACTGCACTCGTTGAGGAACTATTAATTTCCTGATGCTCTTGGCATGCGTGGAAACACACTTATGCTCAAAAGCACTGCCAAGCTCCTATCCTCCAGATGCAGTCCTGACAGGCCCATATGGGCAAGAAATCACCGTCACCCTCCCATGTCTACCGCTC
The DNA here is from genome assembly GCA_036326025.1 of Chrosomus eos. Classification (NCBI taxonomy): domain Eukaryota; kingdom Metazoa; phylum Chordata; class Actinopteri; order Cypriniformes; family Leuciscidae; genus Chrosomus; species Chrosomus eos. The sequence goes on along the minus strand of CM070824.1, from coordinate 6,642,687 downwards.
ACCTTGGATTAGCGCTGCGGATAAGGAAACTTCCAAACTGTACTGAGACATATGCTACTAAAAGTGTGACCATACGTTCATAATGACAGCGACTGAATGGCTGGAGGTCGCCGACTATTGGTCACTGGTAGGCATTCTTGCTCGACTGTATCCATGTGTATCTTGAGGCGCTTTTCTGCTAGGCTTTCTGCATTGGTAGTCATCGCATTACATTGCTGTGCATTTACATAAAGTTAAACTTTGTTCAAATTTGTTGCATCGCCAACTGTTGCCGTGAGTCATGTCATCTTAAATTGCCAACTCTCATTGAACTTCAATAACTTTTGGTTGCTTTAATTGTCACGCAAATTACTGTCAGTATGAACGCCCATTGTGAAACAATTTGTGTCAACCATATAAATCACTGTCACTCTTCCACGTCTACCGCTCACCTTAGATTAGTGCTGCAGATAAGGAAACTTCATAACTGTAATGAGATATATGCAACTAAAATTGTGTTGTGTGACCATATGTTCTAAATGACAGCGACTGAATCGGTGGAGGCCGCCCACTGTTGGTCACTAGTTGGCATTCTTGCTCGACTGATGTATCCCGAGTCGCTAGTTTTGCTCCACTTTCTGCATTGGTAGTTGCTTCACATTGCTGAGCATTTACATACAGTTGAACTTCGGTCAACTTTGTTGAATCACCAACTGTTGCCGTCAGTCATGTCATCTTAAATTCCTAACTCTCGTTGAACTTGACTGACTTTTCACAGCAAATCGCTCAGTGTGAATACCCATTGTGAAAACAATTAGTATAACACCTGTACTGAGTGTAATGCATCTAAATAGTGTGAACATGCATGCATTCATTTCACACTGACAGCAGGAGGTCGCCAAGTAGCTTACTGTTAGTTGCAGTAGGAGTTCTTCCTTGAGTTCAGTTTCCATGAGGTCAATACAGCGGTTACGCTGTCTGCATTCCCGTTTGTATATGCCGTATTATGTCACTCTGTATTTACATAAAACTGAACTTTGCTCAACTTTTAGTTGCATCGCCAACTGGCATCTTAGACTCTCACTGAATCTGAATGAGTTTTGGGTGCTTTGCCTGCATTTCAGTGTCAGTGTAAATGCCCTTTAAGAAAACAATTTGTGTCATTTACAGTATATAAGGAGGTTTTTTTTCCAACTATGGGCATTGTGAGACACTCTTTAAACACACTTTTCACACTCTCACTAGTTTATATAATTTATCTACTAACAATGTTCAGCAGTTTTTTTTCTGAAGGTGTCTTTTCCAACAGATCTCAAATGATGTGCTCTGTTTTATAGCATTATTTGGTTAATATGACATTGATGCAAAATAAAAAAATTTAATATTTTTTGTAATAAAAGGACAACATAATTTTCATTGTATGCATTCTAAAGACACACAATTAAATATTTTCACGCTTTTTTGGAGAATTTGACAAAATTACAGCTGAATTGGAAATGACAATAAAACAACTGTACTGTTTCAAGTGATTCATTTCTCTTCACCAATAAATCGTTGTGACCCTCTAATGTTTACCACCCTATCTTGAATTAGAGTTGCGGAAAATGAGAGTTGCTAACTGTACACTTACTGTAGCGGTATCCAACCATACAATGAGCAAGGTAATGTGAGCTCCACTTTATCATTGTTAAACTACCCAGAGGATAATTTTGAGGCTCAGAGGTTGCTCATTAATAGCTCAGAAGACCTAATGAAGTTCTTAGTCAGTTTTATTGTTATTTATTTGTATTTTTATTGATTTTATATTAACTTTTATTTCATTGTGAAAATAAAATGAGTCAACTATAGACATACAGCAAGAGTATAGAGCTATAAAATGAACACTTATAGCAGTTCAGATTATTTGATAAATGTTCATATTGAGATCTGTGACTTTTAATTGAATACTTTGGTATCATGGCAAATCTAAGCGGTTCGATAAGATCTCTGATGCTCAAGAGGAGACGCCTGTCTTTTTCACACACAAAAAATGTGAGTAGCAAAACAAATATCTACAACCTAATTGCTGTCTTAGAGAATCTATCGAGACACTTGAAATCATTTGTATTTTTTCCTTCCCATTTTGTTGCATTTTGTTGCATATAGCCAACAGTCAGTGTCCCTCATGTCGACTCAAATAAACTCTTATTGAAAACAAATGACTCACATCAACACAAATTATAATTGAACATTTAGTGGAGTATTTGCAGAACCCCCATCTGTACATTTTCAGATCCAGCCTTTGGAGTTTTATTGGATCAGTCTGTCCAGTGTAATAGAGTATCCAGTGTATAATGTGTCAGTGTTAGTGCGCGAGAGAGGGGGAAGAGAATGGAGGCAGACCCGGAGGCGGAGCCTGTCCTCTGATTGGTCGCCACAGAAAGGGGCTGTCACAGAGTGGGCCGGATTAGCAGAGGTGGGGGAGGTGTCTCGCTTATTCTGTACCTTTCAGCTGCAGATCAGAGCACAACGGCGAGAGATTAACACTGTTCACAAGCCCCGAGACGTGAGGAAGATGGAAGAGGACCATGAATGCTTCGTGCACGGGACAGAAAGCTGATTTAGGGATGCTCAGCACCGGTTTCTTCTTCTAGGAGTGCCTCAGGGTAAGGACTCACTGTCCCTTGTCTGTCTCTTTTAGGAGTCTCTCTTCTCCTTTGAGGCATGGACTACATATTATTTCAACATTCCTGGGACTTCAATTTCGGAGTGTCTTTTTTCACCCTGTTTCTAAGAGTGAGGGATATTTGTGTCACGCACTGATTCTATCAGACTTGTGAGGCTTCATTCGAGAGGTCCTTCTCTTCCTTTCTCTCTTTCTCTCTGTCTTTGTGATCATGCACTGAAATCATCAGTTCGTACACCGAGGGCACACCTGTCTCTCAAATTCACTCATTTGTGTGGATCTATCCAGAACTCTGCAGCTGGAATTTTGGGATGGATATTGGGATGGATATTGGGATTGCTGTATACTTCATTTCACGCTGAAGCTGCCGCACAAGACAAGGTGAAAAAGGGTGAGAACTTTTTTTCATCTGTTTTACTTTTGTGTATGATGTTTTGTTTATATTAAATGTATTATAATGCCATATACTGAAAAAAAAATCATTTAACCCTCAATACTGAAAAAACATTAATAAAATATATATATTATATATATATTATATATATATATATATATAATATATATTTATGAAGTTTTATATAAAATTATATATTTATGTATATACTGTAGTCTGTATATAAATGTGAACTCCTTTTGTACAGGGAGTCAGATGTTCTTGGTTTCAGTGAAGCTCAAGATGCTCTTTAGACAATCTCAAATTATTCCCGAGAATATGATCCTTTACATAAATGTGTGCCATTAACGTAAAAAAAGACAAACCAAATATAAAACATTCTTATCATTTCCATTTAAACCACTCGTTCAAATTGTTTCGGTAATATAATCTGCAATAAAAAAAAACAATTTTTTTATTAACAAATACAGATTATTATTTCTCACAGATTAGGCACTGATTTTGACCCTAACATGTGAATCCCTTTATTAGTGAACGCACTGTTATAGTTTTATAAAATTAAATGCTTTATTTGCACATAAACATTGACTCACCTTGACGGCAGTAGCCGCTGGTTGTCATATTAAAACTTTCTGCCCTTGTGGCCGAGGATGGCCGCTTTTTAACTACTGGCTGTGTGTGTGTGTGTGTGTGTGTTGTGTGTTTACTGCCATGTGATGGGCTAGTCTCTTGATACCGAAAAGGTTACTGCTAATTAAACCACATTTCTCTCCACTGAAGCACAAAATGTAGGACTCCCTGCGATCCTCCCAAGCAGCTGTTATTCTCTAAACACACTCCAGTATCTCTCTCTCTCTCCACTCACACATCTGGATATCAGCGTTTAGCAATCTCACACTCTCAGCTCTCCACAGAGCGCTGTCCCTGTTTCACTTCACACAAGCTGAGCGATCTTCAATCAGTGTGTGTGAGTGTTTATACACTCAGGGAGGGGTTCATGTGTGTGTGCATGCACTCAAGGGAGAGATTGTGAGAAATTGCGTGTGTGAAACAGGTGTGTATCTCTTCGTTTTGTTAGTGACAATAAGCTCCGTGGGACATAAAGTCAATCAGTTCAACCTTTCCCAGTTTATGCACGTGTTTATTTTTCAACTTCAGGCTCTATCATGATTGTGAAGGTACAATGAGATTGGTATTTTTGGTGCTCCACAAAATTGCTGCAATTACAGTGAATGTAATTTAGTTTCTTAATACAAATAAAAACACGTATTGTGAACGTTTCATCTGTGCACATTATTCCAAAGAAAACATGCTTGTCTTTGTAATTTTTCCACAAAAATAAACGATTTAGCTTTTCCGATGAAATCATTTGGGCCATGTGAATTGGATATTGTTGACCAATAGCCAAACACATATTTAGTCTTCGTTTTTATTAAATTCAAATTTGGTCTAGCTCCATTAAAGCAATTCATGTTGACTTAAAAATGTAGTAAATAGTCAAATGTAAGTAACAAACAATCCAAAAAAAAAAGAAAATACATGTAAAACAAATTTAAAAAAATATCAAGAGGAGCAAAGAAAAAGATTTTACAATATATATATATATATATATTGGCATTCAAATTTAACTTGTTCACTTAAAATATATATTTAATAGTGTGTAGAAGTGTGTCGAGGTAAACTAAATATTTTACAGAAAATTTTGGCTTTGGCTTTATGTGAGTGTCAAGATTTAAAGTTATAAACTAAATTCTTTATAATATCATAAATGGGTCTTTACAGGCTACGTGAAAATATACAGCTGCCATCATATTTTAGTAAGGGTGTCCTTTGCAAAAATATTCTCATACTTGGCATTAAAAGTCCAGTATACTAAGACAAATGTTACAGCAATGCCAAATATTAATCTTGTTATATGACAATTAAGTCATAATATCGTATTGCCTTGTCCTCGTTTCACGTCTCATAAAGTTAATGCTTCGTGTCCGAGTCGTCACTGTTCATATCCACGTCTTAACTCATTTTCTGAGGTAACTTCTGAGCGCCGCTTCATGATATACGAGCAGGAGAATGTAGAGTACTTTTAAAGGCTTCCTCTGAGCCGAGCCAAAGCTTTACTCTTCCTGTAATAGTGCTGACACATTTCTGTTGGTTTTGCAGGACATTTACACTCATTTTATAGCCCGCTGGAACGACGGCAAGCAGTTTACTGACAGTACAGGGCTCAGTCTCGTCACTCATTCTTATGTCTCGTTGTTGTGAACAGGAGCTGTTTGTGATTGTGATGGTGGTCACCAACTGTGTACACACACATGTCTAAAGCTTGGCTTAGGATGATTAGATGCCCACTCTATCCTTCTGAACCACACACACACACACACACACACACACACACACACACACACACACACACACACACACACACACACACACACACACACACACACACACACACACACACACACACACACACACACACACACACACACACACACACACACACACACACACACAAGCACGCACAAGGTCTGACAGATGGCCTTCCTGGAGAGAAAGACAGTGATCCTTTATCACCTTGTCCTGTGTAGTATCAACAGCGTGGTTTGAAGAAATGAAACGGGCTCCGTGATAGCACCAAAAGGGCAGTTTGCTGACAGAATGGCAATAGTGACCCCCAGAGTGATGCCCAAACAGCTTGTTTCTGATTCAAAGCACATTTTAGCATTCAAACAGCTCCTTTTAATCCTTCTCTGGTTACTCATCTGTTATTCCTTCATCTTTCTCTCTGTGTCACTCTCAGTAAATGTCATAAATGCAGTGTGCTTCACATCAATGTGGGCAAACTGATTGGTGAATGTAACCGGAAAATTCAAGATTAAGGGGTAGGAGTGACCAGAGATGGAGAAAAGTAATGTTTTAAAAAAAATTAAAAGGGAAAATGTAAGAAATTTTATTTTGAATATTTTATGAAAGCAACAAAATATTGTTATTTTTTTAGTCTTGTTTTTGCATGATCACTAGATCGATAGATAGATCGATAGATAGATAGATAGATAGATAGATAGATAGATAGATAGATAGATAGATAGATAGATAGATAGATAGATAGATAGATAGATGGATAGATAGATGATAGATAAAATAGATAATAGACATTTTTTTCAAAAGTAGCAACAATTCAAGGTGTCGAAAGATATCTATAATATTCTTCATCATCTTGACAAATAATTTTTTTCTTGACAGCTTGAATTGTTGCTACTTTAAAAAATAATCTTGATTTATCTTTTTTTTATCTTGACTTTATCCTGATTTTTCTTTTTCTGGAGGAAACAATTTTTTTTAATTAAGCAGAATATATATAAAATTTTCTCATCATGGATTCTTTTGATCATGAGCTCAAGCTAAAAGACCCTCCAAAAAGACCCCTCTCTCTCTCTCTCTCTCTCTCTCTCTCTCTCTCTCTCTCTCTCTCTCTCTCTCTCTCTCTCTCTCTCTCTCTCTCTCTCTCTCTCTCTCTCTCTCTCTCTCTCTCTCTCTCTCTATATATATATATATATCTCTCTCTCTATCTTTCTCTATTTCTCTATCTCTATCTCTATATCTATCTATATCTCTAATACAAATGAATCATATCTTTGTGACCATACACCCCACGTCTTGCACACTTTATGCTCTAGAAGTGACTCATGACTCGTGTTGAGTTCGTTTGACAGAACTGTGGTTGTTTGCATGCGGATCTTACAGCCTATGGTCACACACACACACACACACAGTGATTAGTACATCATAAGCTCAGTCTCACAGGTGCACGCAGATATCTGTGACCTCTCAGTCTTAATGGAAAACCTTGCCACAGGTCTCATCGCTAACACTAGAGGCCTCTCTTTGTTGTGAGATGAGTTATGCAACGCAAGACTCCACAATGCTGTTTTTAGCATCGAGGTCAGTTTCAGCAAAGGAGCTTTTGATGGTTCGATGGCCGAGTTTTAGGTGCAGTAACGTATAATCCCACACTCGCGTCAGCTGAAACATAAAAATAAAGACCGAAGGTGAATATCGTGAATAGTGTTATACAAGAAGACAGCGCTGAGAGAAGAACTCAAGTGACCCTGAATGAGGATTGGCTTAACCGCCCACATCCTGCTTCTGTTCACCCACAGAAATGCACTGAGAGCATTACTGACTGGCGGGTCAGCACCCACGGCACACGGCACACCCAGAAAAACAGTTTTTAATTGATTTTCTGCTTTCACATATAGAAGTAGCAAGAAAATGAATGGTCTTGAGAGCTTTACGGTCCTCACTTTTGGCATTCATTCCGTGGGATAGTGACGGCTGACAGGAAATTATATGGGGTTAGGCATAATGAAATATTACAGATTTTACGCGGTATGTTACGCTCACTGTGTGTTATGTTCTACCAAAGATGTAGTGTGACCAAAATTTATGCAAACAAATGCATATTCTGCCTATTTCATTCATTGCCTATTATGAAAGGTATTCATTCTTTTATTCTGTGTACTTGGAAAAAGAACACATATATAAAATAATGTTTATATATAAAAGAAGTACACTTTATCATACTTTAAGAAAGATTACTTATTATGGAACTAACACTTTAAAATAATCTACTTAAATTAGCACTGAATATAATTTATTTCCGAACACTTAATAGCATTAAAATGTATTATAGTTTACTATTACATATAGCTGTACTTTTTGTCCCACTTACAGTAAGTAGGACTGAAGAACATTTTTATGTGCAATTTCATAATTGCTTCTATTATCTTTGAAATTTGGCCGAAGTGTTCTGCTGAATGTGCTGGCAGGCATTAACAGTGAACTCAGATATACTTTAATGTAATTTCCTTTGACACAAATATATTTGTAATTACACATTTGTAATAAGGAAGTTGCAATTTAGAGCATTTAACATATATTCATTCAAATGTATAATATCAAACCAAAATTATAATCAAGTACTGTAGATGTGCTTTAAAATGTTAGACAACACATTACAATAAGTGTACAAAAGAATATTAAAACTTAAAGATTATTTACAAAATGTACTATTACAAAGTGCACTTTTCAAAAGTGTATTTTTAAAGGATTAGTTCACTTTTTAAAAAACTTTTTCTGATAATTTAGCAAAAGTAAATTATCGGCAAAAGTTTTTTTAAAAGTGAACTAATCCTTTAAAGTGTGTACATACTTTTTCAAACACTCAAAAGACACAACACTTTTCAAGTACACTTAAGTAGCCTTTTATTTGTTTAATATTATATTATCTGCAAGTGCAGTATTTTTAAGTACTTTAAAATACACTTTTAAGAAGTCCAAGTGCTAACTAAGCACACTTCTTTTTCTCAAGGATGTTCATATGTGACCCTGGATCACAAAACTTGAGTCTTAGGCCCCATCCACACTACTGCGTTTTAGTTTAGAAACGGAGAATTAAAACGAATACAATCTCCGTCCACACCAGCGTTTTAGCTGCGCTCTCCGTCCACATTAAAACGACTGAAAACGCGGATCACGTGACCATTCACCTACACTGGGCATGCGCGTGCCGGTGTAAACACAACACAACTTCATTGATAAAATGATCCCACCATGCGCTGGTTCTTCCCGGCTTAACCCAAAACCGACGCTCCATGCACGGTCGATACCGCCGCTGCACACGGCACGGGAATTGTCACAGATCGCTGGAATAATAGCTTTCCTCCGGCGCATGTGGGCAGTTAACGTTACAGCACCAGGGAATACGTCATGACTGATGACACCCAATCAGAGAGCCGAGCGCGAGCGTCTGCGTCATCCGTTTCTAAAGTCCTGCGTTTTGACCCGTCTACACTAAAACGCCCTCCGGAGTTTCAAAACGCAAAACGGGTCTGCAGCGTTTTTAAACTTCTCCGTTTTAGGTCTTCGTTTTTGCCGTTTTAGTGTGGACGAGAGGTGCAAACGTAGCAAAAGGTCTCCGTTTCTAAACGAAAACGTAGTAGTGTGGACGGGGCCTTAAGTAGCACGGGTAACACTGTATGGGTCAAAATTATCGATTTTTCTTTTATGCCAAAAATCATTAGGATATTAAGTAAAGATCATGATCCATGAAGATATTTAGTAAATTTCCTACCTTAAATATATCAAAATTGTATTTTTGTAAGTGGATGCAGCACAATAACCAACAGAAATGGAAACCTTTAAAGGCGATTTTCTCAATATTTAGATTTTTTTGCATCCTCAGATTCCAGATTTCAAATAGTTGTATCTCGGCCAAATATTGTCCTATCCTAACATACCATACATCAATGGAAAGCTTATTTATTCAGCCTTCAGATGATGTATACATCTCAATTTTAAAAAATGGACACATAAGACTGCTTTTGTGGTCCAGGGTCACATATAGTTTGAAATTGACAGTGCCATAATTATTTCATTAGATATTTGAGTTTTTGTTAGTCGCACCATTGCATGTGCTGAGACTATCTATGATCAATCTGGGAAAAAGAGAGGAAACGATGTTCAGAATATTCGCCTAAATATTAAATATTTAATCACAAATTACCTTTGTTTCCTCTCTGTACAAGAATGCAATGTCAAGCCTCAACAGAACCCCTGTCAGAACAACATGTCTGACTCGCTTTCATCTAACATTCTCTACAATTCTTCACTGAAGACATGTGTTGGTACATTTGCTCAGGGTGAGGAGACAAACATAGCTCAACAAAAGCCCTCAGTAACCCCATCATTCCTCCCTTTTGTCCATGACCCAGGGTCAGAGAAGGTACAGAGAATGAGAATGATAGGGCCAATGTCAAAAGCCATTGTTTCTTTTTTAATTAAAATCTGGTGTCTCCAAGGCCCTATATAATTTTTGAGGAACCACCAATACATATGTGTGTGGTTACGACTTCAGCTAAATGCATGACACACTGCTGTTCAGGTTCTGCATTCACATTCGTAACCCCCGTCTGGCTCTTTTACACATATAAAGGCCCTTTACAATCTCACAATCTTGCGTTGTTGGATGTCAAGTAGGAGGTGGGGAATGTGCCTGATCAGCTGCCGTAGGTGTGAACGCTTTATGGCGTTTGCGTCACAGGCTAGCTCTGGTTTTGGGTGTAATTTTCTTACATAACGCTTGTGAAAAAGAAGTACACTTTGGCATACTTTTAAAAAGAGCATTTATATAATAATCCATGGCTAGCTGTGCATTAAAATAGTTTATTCCATTGTCAGTGTGAACTGAATGTAATGTTTTCAGACACTTCATTTCATGTTATTTACAATTAAATGAAAATGTGTTATAGTTTAAATTTATATTAAATGCAGTTAGTTGAACTTAAGAGTGTTTTTTGACCCCAGCAGGACTATATGTAATTTTATAATTTGTACAATTGTTTTTGAAATATGATTAAAGTGTTTGCAAAATGAATAAAGTATGTAAATGTACAGAATAACAGTTTTAATCAAGTAATTTACATGTGCTTTAGTGTTCAACACATCAAAATAAGTGTACTTCTTTGAAGCATGTCATGTAAAATGTACTATAAAGTAAAACCTTTAATTTGACATTGTTACAAAGTGCACTTTTTAAAAGTGTTCTTAAGTTCTAAAAAACAATAATGAAAGTGTACTCTCTTTAAGTACACTTAAGTGGCCTTTTATTTCAATAATATCATATTATCTGCAATTCGTTTTTAAAAAATATATATCAAAAAAATTGAAGTGCACATTTAATACAATTAAGCACTTTTTTTTTATAAGAGAGCGCTTTAGCACAACAATCTGCAGCGTACTTCATATTAGCTAGTTTCTGAAGCACATCTACTTCATTAAATGTTTAGCAAGACAAGTGTGTGATGAAGCCCCCCGGGCTCTTTTTCCATTTGGGTACAATCACAGGTCCACAATCAAAATGTCTCATCCCCCACAATGCACCAAATTGCAGCTATATTAAGCCACATCCATTGGTTTTCTCCACATGTATAGGCAGATGAATGAGAATAGAGAGTATGGCTGTCCTGGGGGACGAGGAGCGGGGCCCGGCCCCTGCAGTGAGTTCTCAAAGGACACTGGGGAGGGTTATCTAAAAACCTCAATGCCCAAATCTCTCTGCACAGAGCGAGCTCCCAAGAGTCTTTGGGAAAAGCAAGCGGAGGGCCTATTGTTAAAGGCCGGTCCACAGTGTGATCTGATATTTGTGTGCTATTGCTTTTCTTTTTATCGTCATTATATAAGTATGTCGTTATTCGCTAAACGCCCACAGAATGACCTTACCGTCAGGTGAAGTCAAGTCAAATTTTTCACACTACACATTATTTCAAATCAGCTATACAGAAATTCATGATGTTAAATGTTTATACTATCTTAATATCGTCATGCATTATAGTCAAATTAAGCAGATTGGAGTTGTATGATTAATATAGGCCTAGTTTAAATTCTGTGATGATACAAGCAATCAAGCAGTTGAGATATGTTATTGAATACATCGCTCCACATGAGTATACTGTACGTTTGCGGATAAAGATGGACATACTTATATTTCCAACTTTATATAAAGAGCAGCAGTTATATTTTGTGACGAAATAAAAATTCAGGCAGTTGAGATATGCTATTCAGTATTGTCCTACATGAGCATGCTGTATGTGGATAAAGATAGACATACATCTTTCTATCATGACAACTCTTAGAAGATTTTTAGCAAGGTAATAGATATGACAATGTTCTTATATTTGATCTTGGTGAAATAGATCTTCTACGCTGCTGCTGATATTGTTTCTGCTGTTGTTGTAGATTATTGCTGCTGATGCAGAGCAAGTACAAGGACTTGCCACTGCTAATACATACACTGAAATGCTGCTGCGAGCATGTAAGACATACTTCTCCTGCACAAATAGCATAATTACCCATAGCAGATGTATACAGGTGGAGCTGGGGGAGGTGGAGGGTTTCAGAGGATCTCTGAAAGTGTGCTACAAACTGCTAAACGCTAACCAGCTATTATAATGTTGAGCAGCAAGCTCTTTGGCTGCAGATGCGATAGGAACCAATCAGCTTTTGCCATGTAATAAGCACGTGACATGTAATAATGTCATCAGGTTGCGTTAAAGGAGAACTCCGGTCAATTTTAACATTGAGCTCATTTTTTGTAGATTTGGAGTGCTGTCAGTACAGACAAAAATGACAAAAATCGGTGTTTCAGACACCGTGTTATCCTCTTTTTAAAATTCGCACCCTGTTGATTTCAATGGGGCGAGTTCTAAACCTGCTTTTAGCCTCTTAACATCCTTGATGTGTCATTACAAGTGCACAGCCATGTGAGTGGTGTTATTAAGAGTGACCACGGTCAATCTGACTGCAGTAGATGTGAAAGATATTAATAAAAATTATGTTAATTCAGTCAGCTCACATACCTGTATTCACTTCCTGTTTTCGGTCGAAGTCCACAGTAGTCGATTGTCGAGTTTGCGCGCGATCATTGGTAACTAAATGATGTTCAACATCTGATTCGGATGAACTATCCACTTGAGCTGATATTCTCAGAACACCACACAGCACCGTCATCGGCTGACAGCTGACAGTCTGAGTCTCTACTGTTGCTTTGTTACCAATGATCGCGCGCGCAAACTCGACAATCGACTACTGTGGACTTCGACCGAAAACAGGAAGTAAATACAGGTATGTGAGCTGGCTGAATTAACATAATTTTTATTAATATCTTTCACATTTACTGCAGTCAGATTGACCGTGGTCACTCTTAATAACACCACTCACATGGCTGTGCACTTGTAATGACAAATCAAGGATGTTAAGAGACTAAAAGCAGGTTAAGAACGTGCCCCATTGAAATCAACAGGGTGCGAATTTTAAAAAGAGGATAACACGGTGTAGGAAACACCGATTTTTGTCGTTTTTGTCTGTACTGACAGCACTCCAAATCTACAAAAAAATGAGCTCAATGTTAAAATTGACTGGAGTTCTCCTTTAAGGACCCATCAGCCTGCGCCATCTAGAGTTGCATGACAGAACTTGATATATATTCACCTTTACATATTAGACCTGGACAACATTTTGCAACAAAGTAAAATCAGGCAGTTTTGGTTTCTTATTGAGTGTATATAGCTTTATAAGAGTCTACTATGTTTGCGGATAAAGTCCGATATAATATATATCCGACTTTATATAGAGAGCTGTGCGATAATACAGCTTATATTTTTGCGATGATATAATCACAAAGATTAAATTTGCTATATATTTCTTTATGGGAGTATACTCTATGTATACAGGTAAAGTAGGATGTATATCCAACTTTTAATTTATCGCTGAACAATAAAATAGTTTAATTTTTCCGACTATATAACAATCAAGGAGTTGGGAGGATTTCTATAAGTACATACTGCTTAATTTGAGTGCACTCTATATAGTACATACTGCTTACTGCTTAACGTGAGTGCACTCTATATAGCACATATAGCACATACTGCTTAACGTGAGTGTACACTATATAGTACATACTGCTTAACGTGAGTGTACACTATATAGTGCATACTGCTTAACGTGAGTGCACTCTATATAGTACATACTGCTTAACGTGAGTGTACACTATATAGCACATACTGCTTAACGTGAGTGCACTCTATATAGCACATATAGCACATACTGCTTAACGTGAGTGTACACTATATAGTACATACTGCTTAACGTGAGTGTACACTATATAGTGCATACTGCTTAACGTGAGTGCACTCTATATAGCACATACTGCTTAACGTGAGTGTACACTATATAGCACATACTGCTTAACGTGAGTGCACTCTATATAGCACATATAGCACATACTGCTTAACGTGAGTGTACACTATATAGTACATACTGCTTAACGTGAGTGTACACTATATAGTGCATACTGCTTAACGTGAGTGTACACTATATAGTACATACTGCTTAATGTGAGTGTACACTATATAGTACATACTAGGGATAGCCAACTAGGGATAGCATAGCCAACGATTCGATACATATAAGCAGCTACCGATGCGATGCATATGATTCACTACTATTACGATGCGGTGCGATCCGATTCGATTCAATTTCGATGCTATTCAACGCGATGCGATTCAATGTAATACGATGCAATGGAGAAAAATATGAATGATGCTATGCAATTCAATATTAGTTAACTTTTATTTCTTTTGTTCAGACATACAGCAAATCATAAAGTAGCTTAAGTGCCATCTGACTTTTAATGCATGGCTCTTTCACAAACAAAAGATTAGGCTAAATAAAAACAGACATTCTTTTCCTGTTCTGTCTCCATTTACATTTTTAACAGCTCACACATTTAACAGTGAAACAATCTAACGATGCTCAGGGATAAACAATGTTAACAACGTTAAGCAGTATGTACTATATAGAGTGCACTCACGTTAAGCAGTATGTACTATATAGTGTACACTCACGTTAAGCAGTATGTACTATATAGAGTGCACTCACGTTAAGTAGTATGTACTATATAGTGTACACTCACGTTAAGCAGTATGTACTATATAGTGTACACTCACGTTAAGCAGTATGTACTACAGAATATAGAGTGCACTCACGTTAAGCAGTATGTACTATATAGAGTGCACTCTATATGCTGTAGTACATACTGCTTAACGTGAGTGTACTCTATATAGTACATACTGTTTAACGTGTGCACTCTATATAGTACATACTGCTTAACGTGAGTGTACTCTATATAGTACATACTGCCTAACGTGTGCACTCTATATAGTACATACTGCTTAATGTGAGTGTACACTATATAGTACATACTGCTTAACGTGAGTGTACTCTATATAGTACATACTGCTTAACGTGTGCAATCTATATAGTACATACTGCTTACTGCTTAACGTGAGTGTACTCTATATAGTACATACTGCTTAACGTGAGTGTATTCTATATGCTGTAGTACATACTGCTTAACGTGTGCACTCTATATAGTACATACTGCTTAACGTGAGTGTACTCTATATGCTGTAGTACATACTGCTTAACGTGTGCACTCTATATAGTACATACTGCTTAACGTGAGTGTACTCTATATTCTGTAGTACATACTGCTTAACGTGTGCACTCTATATAGTACATACTGCTTAACGTGAGTGTACTCTATATAGTACATACTGCTTAACGTGAGTGTACTCTATATAGTACATACTGCTTAACGCGAGTGTACTCTATATAGTACATACTGCTTAACGTGTGCACTCTATATAGTACATACTGCTTAACGTGAGTGTACTCTATATAGTACATACTGCTTAACGTGAGTGTACTCTATATAGTACATACTGCTTAACGTGAGTGTACTCTATATAGTACATACTGCTTAACGTGAGTGTACTCTATATAGTACATACTGCTTAACGTGAGTGTACTCTATATAGTACATACTGTTTAACGTGAGTGGACTGAATGTCTGAATGTATATATACTTAGTACTTAGCTGGTCTGTTACCCACAATCCCCTATGGTCTTTTGCTTGCCAGCTGAACTCAGACTCTCTTCCTCCTCTACTTCTCCTGCCTGGAGACTGCGTGCCGGATCACGCTGGGCCAAATCCTTGGAAGTGTGGGATTTACTGCTGACTAAGGACTCGTTTGACGAGCTGAGGGGGTGGAGGAAAGAAAACGAGGGAGAAAAGGGAAGATATTGTTAAATATTCAGTAAGGACAGTTGCCTTGCTGCATAAGTGAGAGAGATCCAGGGTGACACAAACATGTGAGGATCTGAGATTTGCTGTCGACCAGCATCACATGTTCGCTCAGTCAGTTATAATGGTCATGCAAACATAATATCAGCAAATAAATATAAAAATATCAGTTGCCCTGCTCACGCTGTGCTTGTTTTTCATTGTAATTGTGTTTATGGATGCATTAGCAGCACTTGCCTGTTAATGGAACATTACCTGATAATTCGTCTTCATGTCTTTTCCCCTGAGAGGTGTGATGTGCGTTCAAAGATGTGCTGTTAGTAAAAGCCACGGCACAGGCCACTGCTGTATTTATGATCTGCATTCACACATTGTGTATAAATATAAGGATATTGGATCTACTTTATGAAACAGAACCTCCATGTTTGTGTCCAGTGCAATGGAAAAGAGTGTGGCTATATTTGGAAATGGAATACAGTTGCGTTCACACCATGTTGAAGTTACTGTAATTACGAGATTTCAACTTTGACAAAACCTTGTAGAACTCGTAATTACAATTACTGAGAGCTCCGACTTGAACCATGTGGCTGCTGTACCACCTGACCACTGCAGATTCATTTTTCCATTGATAGTGTTGCATAGAAATGCATAATTTCGAATGTGAACAACTCAGGTAGAACAAATACTTTTATACTATATACTGCCTACTGTTTTTTAATGTCTTTAAAACCAGGGTCCTTGTGAGTCTTTAACAAATTTTTAGCATTAGGGTATAAAATCAAGATTTGTGATATATAAATAAATGTGAGCACTGCAAGTTTAAAATCAAAATGCAACTCCGTTAAACATTCTACAGGCTTGGTGTTTCAGTGCAGTTGCAATCCCTGAATAGCACACATTAATGCCAAGCGATTGCTCATAATCTACTGTTGATGTCTTATGACAATGTTTACTTTATGGTGTTTATATTGTAATATGTTGTATAATGTTGTAAGAGTGCATATTTTATCTCCCTCATATTTTTGAATGAGCAGCAAAAATTGTAAAGCATTGACATTTCAAAATAAGAGCCCTTATGCATTTTGGGCTTATAAAAGCCCCGTATTCTGCAGTCTTTTTTTTTCTAGATATTATTGGTATTTTTGTATTTAATTCAATGTAAACTCTTCTGGCTTCTATCAGGGATGCCGCTTTTCATTAAAGAAAATACATAATTTAACCTATTAATACATTGATTTTACTGGTATTGTACAGTAGACTTTTTATGCCTTTATTCAAACACATCATATCAGCAAAATCCAGTATTGATCAACCTCTAATTTATATCCTGTTTTGCAGTTAAATGTGTGCTCCAGCTTGTTTAATTAAGTTCAAGAATCTGAGATACATGTAGAAACTGTATGGGTTTGTTCTGTATGGACACAGTGTTCATTTTATTTGTGCATGTCTTAAAAAAGTTCTTAAAAGTAATAAATTACACTTTAAAATTCTGCAGATACCCTGTTTCAAACAGTATGCCTTTTACGACACTTTACAACAGCTTTATGCTTGTCATCACATGACCTCTTTACATTGCATGTTTAATTCAGTGAATGGTGTCATTACCTCTGAGATAAATATGGTTATGTGCAATTTTATTTATTTATTTATTTATTTATGTATTTTGATCTTCTGCCAGTCTGGTCCAGAAACAGAATGTCAAGTTAAGTCCTCTACATTGTGGGATTTTCAGTAGTCTGTAGGCTTTCCAGGTTTTCCATAGCTCTGTTCCAAAACCCGGAGAGCTGGCTTACTGTCAGTGTTGCGTTGCCAAATCCACCGGTTTCCCGTGGAATTGGGCTACTTTTAAGTTGTTGCCGCAGTTAATTTTTTTTTATTTCAACCCCTGTACGTACAATTCTGATGCTACAACACCTCCAGGTGTACAAATTCAGTGGAGAATTCATCTGCCAGATGGAGAAAAGCGCATTCGGCAATTTTTAGGATACTTTTGACTGGCCATTGGGCTACTTTTGTTGCACAGACCTGGCAACCCTGCTTACGGTCTCTACTGTCAACATAGGCAGCTGTCTTTCAAGACTGGATCTTAAATGAAACAAAGAACAAATAAGTGACGAAATCTGGAACGCTCTAAACAGACATACAATCATCCAAATAGTGCTACTCAAGTGAGGTGCATTGATTTAGTGTTAGCATGTTGCTAATGGCTCAATACTCTATACGCATGAGCTTGAATGTAGTGCTTTGTGAAATTGCCTTGTCTATGAAATACACAACTGATGCTACCTTAGACTTAGCCAAAATATGATTTTTTTAATGCAAATTTAGATTTGAAACATGTGCACAGTATACATAGTGAATATTGCAAAAAAGATTATGCCATATTGTGTGGCAGGCCATAGGTCTGTTTCAACTACATCATAAAAGCCCTCATACCCTTCAGTCAACTTCTTAAGACTGATAGCTAGAAAAGGGTTTAATGTCATAAATGTGCTGTTGTTTGTAACACTATTCATTTCTTGTGGTAAATTATTCAGTTTGCATGTTACCTAGCCCTGTGGGAACTGTGTTAGAGGAGAGTTTTGGACGGAGGAGAAATTTGCATTATTGGGTCTGTTCTGTATATTGTGTGTTTTCCTTTGAAGCCGTCTGTCTGGTTGCTGAAATCTGGAGGGTTTTTATCTACCTCCAGGGATTTAGATGCTCCTGCTACTTTAGTAAGCTTTAGCCCTGTGGGACTTTCATCGTCTAATTCGGATTCATTCACAAAGTCCCTTGTCCTACAGCTTTCCTTTCATTTAAAGCTGAGAAACAGTTAATAAGGCAACTTGAGTGACAGTTACCTGATATATCTGTTGTATGACTATTATAATTCAAAATAATACAGCAGATAGTGGCCTTTACATCCACAGACACACCCCAGCTGTCACTGACTATTTTATGCCTTAACGGCCCAGTGAACTTTACTCAACCTCCCAGCACTATGCAGCCATTTGAGTTTTAGCACTGTGTCATAAAACTGCATCGACTCTGGATGGACGATGGTGCCTTTTGCTTTTTAATCCTTATGGGCCAAATCAATGTGTTTTGTTACAGCTCCTTATCGGTTCGGGGCAGAAGTCAGTTTTAAGGCTTCGGAGGCGATTTATAGCCCTGCGTATGGTCTGAATGGACGTGAGGCGAGTGTGTGTGTGTGTGTGGTGGGGGGGGGGATTCTCCATTAGAAGAGCGATAAAACTCAATAATCTTCCCATCGGAGTGCAGTATTGCCACAGGCTAAACACAGACAGGCAGCGTAATTAACTCTAAGCAGCCTTCACAACTGCATAGATCTCTTTAAATAGAGGAGCTAATGGCTATTGGGCGCTGATCTGATTTTGCCATTGGGACCTGATGGAATTGCGCTCGGGAGGTATAGGAGAATTTGAAATTGGTGAGGAGAGGGAAAAGGAAGAGAAATTGGGTGAGAGCCAATTATGATTCATACAGGATGGGGACTACAATGCTGACAATGAATTGAGCAGACTTGAGTCACTTGCTTCAGATAGTCTGAGAAACAAACATTCATCACTGTAACTGGTAGACGGAGTTTGGAAGCTGAGAGGTGCCAGTCAGTTTTTATTTTGTTAACTTTTGATGTAATTATTTTGGTTCATCATTTTACATCTATGCACCAAGTTCACTTTCCTTTGTGCCCGAAGGAAAGACACTTTTGTTTAAGACGATAGATGCATTTTGGAGCAAAATGTGTAGTTTCTAGCTTCTCAAGGCTGGTTATTATCTGGTCAGAGATGGTCATTAGTTGGTTTTCCAAAACATGGCTACCAGTCATGTTGGTTTTGTCAGCAGGACAACTGCTAACACGATCAATTTAATATTCTCCTAGACAGTATGAGATCAACTAGATGGCACATGGAATCTTTTTTCTGACTTCAGATGTTTCCCCTGAGAACAAGACACCAGTAATCTCAAATAAAATCTTCTCTAGAATTTCAATTTCAACAATTATCCCTCAGAAATTGCTGGTAAATTCCACAAATAATTACAAAGAAATGACAAGCAACACATTTGAATTAAATTTGCAAGTAGAAATTTTGTAAAAGATATATATTTTCTTTTATTTACAACTTGCACTATACACTTACTGTATGTATGCCGTATGTCTTAGAAGAAACATTTCAGACATAAGCAATGTTTAAAAAAAGACAAAAAACTGAAAAAGAGCAAATTCTGAGCAATAAAATGTTTCTCCTGGTGAAGATGTCATAAATGTCATAGGTATGTTTGCATGCACTAAATTTCATCAATTGGAATGAATCCAATCTGATTTCAGATTCTGAATGTTCGGTTTATATGGACTCTAAACGTTCCAATCCAATTGACATATTTGTGTACATGTGCATTGCATGGATTTCAAACAAAACCTTTGTCAACATGTTCAGAACTGGAAAAAAGTCACTGTGATAATGTCACTGGAGCTCCCGCGAGGGCAATTACAATTTTTTAAGCAAATATTTAGTCTCCTCCACTAACCAGTTCATAAGACGTGGGATATAAATAAACATACACATGGTAGTATGACGTAAAATGTATCTAAACGTGCATCATGGGACTGTGAATGTGCATAAGATATTTTTGAATCCAACTGAAAAAAATCAAAAATCAGTCATTCTCTATAGGGCACAGCTGATTGGTTCATGCTGTTTCAGTAGCAATTGTAGCCTCCACCTTCCCCAGCTCCACCTGCATAGATTTGCTACGGGTAATTCATGTATGCTATATTGTACCGGTGCAGCAAGTCTTACGTGTTTCATGTTTGTATTGGCAGTAGCAAAGTCCCGTACTTGCTCTGCATCAGCAATAACAGCAGCAGCGTATAATCTATTTCACCTAGAACAAACATATCAACAGCATTGTCATATCCATTACCATACCAAACACCCAGAGAGTTGCCATGACAGAAAAGCATTTACATGCCAATACACACCAATCCTATAAATCTGACTGAAATTTCACTTGGGTAAACGTAGCTATTATCATTGCAACTCTTTTACTCCACAAGAACACAAGTTTAGATATACAAAATGTATTTCCTAAATCCCAGTTTAGATTCTGTAGTGCAAGTTTCCGACCTTGTTAACAAATTATAAAATACTCCAAATTTCAATAAATAATAATTTTTATTATTAAGAATAATCACAATAAACACTTATTCGGCCAAATAAATAATTACAGTAGATATCACTAATCAGAGATCATTAACTTTTTTTTTTATGTCAGCCAGAATATTTCATTGGATAAATATCTGAATATACAACAGTCATTGCCAAAAAAAAGAAGTATCATCTTTTTGTTCAAATTGTTGCTTTATATTATTAAATTGACCCATATTCAAGTGTTGATAAAAAAAAGAAGGAATAAGAAAACATTTTTTTTAAGTAGAGGCTCAGTTCTTTCTTTTTTTCAGTTCTTTCAATTCTTTCAAATTGTCAATGACTACATTTGGACCGGATTCAGAACGATGATAAAAAAATAGATTGAGTCCACCAACACTCCCAAAGCTTCACAATCCTATATCTCGTCCTGGGTCGACATTTCATTCATAGGCAGTTTTAATTTATATCCTGTTTAATGTGTGACGATTGTGTTAGATTACATGTGCGTAATCAATACTTCTATCGCTTGTTTCTGTTTCTTCTTCGCTTTTTTAGATCTGGAGATGCATGATTTTTTCCCGATGATCCATAACAGCGCCCTCTACAGCATAACAGTGAAAACATGGATAGCCGTAAAAATTTCGTCAAGTTAATCATCAGAATCATTAGGTCAACTGTAGGCTGTCTATGGTTGCCAAGTAACTGAGCACAGTTCTATAAATTTCAATTGATATGCGGTCGCATATGTGTGCATATCAGCTGTTTTGAATGTTCCTCATGCATTCAGATTTTACAGCTCTCTTTTTTCTTGATCAAAGCACAGCAAGGTGTTACACGTCAGTTTTCAGATTAAATTCTCATTAAAACCCATTTTTAATTACACAACATTTATATCCTCTGTACAGTTCCCGAGAACTGTTTCACACGGGGCAATGTCACATTCACCTGTCTGTGATGTTATTTTAAAAGGGAAATATTAGGAGGCAGCTCATGTTCATTCCACTTCAAACATGTTCATATACTTTCATATTCCACAGTAAGTGCACAAAGGTCTTGAAAAACGTCAGAAAACGCCTTCTTACCCCCAAGCTCAGTTGCACTAGTGAGTTCCTCAGTTTTTGTCATGCTCTGCGGGATATAGTCATGACAGGCATTTCAGGGCTGGTGTAGACTGCTATTTCCGAACGTCTCTTCATTGAGTTTTGTCGTGAATTGCATTAGTGCAGTAGGAAGATAAAGCCATGTAATGGTGCATAAAGCGATGCAGATACGTTCATTAACCCGAGGGTCGGTCCTGAAAAGAGAACAGCCCGTTATCTAATGATGGTATTGTTCTACTTGAAGGCTGGGGCTGTGTTTGTTGTTTAGCATTATTCACCGGAGCGTACATATTTTTTTTCTTCTTTACAGGCAATTTCTTCTCATCGCAGCTGCAAATAGCAGGGGCTAATTCAGAGAAACGTGAGGTGTGTTCAATCCATGATATTGTCATTACCTCACATACATTCTTACACATGTTTTGTATTCTGAATATTAGATATATTCAGAATATTCCGAATATTATAATATTTTATACTACAGGGCTGTTGAATGCTTGATTCTGATTGGTTGAGAACGTTCTAAGGTGTGCAATTATTTTCAGGGAAACGCACGGCTAAAGTAGTTCCAGGCGGGTTTGACCGCATTACATTTCCATATCACTGCGCGTAGTTAACTGTAATAACGGAAAATAGGATACAATTCATAACAAGAAAAAACATGCGGCCCCATGCGCTTCATCTGCAGTTTTCAATGTCTAACTTCACAATCAATGGACACATACAGTTTAGTTTTAATAAATAAAGTATGTAGTCCTATCTATAACAGGCTAAATAGAAAATTAAACTGAATATAGGCTATATAAATAAATTGATAGTCCTGCTGCACGGGTTTTCGTAATTATTCCAGATAATATAACAAATAAATAATTATTAATATGTTAAAAGAGCTTTGTGTGTTTCATTTATTAAGTTATCCACTGTCAATTATAGAAAACAAGAATGAACGAATTAATTAAAACGATTTTAATAAATAAATAAATAATAATATTGACGCACATGCTTTTCTGTCTCATTATTGCAACATCTCTCTCTCTCTCTCTCTCTCTCTCTCTCTCTCTCTCTCTCTCTCTCTCTCTCTCTCTCTCTCTCTCTCTCTCTCTCTCTCTCTCTCTCTCTCTCTCCCCTAATAACTGCATTAATAACTGTATAAAGCCGGGACACACTAAGTCAAGGCCAGTTATGAATGTAATTTGAAACTTATGACTGATCATGATTCATGCCTAAACGCATGTTCAGCGCGTTCAGTCTGTGTTCACAGTCGGTGTTTAAGACCTGCTACAGTCGATGGAAACAGTCAGTCTTCGAATGTTTCAGCGAGTCGTAAGTGTGTCCATCATTATTCTGCTATCAGTGGCTCAAACCTCCGTTACTAACTCTAAAATGACGTTTTGGAATTAGCAACGGAGGCATGGGATTAGATGCGTAAGAAATTAGTCCTACATACAAGAGCGTTTTAATGACAAAAACTTGACAAACGTCTTGAAATGCATCATCTGAACAATGTTTTGAGGTGTGGTAACTGTAGTATAAGCGGAATAATTGACTTCAGGCCTTTGAATTATCCGAAAAATAATGCACACCCGAGGTGTAACGGCCACTCCGCTTCGCGTCGTGACCGCATTACCACCTCGGGTGTGCATTATTTTTCTAATAATTCAATGGCCTGTCGTCAATTATTCCTTACATATAGTGCTGTTACAAAACTCCTAGTGAGTTTCCTTGCTGTCTACCAACAGTACATAGGCAGCTGCTTTCTGAGAGTCTGTTCAGACAGGATTTGTTCTCACTTAAAAAACAGTTCGACAGAATGCACTGATGTTGAATGGAGGGCATTGGTAGGCATATTGACCCTTGTGAACAAGAAGTGTACTTAATTGTATTGAATGTGCACTTGTAGTGTACTTCAAAAATCTTAAAAGTGTATTTGGTCACACTTTATATTAGGTTGAATGAAATAAACACTTTATATTGAATTAAATATAACTTTTTTGTTTCTCAACTCAATTTTTTTGTCCATCATCAATTTTACATTGTGATGTGGGTTCTGGGATTGGCTTCTTTGTGAAGGTACTAGGGGTGTTTGATTCCGGGTTTTTTGGAGTCGACTCCGATTCCCGACTCCTACTGTTGGACTCCTCGACTCCATTTACTTTTTTATTTATACAGCGTACTTTTACTGTCTAATTTAGACACATGATGGCATTATCTTGAAATTATGAATGTCAACGTTGTTCTATAGAAAATACCAGCGTTCGCTAACTTCGACAGAAGTGGAACATACTTTTATTATTGAAATGTTTAATAAAAAGAAGAGGTATGTGTAATTGGATTATCTGATCTCTTGCGTCAATCACAACTAATTGACTGGTTTGAGGCACTCACCACATCACGTCTTTACTGGGAGTCGATACTGGGAGTCGATTCCGACACCAGGGCTATTGAGGAATCGACTCCCCTTCACTAGAAAGTACCCTAGAAGTCATCATACTTATGGAGCCTATCTAGAACAGTTCTAGCAGATGCATGCCTAGGAGGTCTCAAAATGTGCACTAGTTGTTTTAGGTCCTAGCAATGTAGTTAGCTTAGTGACAGGGCAGCTGATCTGATTAGAGTTTGTTTGCCTGACCTCTCTACCTCTCTAATGTATTCCTCAGTGAATTGTCTTAGATTGAGAGTGTGTGTTGGCATAGCTGCATAATACGCCCGCCACACACACACACACACCACGCACGCACGCACGCACGCACGCACGCACGCAACCACACACACCACACACACACACACACACACACAGCTGTGGTTTATGTGATATATGAGGACATTCCATAGGCGTAATGGTTTTTATACTGGACAAACTGTATATTCTATCCCCCTACACTGGCCCTGTCCCTAAACCTACCCATCACAGGAGACATGCTGCATTTTTACATTTTAAAAAAAACCATTGTTTTTTATGTTTTTTAAGCTATTTGAAATATGAGGACGCATGCAATGTCCTCATATATCACGTGTAAGTTGTAATACCAGTATAATATGCATGTCATTATACACATTTGTGTCCTCATATATCACAAAAACAAGAGCACACACACACACACACACACACACACACACACACACACACACACACACACACACACACACACACACACACACACACACACACACACACACACACACACACACACACACACACACACACACACACACACACACACACACACACACACACACACACACACACACACACAGATGTGTTATTTGATTATGAGGTTAAAAGACTCCCAAGCTGCTGGACTTTTATTTGCCATGGCAACTCTTTGATTGACTGAAGATTGGTTTGATGGATAGGATCAGTCATGGCAGGTAACTAACAGGATCGGGCCTTTTGATGGGATGATTGACTGTTTTTTTTAATGCCGATGACTGATGAATTGTTTGACTGGAGATTAGATTCTGGTATGCATACCTGGAAAGTTTCTCCCGACCAATTCTATTTTTTTTTTTCTCTTTGGCTTTGATCACACACTCTCCACCCTTCATGCATTACTGTTTAAAAAATGAATACTTTATTATTTCAGCAAGGATGCATTAAATAAAACATCAATCAAAAGTACAGTAAATTGTACTCGTAGGTACAACATACTATTATACATACATACATACATACATACATACATACATACAAGTTAACATACTATTAACTATGACTTTAATACATTCCCAATGACTGCTTATTAATAATTAGTAAGGTAGTTAAGGTAGGATTAAGGGATTTTGATCATGCAGAATAAGGCATTAATATGTGCTTTAAAAGTTCTAATAAACAGACAATATCCTAGTAATATGCATGATAATAAGCAACTAGTTATTAGTGAGAATTGGACCTAAACTAAAATGTTGCCTAAAATTGAAATAAATGCTGTTCTTTGAACTTTCTATTCATCAAAGAATCCTTAAAAAATGTATAATGTCTTTCACAAATAGCACAGCTGTTTTCAACATTGATAATAATAAGAAAGCATTTCTTATTGTTATCATTGAGCTGAAAATCAGCATATTAGAATGATTTCTGAAGGACCATGTGACTGAAGAAAAGACGAGCCAAGAGACAGACGTTTCTCAGTTATGTTAAACTATAACAGTGTCACAGTTGGGTTCTGTTTAGTTTGTTTTCATTGGACTTGTCAGCCTGTCATCACGTCACGTGTCGTCTTCTGTCATCATCAGTTCATCTGTATCACCTGTGTTTAGTTAATCATCATCATCATCATCATCATCATCATCATCATCTATATCTCCTGTGTTCTGTTAATCAGGGTCATCTGTGTTTGTATTTAAGTTCCGTCTGTTCAGTCAGTCTTTGTCCGATCTCTGTTATATTTAGTGTGAGTGTCTGCCTGTTCTTCTTTCCTGTTTAAATTATCATTAAACCTTCGTGTTGGAAATATATCCTCGTCTGCCTTCCTGCAACCACCCACGACAGACAGATTATATAAAATTATATGTATATTATACACATTTCTCACCTAAAGCATTATTAGGAACACCTGTTCAATTTTTCATTAATGCAATTATCTAATCAACCAATCACATGGCAGTTGCTTCAATGCATTTAGGGGTGTGGTCCTGGTCAAGACAATCTGCTGAACTCCAAACTGAATGTCAGAATGGGAAAGAAAGGTGATTTAAGCAATTTTGAGCGTGGCATGGTTGTTGGTGCCAGATGGGCCGGTCTGAGTATTTCACAATCTGCTTAGTTACTGGGATTTTCATGCACAACCATTTATAGGGTTTACAAAGAATGGTGTGAAAAGGGAAAAACATCCAGTATGCGGCAGTCCTGTGGGCAAAAAATGCCTTGTTGATGCTAGAGGTCAGAGGAGAATGGGCCGACTGAGTCAAGCTGATAGAAGAGCAACTTTGACTGAAATAACCACTCGTTACAACCGAGGTATGCAGCAAAGCATTTGTGAAGCCACAACACGCACAACCTTGAGGCGGATGGGCTACAACACAGAAGACCCCACCGGGTACCACTCATCTCCACTACAAATAGGAAAAAGAGGCTACAATTTGCAAGAGCTCACCAAAATTGGACAGTTGAAGACTGGAAAAATGTTGCCTGGTCTCGATTTCTGTTGAGACATTCAGATGCTAGAGTCAGAGTTTGGTGTAAACAGAATGAGAACATGGATCCATCATGCCTTTTTACCACTGTGCAGGCTGGTGGTGGTGGTGTAATGGTCTGGGGGATGTTTTCTTGGCACACTTTAGGCCCCTTAGTGCCAATTGGGCATCGTTTAAATGCCACATTTCTAAAGAATGCTTTCATCACCTTGTTGAATCAATGCCACGTAGAATTAAGGCAGTTCTGAAGGCGAAAGGGGGTCAAACACAGTATTAATATGGTGTTCCTTATAATCCTTTAGGTGAGTGTATATCAACGAAAGCATAGTAATTTAAAACACATTTAGGTCCCACTTTATATTAAGTGGCCCTAATACCTGTGAACTTACATGGTTACTAGATATGTACTTAGTATGTAACTACAGTGTACATACACATTGGTACATAGTATTTACAACTGTATTATCTGTGTAACTACACATATGTAACAACCCACGGAAAGGTATGTCTAAGTACAAATGTGTAACAGGACATTGGTAACAACACTTTTTCCACTACAGTAAGTACACATGTGTAACAGGCATTGTGTAACTACATTTTGTAACAACAATATGTATTCACACAAGTTGTTCCACTTCCACACGCAGTCTTCCATACTGTAGTTACCAGTTAAGAACACAATGAAACCATGATGATTCCTATGTGTATACCATGTATTTACTATATATCCGACAGGAAATGTTGAATTACAGCTAAAGTTTTCCCTTGTGGTACCAGTATACTTACATGGTAACTCCTCAGGAACTCTGCACTTGATACAATGTGTTCAATAGTCATAACTTACTGTGTATTATGCAAAACCCAAACCTCTGTGCAACACTGTATTAACAGTGTACTTACATGGTAACTCCTCAGGAACTGTCCACTTAATATAAAGTGTAAAATGGTCATAACTTACTCTGTAATATGCAAAACCCAAACCTCTGTGCAACACTGTATTAACAGTGTACTTACATGGTAACTCCAAATGAACTGTCTACTTAATATAAAGTGTAAAATATTCATAACTTACTCTGTAATATGCAAAACACAAACATCTGTGCAACACTGTATTAACAGTGTACTTACATGGTAACTCCAAATGAACTGTCTACTTAATATAAAGTGTAAAATATTCATAACTTACTCTGTAATATGCAAAACACAAACCTCTGTGCAACACTGTATTAACAGTGTACTTACATGGTAACTCCAAAGGAACGGTCTACTTAATATAAAGTGTAAAATGGTCATAACTTACTCTGTAATATGCAAAACCCAAACCTCTGTGCAACACTGTATTAACAGTGTACTTACATGGTAACTCCAAATGAACTGTCTACTTAATATAAAGTGTAAAATATTCATAACTTACTCTGTAATATGCAAAACACAAACCTCTGTGCAACACTGTATTAACAGTGTACTTACATGGTAACTCCAAATGAACTGTCTACTTAATATAAAGTGTAAAACGGTCATAACTCACTCTGTAATATGCAAAACCCAAACCTCTGTGCAACACTGTATTAACAGTGTACTTACATGGTAACCTCCTCAGGAACTGTCCACTTAATATAAAGTGTAAAACGGTCATAACAGAGACCATCTCAGCAAACTCAAACCTCTCATAGTTTTATTAACAATAGCATTAAAATATATTTTGAGCCACTAATCCTACTCATACCCCTAAACCTACCCATAACCATTCCTTAAAACTACGTAGGCTACACTTATGAAGAAAAAAAAAAAACATAACATACAGACAAGTAACGTTATAAATTTCACAATAATTTGTTTATTGCGAAAATGTCAAAACCGGTACCAAAAGTGGTTAACATGATGATGCGTTGCAGCCGCAGTCCTCTCTGGCAGTATTATAATAGTTGTGTATAAGGTACAGATCAGAATATAAATTATTAATCCATGAAAATGTTAATCTGGTTTCGGTTCGCTCTGTGTGAAGGCACGCGCGCTTCTCTGTAGCCTACTACACCAACTGAAACACGGCATGTCGCAATCTGTGACGAAGCAGGCGAGAGCCAATGAGCGTTTGATATCACGGCCGTAAAACATGTCGTAACGCTTCTTGAAGGCGCATTTTTTAAATTTGAATTCATCACCAGCGCGCCTGAGCGTGGGATTTGACGTTTGCGGTCGCTGCTGAGAAATGAAGATGAAGATCATAAAGGGCTGAATTTGGATCTGTTTCTTGCAAACAAGTTAACGTATGGATTCTAAATATTTGGATTACATCAGGTTAATAAAATTTATGTATTTTGTGAATTTATGTTGTGTTTTATTGGAGAAAACGCTTTTTGTGTCTCACAGTAAATAAACTAAATGCTACAAAATGGTTAAATGATTAAAAAAAGGTATTTTTTAAGGTTTTAAAGTGTAGGCTATTCTTGTTTATTGTTTACAGAACACTGTAATTTACTGTAAAGGCAAATAGGTCACCACAATGTAAAATCAAAAAATATAAAATAAAGAGTTAATCTTTAAAAGTGCTATGCAGTAATATCCCAGAATCTATCAAAGCATAACTATCACATTTATATTTCAGAGTTTACTATCCACTACGTAACCTTGTGTTTAGCATTTACTGTGGTACACAACAATGACCCTGACAGTCCCTGAGGAGTTACCATGTAAGTACACTGTTAATACAGTGTTGCACAGGGGTTTGGGTTTTGCATATTACAGAGTAAGTTATGACCATTTTACACTTTATATTAAGTAGACAGTTCCTGAGGAGTTACCATGTAAGTACACTGTTAATACAGTGTTGCACAGAGGTTTTGGTTTTGCATATTACACAGTAAGTTATGACTATTTTACACTTTATATTAAGTAGACAGTTCCTGAGGAGTTACCATGTAAGTACACTGTTAATACAGTGTTGCACAGAGGTTTTGGTTTTGCATATTACAGAGTAAGTTATGACTATTTTACACTTTATATTAAGTAGACAGTTCCTGAGGAGTTACCATGTAAGTACACTGTTAATACAGTGTTGCACAGAGGTTTTGGTTTTGCATATTACAGAGTAAGTTATGACTATTTTACACTTTATATTAAGTAGACAGTTCCTGAGGAGTAACCATGTAAGTACACTGTTAATACAGTGTTGCACAGAGGTTTGGGTTTTGCATATTACAGAGTAAGTTATGACCATTTTACACTTTATATTAAGTAGACAGTTCCTGAGGAGTTACCATGTAAGTACACTGTTAATACAGTGTTGCACAGAGGTTTTGGTTTAGCATATTACAGAGTAAGTTATGACTATTTTACACTTTATATTAAGTAGACAGTTCCTGAGGAGTTACCATGTAAGTACACTGTTAATACAGTGTTGCACAGAGGTTTGGGTTTTGCATATTACAGAGTAAGTTATGACTATTTTACACTTTATATTAAGTAGACAGTTCCTGAGGAGTTACCATGTAAGTACACTGTTAATACAGTGTTGCACAGAGGTTTGGGTTTTGCATATTACAGAGTAAGTTATGACCATTTTACACTTTATATTAAGTAGACAGTTCCTGAGGAGTTACCATGTAAGTACACTGTTAATACAGTGTTGCACAGAGGTTTTGGTTTAGCATATTACAGAGTAAGTTATGACTATTTTACACTTTATATTAAGTAGACAGTTCCTGAGGAGTTACCATGTAAGTACACTGTTAATACAGTGTTGCACAGAGGTTTGGGTTTTGCATATTACAGAGTAAGTTATGACTATTTTACACTTTATATTAAGTGGACAGTTCCTGAGGAGTTACCATGTAAGTACACTGTTAATACAGTGTTGCACAGAGGTTTGGGTTTTGCATATTACAGAGTAAGTTATGACTATTTTACACTTTATATTAAGTAGACAGTTCCTGAGGAGTTACCATGTAAGTACACTGTTAATACAGTGTTGCACAGAGGTTTGGGTTTTGCATAATACACAGTAAGTTATGACAATTGAACACATTGTATCAAGTGCAGAGTTACTGAGGAGTTACCATGTAAGTACACTGTACCACAAGGGAAAACTTTAGCTGTAATTCAACATGTCCTGTCGGACATATAGTAAATACATGGTATACACATATGAATCATCATGGTTTCAGTGTGTTCTTAACTGGTAACTACAGTATGGAAGACTGCGTGTGGAAGTGGAACAACTTGTGTGAATACATATTGTTGTTACAAAATGTAGTTACACAATGCCTGTTACACATGTGTACTTACTGTAGTGGAAAAAGTGTTGTTACCAATGTCCTGTTACACATTTGTACTTACACATACCTTTCCGTGGGTTGTTACATATGTGTAGTTACACAAATATTACCGTTGTAAATACTATGTACCAATGTGTATTTACACTGTAGTTACATACTAAGTACATATCTAGTAACCATGTAAGTTCACAGGTATTAGGGCCACTTAATATAAAGTGGGACCCACATTTCTTTACAAAAGTATATAATGTCATCATATTTCAAACTTGAACACACTGCACTGTGTGAATGGAATTATACTTCACGACTACTTTGTTTTATTTTTTTATATTAAATTAATTTGACTGTTAATCATACAGAATTCAAGCTGCTTTTGCAACCTGTTGTTTTAATATAACAACTTGAGAATCACACCTGCTAATGAAAATGGTAATCATTCCAAACACTGTCTGTGTGAACGTAGCTTTTGGCAGAGACACTCTACCTCATTAAGGTAATCTCCTCAGGGCAATAGTCTACCTGTCCCCCCACACTGTGGAGAGATATCGTTTCCCCCCGGCTTTAATGACTCTTCCATTATTTTCCACTCTGGTCTCGTAATGACCCCTTATTATGCTGTTTGGACACAAACTGGAGTGACAGCACTGCAATTGAGAGTCACAGGAGACTTGGAATAACCGCACTCCACCTCAACTTCACAGATCACAGATCCCCGTCACGTCCCTCCCACAGCACTGTGTCCTGTGATCAGTCTTGGAATTTTGACTGGAATTTAAAGCTCATGTGATTCACAGCACCACATTCAGAATGTCAGGTATTCACAAATTAAATTTTTACAGCATTCCAGTGGTCTGATATGGACTTGATATTCAGCCCATTATTTTTGATTTGTTTTTAGCGTCTTGTGTCTTAAATATTCCACATTGTTCAGTGCTATAACCCTTGTGAAAGAAGCACACTTTAGTATACTTTTAAAAGAGTACTTATTACGGAAATTATATATTTTAAAAGAAGCTACTTAAGTGTGAACTGAATGCAATGTTTTCATACTTAAAGTATTATTTCACTCCAGAACTAAAATTCCCTGATAATTTACTGACCCCCATGTCATCCAAGATGTTCGTGTCTTTCTTTCTTCAGTCGCAAAGAAATTAAGATTTTTGAGGAAAACATTCCAGGATTTTTCTCCATATAGTGGACTTCAATGGGGACCAAATTGGGGTTTAAAGGTCCAAATTGCACTTTCAATGCAGCTTTAAAGAGCTCTACATTATCCCAGCCGAGGAATAAGAGTCTTATCTAGTGAAATGATTGGGAAAATATATATATATACAGGGGTTAAATTGGGATTTATTAAGTGGGGGTGCTCTCCCTAGGGGGTCCGGGGGCATGCCCCACCGGGATTTTTTTTTTTTTTTTTAAATTAACCATTAAATAGCACTTTCTGGAGAGTTTTGTGCAAAGAAATGGAGAAATTGAGTATTACATGATATGTGAAAAACTGCAAGGTTAAGAGCATTTACTTTGCAACAGGTATTAGGACATTTAGCATTTACAATACTGTTAATCAGTCATCACTTGATTACACGTTGTATTACCTTGTTATGATATAGTGACCCATACAATGTGCTAAACATAATGTGCCACATGGAGAGACAGTGCAGCATATGACAGTAGCAACAGCTGAGAAGATTTGGGTCTGTGGTGACCAGGTCCACCTCATACAAACTTCCTTCTCCCATTCTCTCTCTTTACTACGACAACAAAACACACACACACACACACACACACACACACACACACACACACACACACACACACACACACACACACACACACACACACACACACACACACACACACACACACACACATAAAAAGGCAAAGTTTTGATTTCTGGCTCCAGTGGTTGCCTCATTACACAACCCACGTAAAGTTGATAATTCCGCGAATAACTGCAATTGCAGATTTCGAACAGAGATGGCGAAAACTGCGGACTGCAGCTTTAAGATATAAAAATGATGATAACACTGGTTAGTTTTACAATCAACATTTGAATTTATTTGTGTTTTACCTTTGTAATTTAATTTTGATTTTACATTTAATTTCATACACATTCTTAAAAACAGTACAGAGAACACACATCTATAACTCATCACTCATCTATAACTTCATTACTTCCCACAATGGCTGGTATGCAAACACCTCAGTATTAGTCTGCCTTTTCTTACACGCCAGGTGCTCTGTAACTTTAACATTAATAGAATGTTGATATGATATCAATTAAATCATCTGGTAAGTCTGCTGAGTACATCACTGTAAAGTCTGCTGCCAACTAGGGATGAGATCGTTGCCGGTGTAACGGTAAAAATTATGTTAATTATTACAGAGAAATTAATGTAATTCTTAGTATTGTTTCTTGTATGCTGGTGGCTATAATATTTAGTACTGGTAAATAATTTTCATAGTAAGTCAGATGCTTATTATTGTGCATTATTATTTGTTTATATTTTAGAACCACAACCAACTTCACATGTAACCTCAAATACTACTTCATAGTTGACTTCACGTTGGAGTTGTAAATAAATCTTCCTGGATCTCAGCCAGACATATCTGGTTCAAGTTCTTTCACAGTGTTTCAGACCGTTTTCAATAGTTTTTACAAGCATATTGCCTATATTTTTGTAATATATTAAGCACTGTTACACTTTTTGAAACTAGTTCAGCTTGTGTAGGCCTGTCACTGACAGGCTGTCAGTGCTTTCTGAACATATTGAACACACTTTTAAAAATACCGCAATAATACCGAACACTGTGATAATTTTGATCATTTTCATACTGTCCCATCTCTACTGCCAACATGTTACAGAGCTAGTCATGCTAAACATGTCTGGAATATCACCCCACCTTTTGAAGAAGTAAGTCAGTTTCTTCTTCTTGGGTGGATATGGTCCACTCATTTCAATTTATCTCTGAAAGTTGGAGAATAAATGGTTGATTTAATTTTCATTAACCACAGAGCTTGGTAGCTAAAAGTAACTTAGGTCTAGCAAGTCTTATATTTCTGTAATTCACACAGATCAAATACAAATATGCTGACTGAATAGATTGCTAGTTTATTTTAAGTAGCCAGCTAACGTTAAATTAGCAGTTCTCTTGGCAGTTTGCTGATAATCCGGTATCTGAAGTAAAATGCTCAAAACATCTCCTGAGAAAAATCACATGGTCAACCTAGTCCTGGTTATTTAATTTTGATTTAGTCTTATTTTCCTTACCTTGTCATTCAAGGCCAGGGCACTTTTTTGACATTTCTGGAACATCCACATCCCGCGCAACCTATGGCAAGCCGTTTTAACTTTTATTCATTTCCAGGATATGTATTGTTGATATCAAGAATGCAATTGTTGATATCAACAATTGCATTCTTGATATCAACAATTGCATTCTTGATATCAACAATTGCATTCTTGATATCAACAATTGCATTCTTGATATCAACAATTGCATTCTTGATATCAACAATTGCATTCTTGATATCAACAATTGCATTCTTGATATCAACAATTGCATTCTTGATATCAACAATTGCATTCTTGATATCAACAATTGTATTTTCACTAGTGAAATGTCACCATAGGCTGCCATTCAAAATCAATTGTTGATATCAAGAATTACATTTTTGATATCAAGAATTCAATTGTTGATATCAAGAATGCAATTGTTACTAGTAAAAATGCGAATTCCTGATATCAATAATTCAATTGTTACTAGTTGAAATGTCTATTCTTGATATCAACAATTGAATTGCTACTAGTAACAATGTTCATTTTTGATATCAATAATTACATTTTCACTAGTGACAATGTTCATTTCTGATATCATGAATGTGATTGTTACTAGTAAGAAAGCCATTTTAGATATCTGAAATAATATTGATATCAATAATACATTTTCAGATATCAAGAATAAACATTTTTACTAGTAGCAATTCAATTGTTGATATCAGGAATTCGCATTTTTACTAGTAACAATCTAATTCTTGATATCAGGAATATAATTCTTGATATCAACAATTGAATTCTTGATATCAACAATGTAATTCTTGATATCAAAAATTTTATTGTTGATATCAAAAATGTAATTCTTGATATCAAAAATGTAATTGTTGATATCAAAAATGTAATTGTTGATATCAAAAATGTAATTGTTGATATCAAAAATGGAATTCTTGATATCAACAATTGATTTTGAATGGCAGCCTATGGTGACATTTCACTAGTGAAAATACAATTACAGATATCAAGAATTCAATTGTTGATATCAACGATTACATTTTTGATATCAAGAATTCAATTGTTGATATCAAGAATGCAATTGTTGATATCAAGAATGCAATTGTTGATATCAAGAATGCAATTGTTGATATCAAGAATGCAATTGTTGATATCAAGAATGCAATTGTTGATATCAAGAATTGTATTCTTGATATCAAAAATGTAATTGTTGATATCAAGAATTATAATTTTAACTAGTGAAAATTGAATTGTTGATATCAAGGATTCATATCCTGAAAATGAATAAAAGTTAAAACGGCTTGCCATACGCAACCACGGTCTCCCAGGAACATTCATTATTGCTGCGTACATTTATCCGTGTCAGATGCGCATGCGCGAGCGGTGCGCGATCATGGTCGACTGACAACGAGATTAAGCAGCTGAACAAAATTACGGCCGTGTTCCGATTGTTCTCGTCTCAGCTCCGCCGAGACAAAATAGACATGCCATTTCAAAAATTCTTTAATTTATTGTCAGAAATGTGTTTTCAAAAACATCACTTTCATCAAATTGTATGTGACATAATTTCTAGTAGGCAACTGACTGCAAACGAGCAGGCTTATGTGCCGGGGCTGAGCCCCGGAGAGCCCCGGCCCAATTTAACCACTGTATATATATACTTTTTGACCACAAATGCTTATCCTGCACTAGCTCTGCGATGCACGTCCACGGCTTCATGCATTACGTACCAAACTTCAAACTTGTCCGACATCGTTGTTTTCCCTTTTTTTTGTAACGGGTGCTTAACGTTCGCTTTGTAAACACTGGGTCGGTTCTTCAGTCTAAGTCACACGTGACCTTTCAACGTGATTATGTAATGCGTGGATTATGTAAGTCGTGGATGCACATCCCAAAGCTAGTGCAAGACTGGTTAAAAAGTACATGCATTTTAATTTGTTTTAGAAAATGACTCTTTCCTAGCTTAAGATGGTGGTGTCCATAGCAGACTTGCTAACTAGCTGAAAGGAATAGTTAACTGGAAGCCATAATAATTTTATTGCAAACCTATATGACTTTTTTATTCAGATATTTCGAAGCACCAGACAACATTAAACCCACTGGCTTTCATTGGATGAACAAAAAACTTTCTTCAAAATATCTCCTCAGTGAGAATTCCTTGGTCAACCAGCATTTCTATTTCAACCAGTGCTAACCAGACTTGACCAGCATTCACTAGTTGCCATCCACAGCATTGCGAACCCCCCTTTCATTTTTCTACAAGCTGTCTGTCTCCTCCTCCTCATAGCGTCTCTGGCCTGCATGCTGATCACGCGTTCTCAGCTGGAGCTCTGAGATGTGCTATCCTCAGTTTAACAGGCTCTTGTTGTAGGTAGGAGGACACAATATGTCTCTGCATAGAGAGGAACAGTGAGAGATAAAGCACGTTTAATTTACAGACAGACAGACAGACAGACAGACAGACGTGTGAGTCAGAACTACGTGCTGAAGGGACATCCCGCACAGCACAGATGCTGCATCTACTCATGATTTGTTCACCACACGGTCCCGGGTTTGACCTTTCCTCCACTCAACCTCAATCAATATCAATGATCTTGTTAAGATGCATCCAAACAATCTGAAGTGCTTTAAAAGTGTTTAAGCGCTGGAAGTGCTGCTCCTTTTGATTTGTGACTCATTTTCTATGTTCGTTTTTAGCAGCAAATCTAAAGTATCGTAGGCGTGTACAGAGTTCAACCTTGCACCTGAGTTACATTGTAGCCTCAGTTTATGTAATATTTTATATACAATAGAAGCTGCATATTAGTGTGGTAGGTATATAAGGTTGAAAATGTGTCTAACAGTGTTTATCACCTTATGTTTCAGGTTTCAGAGAGGTTGAAAGTAAAGGATTCTCAGTGATTACTCAGCAGTCACGTCTTCTTGGCATCATAGATCTTCCAGGACGCATTCTGGTGAGTCATCAGTAGAGTTTTTATATTTTAGCATCTGAAATATTATTATAAAGGCCTATTCACATAGTTTTTTTTGATGAAACCTAGTGAGACATCAAGCTAACCCTGGCACAATGATGTGCACTGGTCAACTGTGAAACCATTGGCTCCTGACCTTTTGAAGGACAATTTTAATAATTATATGGGCAATGTAGGGGTAAAAAATGAGCAAGAAATAAGTCTGATCCCGTGCATCTAGATACAATAAGGTTTAAAATTGTTGTAGTTTTTTGCATTCTTTTTAATCTCATGACAATGAGATAATTTAGCTTTTGCAAGTTTTTCCTCGCAAAATTGAGACAATCATTGCTGACTGTCATTGTGGAAATCTCAGAAATGCAAAATGAACCAGTCTCTCTCTGGAAAATGGCACCTGTGACTAAAATGGATGGACACATGAGATTATTTCCAAAAAATGTTATGTTTTGGTGGCTTACTGCAAGGAATAGTTCCAACCCATTTCCAAAAGCATACAAGTTTGCTACTAGTTTCAAAGTGAAATGTCCAGTGAGAGGTGCTAATATGTGCGGCTTCAATTTTGTCCAAAAACAGATACACATGACTGTGCCATTACTTTATTATGTTGATTCATGCATATATCGTGGCAGTTCGGGAATGAACTGTCTGGTGGGTGGCACTAAAAGGTTAATGTACTTTCACATTTGAATGCAACGTACCACCTACACCAAACTCTATCCTAAACCTAACTGATAGTGTTTTGAAAATACATTTGCTGAAGCAACCATGCCACTTTACCTGGTTTTGCTCAGCTTTGAGCACTTTTGTTCAACCTTGTTTCATGGGACTCATAACTGAACACTGGACCAGGTGCACTATAGAGCAAGTTTACTGTCAGAAAAGCCATACATATGGAGCTATATATGAGATGCAAATATCAAAAAGTATTAGTTTTAGGGCCGGGACTTTAACGCGTTAATTAAGATTAATTAATTACAGACTTTAACGCGTTAATTAAGATTAATTAATTACAGACTTTAGACTTTGCACCGCGGAACGTTTCTCACTGGATGAGTTTCGGCGGACCGATTATACTGGCGCACCAACTAGCGTCAGAAGCGTCAGAAGAGCTGACGGGATCGCGCTTCATAGATCGCCTCAGTCGGACTAAATTAAGTTCTTTTGTATTTAGCCCTACAAATGTGACTCACACCTTCACTCTCAGAGAGGTTATTTTTTATTATGAAAATCCAAAGTTGCTTTCCCTTGAGTATGTTGTTAACTTCTTTATCTTGTATGCAAAATTCTTCATCCACAAGCAAAAATGGCTTAAATCTCCTTTGAGCTTTCCTCTTTTTCTGGCTGATTTTGACTCTTTTATTTCGTCCCTTAGACTGATAAATAAATAACAAGAAAAGTGAAAATGTTTTGATGCATTATGATGATTTATTCAAAGACATGACTTGACATTATTATGCTTTTCTTTCTTTTTTATGTATTACATAATTTGATGTATGCAAACCCAGGATATTTATTTTCTGTTAGGTACCTTTGTTTGTTTGTACACCTTGCTTAACTTCCCTGAGTTGGTAGTTATGTATAAGTTCTGCAATAAGAAAAATAGATCGCCTCGATCGCTTTGGTTGGCCCCGTGGATGGGAAATTTTGTTATAAAAAACGAACGGATGGAAGCGTCGATAAGAGTATGGTTGTGTGCAAGCTGCCACGAGGAATTCGCTATTGCTATTAGTGTAGTGTTGCAATATGCTATTGCTACACTTAATGGCAAAAATTGCACTGGTCTGTTGGACTTGGTTGAACAAAAATAAACAATAGGCTATGTTGTTGCTTAAGCTTATGTATTCAGTCATTATTCAATGGTATACAAAAAATCCATGTGAAAAAAATTACTTCTCACTGTTCTCAGGTCAAATATTTATGCGATTAAAATGCGATTAATTTCGATTAATTAATTACAAAGCCTCTAATTAATTAGATTAATTTTTTTAATCGAGTCCCGGCCCTAATTAGTTTACAAATCATGTACTTTGGAAAAAGTGTAATAAACTCTGCAATGACCCTCCTGGAAAATCCAGCATGGCTAGTCACCAGCATAAGGTATGTTTTATGAGATGCGAGTTTATTGATCCCATCATTGGGAGCGGGAGAGCTGGTGGATCAATAAAACAGCATGACTATGCTAGTCCACCAGCTTGACCAGGACTATACCAGCTTTAACCAACATAAACCAGCCTGGACCAACATGGATTTTTCAGCAGGGGAGACTTCATTAGTTGATATGCCCCTGTAATCATTATTTGTGTGAAAAGGAATTAAAGTTTTGGGTGTTTTACTGCCACTTGTGTTCATTTCAGCTGGAAACTGCAGTGATTTGTATGTACAGTGAGCTTGGGTTGAATATTTCACATACCAGGTTAAAGTTTTCAGATTCCCACATGGAGAATTTAGCCATTTTAGATAGTAGAAATTCTTCCGAATTTCTTTTAAAAGACACGCAAGTCATGGCAGAGGTTTTGTTGTTTAGTGGATGGTTTGATTTTGCACTTTAGTTACATCAGTGTGGATCAGATAATCATGCTTACAGTTTGACTTAAAGGATTAGTTCATTATCATATGTCATCCAAGATGTCCATGTCTTTCTTTCTTCAGTCGAAAAGATCTAGCGAAACGACCGGCCAATTAAAAAATAAATAAAAAAGTTTAAGTTTTATAAGCACAAATGCTCGCCTTGCTCTGTTCTGTTGATACTCAATACTCAATTACGTTGAAAAGGTCTCTCAGAACAGTCATCACAGAACAGAGCAAGGCGAGCATTTGTGCTTATAAAACTTAAACTTTTTAATTTATTTTTTAAATGAGCGATGGTTTCGCTAGATAAGACCCTTATTCATCGTCTGGTATCGTTTAAAGCCCTTTGAAGCTGCACTGAAACTGTCATTTGGACCTTGAATCGTTTGGGTCCCATTGAAGTCCATTATATGTAGAAAAATCCTGGAATGTTTTCATCAAAAACATTAATTTCTTTTCGACTGAAGAAAGAAAGACATGGACATCTTGGATGACATGGGGGTGAGTAAATTATCAGAATTTTTTTTTTTAAATTGAACTAATCCTTTAAACCATGTTCCTTATAAAGTTGTTGATCAGTGATTTATTTGGCAAGTGTATTTGTATGATCCTTTCTTCTCTTTCTGTGCAATTTGCAGGACTTTTTGCATATTAAACTCACTCTTTAGTGTGCATACTTCTTTCTTAGCAACCCTGCACAAATCTCCAAATCTCCAAATCTTTTCATGTCGAGGTCAAAGCATGACAGATGAGGTGTTGAAGCTCTGACATGAGTCATGCAAAAGGGCCTTAACACCTTCAAATGAAGATTAAAAAGCAATACCAGTGCAGCAAATGTTAAATAAAGCCACGTTTTATTTGCTCAGAATCAAGCTCGGCATCGTCATTCCTTAAGTGGTTGTCAGGGAAACAAATCACTGCAATGCTAAAGCCCTAAACAACTCACATAATTGTTATGTTTTCAGCATCTAAAGGGCAGAGATGCAAACGTATATGCTTTTATATGCACAAACAAACAATCCCTTGCATTTGTAACTGGAACATTTAAGAGGGTGCATTAGCTGAGCTCATGAAATATTGATTGTTACGCATTATTTAGTTTTATCTGTGATAATGGGTGCTTTGCCATCAGGCTCTGTAGAGGATCTGATTGGTCTCCGGTCAAGCCGCGGGATCTTCTGGGTTTGGAGTTCATGTTTCATCCACTGTCAGGCAAAAGCAGATATCGAAATGTTCAGCACTGATGTATTAGAAGCAGCTGACCGTTCATCAAAAATGGGATGTTTTTTTTTCATTAAAAAGAACACGGTGATTTTGTCCTTGAACACAACACTCTGATGTTTCGAGAGTGTGTAGGCAGGTTGCTAGAGAATTAGCGTGTGTGGAGGTTGTGCAGACCACAGCCCATGGCCCACAATTGGCTTTGAGGAGGCTGAGAAACAATAAAGGGCTCCTGAGAGGGGGCAGAGAGCCCTGCTGATACACCACCATGCATTTATATGCTGGTCCGGGTTGGTCTGTGTGGGATAGTGCTTGTAATGCAAGATCAACCTCTGAATAATACACACTTTCTCTGGGAACCAGAAAGGACCAATTTTTTACCAGGAAGACAATGCTGTTTACACGCACTGTAAAACTTTTTGATGAAACTAGTTTCTTTCTGTCTTGCTGGTTCCCTGAGGTAAACGTTATTACTCAGAGCGTACTCCTCCAGCTGAGGAGACTTGGAGTTATTTTTCACACTAGTATCACCTTTAGACTTATATAGACAACTGAGACAAGCAAATGATGTGGACCGCATAACACAGATCATTTAGTGAAGACTAACTTGGAAGAGTTTGATGAAATGTAAATGTTTGAGTTTGAGGCTTTTAGGGCCATATGAAATCTGTTTTATTTTTTCCAAAATTAGTATTAAGATTTTGTTTGTTTAAAATGTTCTGGAATCCAATTTTTGTCCCATTTTAATTTTTCTGGATTTCGTTTGACTGATTTTAGTAATCATAATGAATTAATGAATATTAAAATACAATGCATATTTAAATAGATCAATATTTTATATAATTTAGATTAAATGATATTAATTTAATACATTTACCCCTGGTTTCACAGACAAGGCTTAAGCTAGTCCCAGACTAAAATGCATGTTTGAGCTGTTTTAACTGAAAGCAATTTGCACTGACAAATCTTAAAATGTGTCACTGCTATTGTTTTATCTCAAGATGCACACCTGTAATTTTTAAATGCCACTTAAATGCCAGAATTAAACTAAGTGAAACCGGGCCTTTATATAAGAAGTATTGAGTATTATTTGTCTTATAAAAATAACTGTTGGGATCTAGCCAAAAACATTTTTTGGTAATCTGTTTTGTAATGAGGAGTAAGAAAACATTAATACATATAAACATGTAGAAAATTAAATATTTAATAATAAAAATTTAAGTTAAAATATATATACAGTGAGTATACAGTAAGTATAAGTAACCATTTTACTTTTTGGTATTGTTTTTTTGTATTATTTTCCTGACAAAAATATCCGCCAACATAGTCTGATTGCTATATTGGATATTTAACAACAATTTATTAAAAGTTCAGCAAACATGATAATTAGTCCCCTGTGAATTTTGCCAAATTTGCATTGTGATAATCATAAGGCCCTAGACTTTTGCAGACAATGTTCCTTCTATAACTCAAAAGTAGAAATGATTATTATTATTATTACATGTGTCTGGCAAAAATAGCAACCAGCCTCACAAATGTAAGTGTC
Organism: Chrosomus eos; assembly: GCA_036326025.1. NCBI lineage: Eukaryota > Metazoa > Chordata > Actinopteri > Cypriniformes > Leuciscidae > Chrosomus > Chrosomus eos. The sequence goes on along the minus strand of CM070824.1, from coordinate 6,599,686 downwards.
TGCACATGTGCCTGGAATTCACTGGTGGAAACACTCTCTGTTGGGCTGTTTCTTTAAAGAACTACATGAAGAAGATGAAAAATGACAATACAATCAACAGAACATTGTGTAAACAATAAAAAATGAATATGCAAGCAGGTGCTTTTTGGAAGGTATCTGCATTTGTAACTCAAATTTGAAAGAGTATAAAGATGATGCAACTCCTGGGGAAAATGTTATTGCACATATGGCTCAGGAGACTTGGAGTTATTTTTAATTTAAGTATCATCTTTATCTCAGGTTCCTCCTAAAATTCCTTAGAAGAAATAAAATAGAAACAACTTTTTTGTTTAGTAAGCTATAAAATTAGCTTCGCTCTGATCATTTGGCAAGAACTTGATGCGAAATATTGCTGAGTTCAATCTCTGACTTTTCATTGTGGACAATGTTGAAATTTCTTCAAAGGAACATTAAAGGTACAATATGCAGGATTTTTCACCACCAGGGGTCGCTGACCTCTTACAATAACAAAGGCGTATATTGATGACGTATATTCCGCATTAAGCTGAATTATGGATCTTGTCATCAAGCTGATGGATCTTTTATGGATGAGTGAATACATTGATGTTTTTAACATGACTGAGGTGTGAAGCACGGCGCGATTGCTAGACGTATACCAGCGCCACACGCACCGCGAGTCCCGCGGATATAAAGGAATAAGGACATTTCATTCTACCGAACTACACACAAGTGCTGAATTAATACTCACACAGGCAGTTTATTAGACGAGTGAAACTTGAGGTAACGCAGCGCTGTTTCACTTGCTCTAACAGTTACACTATCACAGCATTTTAGTGTGTTGAATGTTGTTAGTTGGGTTGTTTGTTGGCTGTATGAGACTAAGTAAGCTAGATCAACATTAGAATAACATACAGATCATATTCTAACATTTCATCATGTTGAACTAAATAACATTGATTAGTTTTATGTACATTTGCTCCCCTGTCTAATAAAGTACATGCAACACTCACGTCTCTGTCGAGTGGAAGTTAGTCGTGGACGTGAAGCTCTCGGCATCTCGAAAGATGTTGATCTTCTTTTAGTCTCTTTTTGTCTCAAAATCTGCTTGCCATGGTCCATAATGTTTGAACAAAACAACAACAGCGTGAGCGTCCTGCTAGGCATAACGGCAGTTGTCAACGTCTGTCAGCATGGTTACTATTACAGTACGGGGTCAAACTTGGCGGGGGGTAACGCGGATATGACGTCATTGACGGGCGACTCCTCACCCCTGCTCACACGCCCGGTTTCCTTGGTTAAAATCGCGATTTGCTCACGATTTACAAATAGTTGGAAAAATTTGGGATATTGTAAGTAATCAACTAAACAAAATATATAACATTGGCCTCCCTTATTGGGAGTTTTTTTTTTTACATTTGCTCCCCATTTATTATTCAATCTTGAAAAAAACCATAAAGATAGTTAAAAAGCTTATTGAGCACGAGTTTCTTGACTGACCTCTGCCTTCTCTGACCTTTAACCCCCACCTGTGAGTCAGCAGACGTTCTTGCTCTCCCTCAAGGTGTACAGCGAATGCAAGAAAATCCATAAAATGGACCAAATAAATCATGTTCAATCCCAAAACCCTTAGGGTTCAAAAGAGGATATGCTTTTTTGGGGTGTTTTATAGCCATTTCAGGAACTTTTATCCCAGTCTCCCTCTGGTACACCCTGTGTTAATACCTGGTGGTGCTCTCTTTCGACGCCGAATTGGATTGCTTAGGCCTTCGGCACCAAACTCGGATAAGCGTGGCAGATGCAAGCTGTAAAGACTGTCCCAGGGCCGTGCTGGTGTGGAGCAGAGCGGTCTTTGACAGAATGAGAGATTGCACTAGCTAGTTCAGATGAGCCTACTGGAGATCACTTTGTTTTGAAGGGCGGTGAAGAGGAGGGGAACGCACTGTGATTCATGCTCCCCTAATGGAAAGCTCTCGGTGCCATGGAGTACACACTTTAGTACAACACACTCACACTTTCATCCACACACACACACACAAAAAAAACTCTTCTTGTCCTCCCCGAGAAAGTAGAAGAATAGGGGAGCCGTTGGTGATAACGCTGCCTTTGCTCAAATGCAGGCCTGATCTTCTGACACCCTGTTAACCTATAGCTTCTGAAAATAGATCGTGGCCCGCTGGGATTTGGCTGCTGCTGTCATCCTTTATCATAATTTGATGAAATTTAGCACCGTTAGCCTGAAATGCATCTCTGATCAAATTATAGAAGTTCAAACAGAGTGTTGTATGCAAATGTCTTCGAAAAGAGACAGAAGCAGATTCCTTTCTAGCCGTTCCAGGTCAATTTATGGGGCTTTGAGCCGTGTCTTCGTGGAAGGAGTGTTTGACTGTCATGTGATCTCTCAGAGAGTTTCTGAACTTGAACTCAGACTCCTTTAAAGCGAATTGAACTGGAGCATCTCGGGTGATAGTCTGAGGCGAGGGGTCAAGGCTTGGCTAATTAGCTTTGACAGTCTGGTTGATGCCGTGACTAATTAAGCAGTTAAAAAGTATCTTTTGCTGGAGTATATTAAAAAATGTCCTCCTTCAGTTTTATGCAAAAAGGTTAAATGAAATTTACAAAATCCCAACAGCATGACCATTGTATGCGTAATGGTTTTTGCGCATTTGGAAAACACTTTTATCCTTTGTGTTGCTAATGCATTTCCATATAGCAGATGCGCCACAGAAATACATATTACTGTTGTATAATCATTTTCTATTATCCCTATTAATGTATTAATAATAGTAATAATAATTCATTTTATTTTGAGTTTTATTAATTTTATAGTCATAATAATGAAAACAACAACAAATTGTTATAAATTAAACAATAATTATAAATTTAAATAGGGATAATAAACCATTTAAATAATTTATAATAATAAAAAAAACAGTAACTACAAAAACATATACATATATATGTATGTTTTTGTAGTTGCTGTTTTTTTTTACTATATGTAAAAGTGCATATATATGTAAAAGTGCATAGAAATGTTTGTTATTTTCTACTTTGTTCATGTTTTAGTCCACTGAATTAGGTTTTGTTTTAAAAAGGGATGTAGTGTCTATTTTAGTACTTATATATTTTTGTCCAGATATATGATTTTTTTCATTAGAAAACATATCACACCCAGTTCTCAGTAATGTATCCTCAAACACATGGTGGCATCCAAAAAGGCTTTCATATCTGGTTTTCCTGCTAATGCTAACTGGCTCCTCTGAGATCCAGCAAAATCCTTCAACATCTGAGCTGAAGTATGTGTGTGTTATTGATGTGTAGTGGTGAAAGTGAGTTAGAGATGCTGTTTGTAAATGAGAGATGACAGTGTGAGACATGACAGCTCCCTCTCGGTTTTTATCCTGTTCGTATTTTTATGTGCAAACAGGTTCATGAATAATGCAAAGGCAGGTTAAATGATGTCACAGATGCAGAATAAGCTCAGTGTTTGTTATTAAAATGCATGTGCTGTTTCCATGAACGTGGGTTTGTTTACTGTGAGGGGAAGTGAGTGCGTGAAGCCTCCTGCTATTTTGTGGGCAATGAAACTGGGAGACATATATGCCTCGGTTGGCTTGAGAGATCGAGAAGATTTAAAGATCTAGAGAAGTTGCATCTGATAGATAATCAACCCAAAATCTGGCTGAAAATAATATTGGCAGCTTCCCGTTCCCCCGCTCACACAACACAACCTGCTTTCTATTTTCCTAGTTGAAAGGCCAGGCTGCTTGCGCAAACCCCCAGATTCAAAACACTGTTGTTATGTTGGAGCGGTTTCAGCTTTTCTTTGTGGAAAATGAATACATAAGAATATAGATTAAGATCTGCTCAGGTTGAGATGGAAAGTCAAATGACCTTCAAGACTGCAGACTAATTCTTATACAATAGACTTTTTTAAACAGCTTGTGAATGTATGTATCGACTTTAGCTGTGAAGCCCGTGTAGTCTGATTGGATCTTGCACCACACCATGTGGGACCAGAACAAAAGAAATTCCACGTAAGTGGTTATGATTAATTCTCAGAAGGTCACAGCAGACGCCCAGCAGTGCCACAGCCTTGGACGTGATGTGTGTGTGTGTGTGCCTTTCCAAAGCCTCCACAGCCACAGTCATAATCTGTGTGACGGACGTAGGCTAGTAAGAGCAGAGCTGTGTGTGTAAACCTCACTCCTCTGGCCTCAAGAGGCGTGCTAGCGACTGACGCTAGCGACTGCGGCCTTTAGCGTCCTTGTTATTGCTTGCCTCCATTCGCTGGAGACCTCGGCTTGAATACCGCTTGGAGCAGGTCGAGTAGGAAAGGTTTTGGTGCTGTGGACCGGATGGGAGTGAGGTTTAGGGGGGGTGTGTGTAACGGATGTAGGCCAATAAGAGGCGCGTTAGCAACTTAAGCTAGCGACTGCGGTCTTTAGCGTCCTTGTTAGCACCTGCCTCCCACGTCAGAGACCCCGGTTCGAATCCCACTCATGGCGGGTCGACTACGACTGGTTACATATGTGTTAGATGCTGGTGCCTCAGACATCCTCAGATTAAATTTTTTGTTTGGGAAATTGCAATTCCCTAATGTCTCCTGGTTTTCCATGACCATGGGAGCCCTGCCAGGGAGGTCAGGAGGTTCATCTTTTGTGCAGATGGAGATGGTGAGTTTGCATTTGTCAATAGTTATTCAATCCAGGCTCATTGGAAAAATGTGTCTACATTTTTCGAAAACTCCAAAAATGTACCTGTACATCAAATTCACTGCAGTTTCCAGCTGAAATCAACACAAGTGGCAGTAAAACACCAACAATTTATATTCCGTTTCACACAGATTACCGATTAATAAAGACTTACTTTTAAGTTCCTTGCACAATATTAAATGATGACCTTAACACGCTTTTGATCTGTAAACTGATACATCACATTTCCATATGAATATTAAACTTGCTCTGTAGCTCACCACATCTAAGGGGGATAATTTACTCATCCCCATGTCATCCAAGATGTCCATGTCTTTCTTTCTTCAGTCGAAAAGAAATTAAGGTTTTTGATGAAAACATTCCAGGATTTTTCTCCATATAATGGACTTCAATGGGACCCAAACGGTTCAAGGTCCAAATGACAGTTTCAGTGCAGCTTCAAAGGACTTTAAACGATACCAGACGATGAATAAGGGTCTTATCTAGCGAAACGATCGCTCATTTCAAAAATAAATTAAAAAGTTTAAGTTTTATAAGCACAAATGCTCGGCTTGCTCTGTTCTGTGATGCACGTTCGTGACTCTCCTGTTCGAACTCGTTCATCAAAATGAACAAATCTTTTTTCGAGTCATTTCGTTCGTTGAATGAATGATAAACTGAATTTACCTTTTAGTGGCACTCACCGGACATTTCATTTCCGAACTGCCACGATATATACAACAAAAAATATATATAATTAAATGTTGCAGATACAACTGAACATGCTTTAAGTGTCACTGGACTTATGTGCAAATATGCAAGAAGCAACATAATATCATTTTGCAGAAAAGTCGCCGTTGGCAAGGTTTTCCAGTTATTGATATGATGATTGTTCTGACCTTTAATCCCCCAGCAATAAGGGTTAAAGGTCACATTTCACTAATGAAAGGGATGTTGAGCTAATGGATGGCTTTACCACAGATATTTCTCACACCCCTCAGCTACATGTGACCTTTAACCCTTTATTTGTGGGGCGTGAGAAGGTCAGAAGAATCATGGTGCCAATATATAATAATAGACACAAACTCCATCTGTCTTATTCAGCACATGCTCAGTGTTTTCATCTACATCCCTGACAGGGATCATATGGAAAAATCAGAAAATGTTAAAATTGCAAATTCCAGGCCTGGAAACATCATAGAAAATGTTTAAAATGAATGGTATAATTTTGGTAAATAGAATATTGAATGTTTTTGTAACTATGTTCAGCTTGTATATTTCATCCACTCGTAACTGCACTTTGTATGGAAGCTTGTTTCCACCACGGAATAAAGTCATTAAAAAGATAATTTTTAAAGACTTTTTTCCTCACAATTGAGAGTTATATAATATAATATAAAAACTCACATTTGAGAGTTATTAAGACAGAATTGTGTGATTTAAACTTAATTGCGAGTTATAAAGTCTAATTCTGAGGGGAAAAAAGGCTGACTTTCTCAGAACTCGCAATTGTGAGTTTATATCACACAATTGTAACTTTATAACTCGCAACTACGAGTTTATATTCCGCAATTCTGAGGTAAAAAGTCAGAACTGTGAGAGGTAAACTCGCAATTGAGTTAAAAAGCCACAATTATCTTTTTTTAAATTTTATTCGGTGGCAGAAATAAGCTTCCATAACTTTGTGAGTGAAGTTTCTATCAAATTATTTTTAGATATCCATATCCAGTAATAATGACCGGATAATTCATGGAATTTTATTGGAAGTTAGAACCCTGCACTGGCCAATTAGCTGCTCCCCATCACCATGGCAACATGTTTGGTAACTATGGTCAACATTTCAAAAAGCGGCCTTTTTAATTAGCATAATTAGCCCAATCAGTAAGAGACATAGGGATAAAGAGCACATTCTTTTCTTTACATCGAAGCTGTTTGCTTAATGAGACGTTTTCTCTCGTTTAAGAGAGTATAATAAGAGACTGGTGTGGACGTGTGGGTGTATGAAGACCTGATTAAGTTCCCTCAGTAGTGTGCAGGCGGAGGGAAGATGCTGTCTTGTGTTATTTCAGTCATGTCTGAGGTCTCAGATACAGTCGCCGTTCAGGATGCCAGAAGCTGACGCTGCGTTCGGCTGAAACTCTATTTAGAAAAGCCGTCTGGAGCCGGAGATTGGGGTGACCGCGGGCCGAAGAGAGACGGCACTTAGTAAAGTTTGCTAACCCGTAAGCCAACCTCTCCGGCGTCTCATCCTGCACTTGTCAGGACTAAATAAATCGTCGCTTTTCCATCAGCTTTATGTGTGTGTGTCAGTATCGATCATTTTCGCTCACACCCATAACAACACCTCATAGTCCTCACGCTATATTCTGTTCCCATCAGCCGGAGAGCGCAGGCCAAGCACAATGCCACTTGTTTTGGAGACTTTTTGACCTCTTGACCTCTAAATCCTCTGTGGTGGACTAGGTATTATATTTCTTGTCGTCGCGTCAAAGCCGTCTGTCCTGGCGGCGCTCATGAGTTTGTTCACACTCAGAGAGGAGGATTAGGGAGTGTTTTTACTGCAGGTTGGCATTGTTATCGTCATTTCCTTCCTACACCACTCCACGAGTCATGAAATGTGCTGGTGTCTGTATTCTGGGAGAGATGAAGACCGATGAAGAGAAAGTTTGTGAATATATTCAAATGGCAGATGTCAGGCAGAGTGTTTTAGTGGATATATAGGGGACAACAGAGGAAACGCTCCAGATGATTCCGGTTTTATCCCTCACACAATGGCTAAACCAGAGCTTAGTCCTTAAATGCTAATCTCTGGGTTTCTACAGATATTATTTTTCAGTGGATTTGTCACAGAGATTGTGATTGTTCAGAAGGATTAGATTATGCAGCTGTCGCAGCCGTAAACTCATGTGCACGACGCGTCGGGTAGTGCCACTCATGTGCAATGTAGGTTTCGTGACATTTCATGATTCAAGAATGCTGTGTTCTGTCCATCTTACTATTTGTTAATCCCAAAATCAAAAGAGAAATTGTATTTTTATTACTTTTTTTATGATGAATTTATGATTTCATTTTTTTGTATTACGTAACAAGAATCGGATGTGTAGATGTGATCTGATATTAAAAATAGGTTTGAGATGTTATCTAAAATGTAATATTTTTGCTTTATTTTTTCCTAAATTTCTATTGTTTCTGGGTTCTGTTTAATTAAACATTAATAATAAAAAAAGTCTAATCGTATAACTTTGATTTTATTAATCTATTAATCTTAAACATTTTTATTAATCTTTTCAAATGTAACAATTAAATTAAATCGTTAAACAAAAATGTGTGATAAATTGTTTTATTATTGGTACTTTGAGAAGTATATTCTATTCTACAAGATTAATATGTTTCTGTCACAATTTCTTCAAGTTAAACTAAACTTTTAGTTTGGCTGGTTGTAGAATAATTGTGGGATAATTTAAATCACAAATCATTTATACATCAGGATACTATTTGCACTGTATATAATGTATGCTGAATAAAATAAATAATTATAGTATTAAAATAAAATCTAATTATATCATTATCATTGAAAATAATAAAACATTGTAAATCTTTGAGAGTATTGAGAAGTATAAAAACTCATGCAGTTTTTTGTTCAAAGTTATGAAACTGGTCATATGCGAAAAAAGTTTATTTTCCTAAAAGTGGGTTTTATTTTCTTAATTAGATATCTATTCTTTTATTTTCTTCTTTTGATGTTTGGATAAAATATGAACTGGGCATGTTTTCATTAGTTTTACTCATTAAATTTACAAATAAAAAGTTGCCAAAAGGGCCAAAAAAAGGGACATATCTATGTAGACACCGTGTACCTTATAAGGTGAAGTGATTCATCAGTTGTTGTTGTTGTGTGTGTGTGTGTGTGTGTGTGTGTGTGTGGTGTGTGTGTGTGTGTGTGTGTGTGTGTGTGTGTGTGTGTGTGTGTGTGTGTGTGTGTGTGTGTGTGTGTGTGTGTGTGTGGTGTGTGTGTGTGTGTGTGTGTGTGTGTGTGTGTGTGGTCATGTTTTGTGATATATGAGGACACAAATGTGTATAATGACATGGGTATTACACTGGTGTTACAACTTCCACGTGATATATGAGAACATTGCCCGAGTCCTCATATTTCAAATAGCTTAAAAAACTTAAAAAATGTTTTTTTTTTAAATGTAAAAATCCAGCATGTCTCCTGTAAGGGGTAGGTTTAGGGACAGGGGCAGTGTAGGGGGATAGAATATATAGATTGTCCAGTATAAAAGTCATTGCGCCTATGGGATGTCCTCATATATCACAAAAACACAGCTGTGTGTGTGTGTGTGTGTGTGTGTGCTCCCCACTGCTCCCAATGCTCCCCACTCTACACACACACACACACACACACACACACCCCACACACACACACACACACACACACTCATGTAAATGACTCCCCTTCGTGTGATAGATTAGTAGTGTCTCACTCCATGGTGTCTTGGTTTACCGTCACACACACACACACACACACACCCCCCCCCCCCCCAGGCTTCTCCAGTGACCTTTACTTCCTTAATGAGGAGAAAACACAAGGCGTTAACTTATCAAACATTCATTTGGCTGTCATCTTATCCTGAGCACAACTGAGCTTGTGAAGTCAGGGAAGTTTACTGTCAAGGAAAAATGACCAGAGTAACAAACAAAAAAAGTCACAATATCCAAATATTGGTGAATAAAATAAATATCAATGCATGGTGCGACTTGATGTCTCAGTTGTGATTAGATTGGATTGTTTGGTAGATTGAATTAATATTTTGGCTAATATTTTGCCTCTGTATATACTATGTTTTGGTGAAAGATTATGAGTTGTCTGCTTAAAACATTGTAACTTGGTGCAAGTTTGACACTAAACATTCAAAGTGCAGACAATGATTAGCAGACAATTCACATGATGTATGCAATGTTTGCGTTGCATTGACAGGTACAACTTCACACATCAGTGATTTTAACACCTTTTACTTCTCTAACAGTGTCTGTTAGAGTACAAAACATGAGATGTATAAAACTATCAAACTTTATGGTAATAACTAGGGATGTCCCGATACCACTTTTTCACTTCCGATACCGATACCGATGCCGCAGCTTTGGCTTTTGCCGATACCGATATTAATCCGATATTTTTATTTTATTCTTAAACTAATAAAAAATATAGCAATTTTCTCAATTAGCCACCTAAAATATACCTCCTATATAGTCCACAACAACAGTTGATTATGAAAGATTGCCACCCTTTATTCAAACACTACAAAAAAAAAAAAAAAATAAAAAAATAATATATATATATATATATATATATATATATATATATATATATATATATATATATATATATATATATATATATATATATATATATATATATATATATATATATATATATATAAATAAATGAAAGAAAATACAGGTACTTCAGTACTTAAAGCTAGCTAGCTACCAACAGGTTTAAAGTTAAAACAATTTAAACAGCAGCATTCTACATTGTAAATACCAGTACAGTTTTTGTTTTTTAAATCAAGTAGAATTTCTATAACTGTGTGTTAAACTGATTATCACTCTTGTGTGTGTGTTAAACACAATCTACCTAATAGAGACAGCTTCATTATAAAGATAAACAACAAATCCCCAAAATATATGATCATAATCTATGACAAAAATGCTATTATAAACAAGATTAGTGGATAATACACATTGCTCTTTTTATTGTTGTAAAATACATTCATGAAAAACAAGATAACAAAAATGAAAAAGATAATTATTTTAGATATAGCTAAATCTGCTATAAAATTGAGACATGTTTTAAGTGTATTGCACAGCTATTTAATGAGGCAGCAACATTAATAATTAATAATGTTAATAAGCTTTAATTGCGACACTGCATTATGATATGAAAGGCTCCAATACAGTGCACAAAGCGCTTATGCGCATCCCGAGCGGAGAATGATGCGCTTGAAGCCACGTGGAGTTACAGCACGCAGCGCGTCGAGTCCGCTTTGAAAAGTTCAAAGCACAACGGAGATACATATTGATGGACAGTGTATTATACAGTATCTATCTATGCAATCGTTTATTGAGCCTTTTCTTTTAACAGTTTTAGATTTCAGTTACTGTGCGCGTGAAGAACAATTATAGTGCTCTGACTCTAGTGTTGTGATCAAACCGACAGCGTCCGACACCCGGTAGAGAGTAACACGATTGAGTTACAGGCAGCAATACGTCCAGCAAGATAAAGTTGTTCTATGCGAAAACATAGACCTTTATCTTACAAATCAAGTATAATAGTATTAACATTGAATCATCTTGAAGATAGTTTCATCATTGACTGTAACCGAACGCGACGCGTTGTTTGAATGCTGAATGGAGAATGACTGACAGCCGCGAGAGGGAAAAGTTTACGTGATTTTGAATTTAATGACTTATTAATTTCTCTCTCACATAATGGCTTTAGAACACTTATAATAGAGTGCACGAAAACGTTATGGTACTTTAGAATGTTTTTGTGCCTTTTGTGGGGCTTAACAATAACACATAATAGTCTACCCACAATATCGGATTTGGATCGGCCTCGTCTGATCGATGTCTGATCGATACCCGATCCCGCAAAAATGGCAGTATCGGAGCCGATACCGATCCTGAGTATCGGATCGGGACATCCCTAGTAATAACACTTCACTTTAAGATGGCAATTACACATGTTACTTACTATAGTAATAAGAGTAAATGATGCATAATCATAGTAACTAACCCTAAACAAACTGTAACCCTAACTCTATAGTAAGTGCATGTATAGTTCATTAACGTACTTACAGTATTTGTGTAATTACACTGTAACAACGACACCTTCAAATAAAGTGTAACCAACTTTATTAAGCCATCTTTAAAGCCTCTTTTATTTTGTTGTTGTTTTAATTAATTATAAATCAAATATGCATTATTATTAAAATAAATGATAAATGATTATGCTGTATTTAATGTTGTTTAGTATGTACAGAACCCATAAGTGTACATGCGGATGGAAAACAAGATGAGATGGGAATACAAATAATTTCCCATCACCCTTGGGGGCTCCGTAGATATGATGTTTTACATGTTATCATTGTGAAACGGTATATGTACAACTTTAATATGGGCCTTTAGATTAACGTATGCTGATGGACTGCAAAATAATCTTTATCTTTATCCAGTTTGTTCTTTTCTGATAACAAATGTACAGTAATGGCCAAAAATCATGTCTGGCCTACATCATCACCGTTCACCCTTTATTCAAATATTATTAAAAATTGGTATAGGTTTTGTGAGCATATTGCATTTGTGCTTAACAATGAAATGAAACATGCCAAATTGTACAGACATGATTTTTGGCCAAGATGACATTGATTTTTTTTTTTTTTTTAACAAATGCAAAAACAAAAGAGAACGATGCAATATTAATAACTGATTATGTTGTAGTCAATGTATGCTTTTTTCCTGTGAGCCTTTTGTTTTTCTATGCATTTTTGTGTGTGCATAGTATAAAAGCTGTAGCTGTAGCCTTGTTTTCCTCAAACAATTTCCTCAGATAAACACCAAAACCAAATTTAATACTTTGTTCTTCCCTCGAATCTGAAATATTTTCCTAATACTCTGATGGTTTAATTGAACTCGTAGGGTCATTAAAAACAATGATCCCCTCTGGACTCCAGGCCATGTATATTCCAACCTTCTCTGGAAGTGTGTCAGTCGCTGAAATCACAATTCTCTTAGATATCCAGATTCCAGCGTAGAGATGATGTGTTTGATTAAGAGACTCTCCAGCCCATCTGCCTCGATAAGAGCTTCTAATGAGAGCCTGTAGAAATCTGAATGACAAAACAAGCCAGTCCATTGTCTGATAAGAATGCTTGATTCCGCTGGCTCGCGTTGTCTGTCTGTCTGCGTGTGACTATCTGTTCTGCGGGATCATCGCTGGTCAGAGGACAGCCAAAGCTTCCCAGACTCCTGCATTCCTGCACATCTTTTGTCATGCAGCAGCAGTTACGTGGAAGGTGACACCCTTCCCCCTCTTTCTCCCAAGAACATGCCAGTCATCTTTCATTAAAGGAAGAGAGGGAGGAACGGAGGAGGAGTGAGAGTGAATGAGCCAGCGGAGGTCAGGGCATTTAGTAAATCAGGTGTAGCGGAAGCTCACAAAGAAGGTTTTTCTGTCATGGGGAAGTAAAGAGAGGGAGAAAGACAGAGAGGCTGAGAGATTGCCTTTGATCCGAATGTGAGACGCAAACCTGCCGTGGCATGCTAGCGGAGAGGTGGAGGGAAAGAGGGAGGAGTTTTGCTCTCCTTCTCTCTCAGACACACATGAACCCACACAGGTAGAGCGGTTCAAAGTTTGCCACTCGTGATTTATATCAGCTCGAAATCTCATGCACGTCGGGCACTGTACTTCATTCAGCTGTCAGACCGTCGTCAAAGTCGCCGGACTGAAGAAGAGAGCGAGAGAGAGAGAGGGAGAGAGAGAGAGCTGGCCTTGGCGCTGAGGTGAAGATAAGTGCGTTCTTTCTCCCTCTTTCAGCTCTGTGAATGCAGGCTTTGTGTGTGTGGCTCCTTTTTCTTACTCTGTTTTTCTCCCTGGTGATGTGAGTCTGTCTTCTATTGTAGCATGAGGTATTGTTCCACTTTTTCTTCTTTCTCTCCACTGTGTAAAAGTTTGAGTGTTTTTATGGTGCACATTACTCTACTGCACTTTACAGGGAAGACGAGTGAAGAGTGAAGGTTGGTTTGGGGTTAGTTGATAGAATATACAGCGGTTGTACAGTATCAAATCTTTCCAGTCTATAGAATGTCCCCATAAAACATGGGAAGGGAACCCTGTGTGTGTGTGTGTGTGTGTGTGTGTGTGTGTGTGTGTGTGTGTGTGTGTGTGTGTGTGTGTGTGTGTGTGTGTGTGTGTGTGTGTGTGAGTGAGTGGGTGTGTGGTGTTTGCTGAGGTGAAGTCCTTTGTGTGTGTGTGTGTGTGTGTGTGTGTGTGTGTGTGTTGTGTGTGAGGGGGTGGGGTTGCACTTTAGGGAGAGTATTATTAGATACATTTCATAGAGTACCTATATAAAGTTTGGAATCATTAAATTGTTTTTTATGCTCACCAAGAATATTTATTTGGTCAAGAATACAGTAAAAATAGAAATATTGTGAAATAATATTAATAACTGTTTTAAATTTTATTTTAATTTAAAAAGTATTGTATTCCTGTGATCAAAGCTGAATTTTCAGCTTCATTACTCCAGTCTTCAGTGTCACATGATCCTTTGAGAAATCATTCTAATATGATGATTTGGTGCATTTTTATTTTACTTTTTTATTTTATTTATTTTACAGAAAACAGTTCTCTTGAATTGGCATAATATTTGACAATATTTTTGTTTTTACTGTATTTTTGATCAAATAAATGCAGGAGAGCAGAGGAGACTTCCTTCTAAAGCATTAAACATCTTGTCTTGTCTATGGAAAGTCCCCATAAAACCTGAAAACACCCTTGTGTGTGTGTGTGTGTGGGGTGTGTGGTGTGTGTGTGTGTGTGTGTGTGTGTGTGTGTGTGTGTGTGTGTGTGTGTGGTGTGTGTGTGTGGTGTGTGTGTGTGTGTGTGTGTGTGTTTTGTGTGTGTGTGTGTGTGTGTGTGTGTGTGTGTGTGTGTGTGTGTAATGACTTGGTGAAGAAAGCAGGTTAGTCTTCCCCTGTCAGCCTGTGTGACCATTTGAATGGAAAAAGTTTAAGACAGTGGCTTAATGATTTACATGTTAATTATCTACAGCTGTATGGACTTTTGTCATGTGACTTCTCACTGTCTTGTTTGACTTAAAAAGCAGTTTGAGGTCAGCCTTGATTTCCTCACTGAGATTGTAATGTAAATAACTGCAGAAGGAAGCTCATGTTAATCACTTTAGTTTACTTCTTCTGAATGTAGAGTTGATCTGAAATGACTCTCGTCTGTTGTTTTGTAGTATAGATGCATTTTAAAATAAAAAAGAGTTTTTTGTAGAAAGCTGTTTGTTGATGAACCCTTCAGAGTTGATCAATGTTCCGTTCGAGAACTTTTGATGTTGCTTCAATGCAGGCAAAAAAAAAAAAAAAAAAAAGAAAGAATATAAATGAATGAATGGACACCTGGAGTCATTGATTTTGGAGGAATATGCAGTGCTGATAAATTTTTTGAGACACGGGCCGTATCCTTGAACAGTGCAGAGATTTGAATTTTACAGCGGCTCCAAACACAGGCGCAAAAATAATGAGTGTTTCCAAACATACTCACAGAAGCTCACAGAGGTTGTACATTATTTTTTGTCTTATTTTTCTTAAGACAATAAGAAAGAGATGTCATAACAAATCTTGACCAAACCATGCATAATATGACGAAAAAATAACAGCAATACACAGCTTACTAGTTGTAGACAAAACATGGCTCAGTAGACTAAATATCAATATTCTACATCATTTTCGAGAGAAGAAAAACACCATTAAGCATACAATTTGAATAAGTTAATTTAAAAAGTTAATTTACCTTTGATATGATATAATCAAAGTATTTTCTTATAAACTGAAACTCTGCTGTCTAAGTGGATAAAATATATAATTTAAAAATCCTCTCCACAGGATTGATAGGTTTGAGAAGCTCTGCTACACCGATGCACAACTGAACAAGTCTTTATAAAGTACTGGTTGTCTCATGGATGGCAACTCTCTCTTTCTCATTATCATCTATCACTCTGTATCTGTATCTCTCGTACGCTCACACACACAAACATATGATTGAGGCTTTGTGGTGTTTTTTATTTTTTTACTTTAAGACACTAAGAGATAGAAGCTGATTTGGTTTCCTGGCTTGGAAGAGAGAAAGATTAGCCGGATTCCAGGCCTCAAAGGGACAACGGCAGCATGTGAGGCGATATTAAGTGGAAAGAGAGGGATTGACTAACGGAGGGAGAGAGCAGTGTTTTTGAAGATTAGCCCCCTAATGCACCGGGTATCAGACTGGGGGAACGGACTCACAAACTGAGTTTTTATGAGTGATATCCCACGATCCCTTGCTGCAAAGCCACTGGAGAGAAGTTCTTAATGGCTGTCAGTTCTTCTCTGGTGGCTTAAAGATGGAAAGGGACAGTTCGAACCTGCGTCTGTGCGGTTCATTCTACAAACCTTTGAAGTTCACACATTTTCTGTTGTTAGTTCGGGGCATTAATGATCAGACGCTTGCTTGTCTCTGTTTTGTGGTGTTGTATTAAGCCACATCCAACAAATCTGTTTACAGCGACGTGGCAATGAGAATAGTTTTATTAATACAAATAATGGGTCCAGCACATGCTGTGTGCTGTCAGCTGCCTTCAAACCAAGATGAAACCTCTTTGATAGAAACGCTCTGCATAGGCTTCAACTCACTTAGGGGCCTTTGTGTTCAAAAACAGCTTGTTGGAGTGCCACTAAATCGAGTAATATGCAATGGTTTAACTAATGGTTTTTTACTACTTTTTGCACAGCTTCAATAGCAAATGGAAATTGCAGAACGCTAAGATAACAGTGAGATGCGTCGCTACTGCTCCAAGACGATTGTCTATCATGTGTTTAAATCCACAAACAGTTGGGAAATATCTTTTTTGCATGTCATAACACTAATACTTAGCATGTTGCTAGTATGCTGCTAAGCAAACATCACACTAATCAAATGAGAATAACATTTTGTGAAATATTGCACAGTAGATGGAGGTATTTTAATGATATTTTGCAGCATTCAGTAAAAGCATTCAGTCTTTTTTTATTCCGGTTCCCATCATGATAATTTTCACTGAGCTCTTTGCGAGGCATTTTGGGATTTTGTGAATATAGTAGTATGATCCTGCACAGTATTAAAAATGGATATTCAATTTGAGCAGTGTTAAATTATTAATGTTTTTTAAGTGACTGTTAGATGATGGCAAAGATGATCTAAATGCATCACCAAATAAATATCCAACCAACGTCAACCAATATCCATCCAATACTATTAAAAAATCTCTAATGTCAGCCAAACAACAGATACGATGCAGATATATTGGGAATTCCTTTGAACAAGGGATCTTAGAAGGCAGTGCATGTGATTAAATTGTAAGAAGAGCTTGCTAGTTAGATGCTGGAAATTCAGAACCGCCCGTAAAAAAGTGTGTGTGTGTGTGTGTGTGTGTGTGTGTGTGTGTGTGTGTGTGTGTGTGTGTGTGTGTGTGTGTGTGTGTGTGTGTGTGTGTGTGTGTGTGTGTGTGTGTGTGTGTGTGTGTGTAGAAAGTGCTGAAGTGATTGTGCTTTAATCAAAGAGATCTCATCCCTTGATTTTATTCCCTGATTATATTCACATTACAAAGTCCCTCATTTAAAAGGGCAATGCCGTTGTAATTCCAGGTCTTCTCCACAGAGATTCCCTTCCATATTAAGGGCATTATCATTCTGTGAGTGACAGCCGCAGTGGAGCTGGTCCCACCTGTCCTGTCCACCAACAGAACATGAACATGACAAAGAGGAATTCATTCATTATCTTAATGTAGCATTTTAAACAGTTGTCACAGGAACAATCCCACTGTAACATGGGGTCAAGGGCACAATGGTGATAGTTCACAATGTAGCATGTTTTTGTGTGTGCTATTGCTTTAACACTTCCATGTACATAATATTGAGTACCATTAATGATGCTTTGTTACTGAATGTATTTTTGTTACTAAAATAATTTTAATGAATCAATTGAGTGAGTAATTCAATGGCAGTTGTTTCTTTATTGATTCAATCAGTATTTCTGAATGAATCATATAAATGATTCAACAACTCTCATAAAAAAGGTGGCTGCATACAGAATCATATACTGTACTGAGTAGGTGCATCTTTTGAATAAGTAATTATTTATTGTGACCGTTAAAAAAGTATGTTCTCATATGAATACTCTAACTGTTGATATTCCCCTTTTCCTAGTTTTCATAGCCATCTTTACCAGGTGGGAAAGTTTAGCTTTGGACTGAACTGTGATGTTGCCAAACCATACAGTATATCCATAATTGTATTATACTCCATTGGATGCACACTTTGGAATCACATTGAAAGTTGTCGGTCAAATGGTTACTGTTTTATAAATACTTTAAATTCAGACATACTACTCTTTTCGCCTAATATAGGAAAGTACACGATTTCAGATGCAGCCCGTCTTTTTTTCCGTTCTTGAATGAATCAGCGTTTCTGAACAAATTGGTAGAGTTAGCAAGTGACTCACTTATAAAGATGGTTACTTGTCGCCACTTACAATATAACCTGTTGAAGAGTCAGTTAAAATCGGCTCCACTAAGGCCTTGTCCACACGGACACGGGTATTTTTATAACCAGAGTTTTTCCTCCTGTTTTTAAAAAAAAATCCCGTCCACACATGCTCGGTTTTAAAAAAAATCTCCGTCTACATGAAAACGCAAAAACACGCTATCAAGCGCTATTGAGCATGCCACACCGGCAGGCGGCGATATAACCCTAACCGTAAAGCCACGTTGGCCAATCAGAAGCCTAACAAAAAGTTATTACCGGTTCCGGTAAGCGCACATTCTGACGTCGCAAGGCAAAACCCCCGGTTTTACTGTCAACATGACAACACTGTAACCAGCGTTTCTGAAAATACTCACCCTGGCAGGGGTTTTCAAAAATGTTCGGTTTCAGTGACCTGATACTGCGTTTCCGTGTGGACGAACGGCCGAATCGCGTTATAAAATCTCTGTGTCCGTGTGGACACAGCCTAATACACATCTCTCAGACTGAACTTTTTTTTCTATAACAAACACAGACAAGCCTTTAATCTACATATCAGCTCTCTGGAATGCTGCTCATGCATTTGAGAAATGAATAATTGGACATTATACATATCTATATACATACTATACTATCTCTACTTCAAACTGTACGAATGCATGCATCAGCTTTAAGTATTACCTTATAAACCGCTCAGTCCTACCTCTGTAAACACTATACAACAACATTTTGTGTACAATGCATTTTCTACAAAATAAGCATCTAAATGGATGTTTAAAGTATGTAAGCTGTTACAGGACTGTCCTTTTAACCATTCATTGAACTTCTATAGATTGATAAGTGTAATGTTGAGATAAGATGGTGTGTGGACTGTTTGTTCACCTGGATCAATACTGGAGTGCACTAAAAGGGGCTCACTGGTTTAATGTGTACTGGCTTATACTGCAGATGAGATGAGTATGTAGGCTATAAAAGCCAGCGGGGGCTGAGTGTTATATAGTATTTCACCTCCCTCCACTACACAACCTCAGTAATTGTTGTTTTACTAGGGCACCTGTCCCTGTAGAGAAGGCTTGCGAGGCTCGATGCTTGTTCAGCTAAAGATCCTTATGAAAGCTCAGCTAGCCCACCTTGACCCGGCTCTCTCCTTCTCTCTCGCTTGCTTTGTGTCCTTTTTTACTTTCACTATCACTCTTTCTCTCTATTTGGGTGAAGGCCTTTCACCTCTTAAAAGTGTCATAAAGATCCTCTACAAAGTGACCTATTAAAAAGCATAAACTGCATGCATTTCCTGTTTGGAAAGATTGACTGGCCAGTACACATTTGCCTGAGGTGGCGTTTTCGTCTTCAGCCTGAGCAAGAATAGGCAGGTTTTGTAATATAAGACACAAAAATGAGAGTTAAAACCCAATGTGACCTCAACTCTGAAGCATTTGTGCCATTCTACTCCCACAAGCAATAGAGACAAGCCCTGAGGTGATGCTGTGTCATCTGTGGTTTCTCCTTACTCGCTCTGTTCAGAGAATATTAATAAGCAGCAGATGAGAGATATGAGCTGAGAGATTTATGTGCTGCTGATCAGTTATGGAAAAGGCAGGTTTCAGCTTACCTGTGCCAATTCAAACAGAGGAGACGTTCTCTCCCTGCAGGGTCCTCCAAACAGGTGCCACATCCATTACACTTCGGTAAACAAGTCAGGATATTTTCATCTTCTGCACATGAAGAGTAGAAGTTAGATGCAATAGATTAAAACAAAGAAAGCATTCTGAGGTTTTAGATTGGGATTGTCATGGATAACCTTGAAATATCAGAGAGTTTTAAAGGTGAATTGTGTGTAATTTCTGTGCCACAAACAATATAGAGAAAATTATTTTAGAAAGTATTTTAACATAAAAACACACCTCCCCTTTATGGAAGAGTCAAACTCTTATTAGAGTATTAGTGGAGACTGTTAGGGGAAGGGTTTGTAGAATAAGTACTTGCAAAGTTATTCATAGTCAGTAGAATGTCTGTTGGTGGCAAATAAAGTGTTTGCAGTGTTACCATCACAATAAAGTGTTAACAGATATTAACACTTGTGCATTAATTAAAAAAAGTTTCACATAGGTTCATAGAGGACAAAAATGTCCTTGTCAAAACATAGTCATAAACATTTGAAGCTTGGGAGCACAGATTTAAGTTTGTTCTCATTTTAAATAAGACCCATAGCAGATTATTGCTGAAGTAAAAAAAAAAAAGAATAAGTAAATCCCTGAAAAAGTTATATAGGTTTAAGTTTATGAAAATGATTTATGAGCATTATTTTATATAAAATATATATTTTATGAAACAAGTTGAACTCTAAAAAGCATTGCCAACAGAATGAAAGCCTCTTAACAAAGATTGCATCATTTTATAGTTAAATGGCCCTGGGATTAAAAATTGCAATTCAATGGGGACATTTTTGTCCAAAAGGCGCTGAGAGGAAGTATTTTTTGTACCTAGTGCAAAACAGATTTTTTTTTAAAGGAAATGGGGGTGAAATAGTAAAATTCCAATAAAAATACACACCTGTGCCAAAATTCATGCAGTTGCCATTAAAGTAACACTAAGTAACAATTTTCAACCTTCATAATATATTTTCAAGACCCTTGTGATGGTACATCGACTTAAAATAAGTTAAATGACACGTCTGCCATCGCCTGACGCGGTCTGTATCGCTTTTACTGGCACTATGTAACTTCGGGTTTCGGGTAGGAACCCCTGCACAAAAAGAACTACACAATTCGACTGCTTTACGTCAAGCGCTACAATAGTCATTATTTCGTTTTTCTTCGTTTCTGATGTCACAATACATCATCCTTTCATGAAATCATGTAACATACTCTACCTTGTCTGTGGACATCGTTCATTCTAAAGCCGGTGCGGGATAAACAGCGAGTGTGCGTGCGACGGTAGGCTAGATTATTTACGACAGCGGCAATGGTCAATTTCGTTTCCAACCAGTAGGGCGACTGCAGAGGAAAAATCCTTAGTGTTACTTTAACACTTTTATCACAAGTGATAAAAAAATTACTAAAAAAGACAAATATGTCCATAAGGATGCACAAGGGTTAAGCAGGCTGTCTATCAATATTTAAATGAGAGTTTTTTTTTAAAATGTATGTGCAACCTTTCTTATAGTCATCAGAATGTCTAAAAGAGACCATCAAAAATGTTGGTAAAAGTGTTACAAAAAAAAAAGGTTAATTAAATAATCTGTTCCGTTAAGCTATTTTTGAACTGAAGAACGCACCTAAGAAACGGTCTGGGGTGCGTTTCCCGAAAGCATCGTTAGCCAACTATGGTCGCAAGTTCCGTCGTTACCAATAGAGTTCAATGGAAATTGCGACCAACTTGCGACCATAGTTGGCTAACAATGCTTTCGGGAAACGCACCCCTGGTCGGGGTTAGATGAACCAGAAACCTGATTAGTTGACTAGTCATGTGTTTCCATCCAAAGTTGCGAAATTAACTTATCCGCAAAATTGTAATATCACATAAAACATTTGTGAATAAAGCACCGTTTCCAATAAGTGGAATCAGTTTATACTTCCTGAAAAACTGAAGAGCAGGAGAAGCTCAGCTGGGTTATGAGGGTGAGAGGGTGTAATAATCTGGAGGGGTGCTCTGAGGACACAGCTCCTGGCAGCTGTTGAAAGACATGCTTTAACTGCAAGGGACACATAGTGGGAACCTGGCCGTTTGGGTTTACTAACAGCTGACCTTTAGTGCTGGACGTCCACCACCAGGAGGCCTGTAAAGTCTGAACAGACACGAGAGGAGGAGAAGAAGAAGGTCCAATGAGAGAAAGGTGTGTGTCTAATCACATCTTAATGATCTTTATGCAGATTAAATGAGAAAGAGCAGAAAATTGGCCATACGATTTAAAGGCACACTATGCAGGAATTCCGTTTTTGTCAAACAGCGACCCCTAGAGTCGCTGTTGAGTACTTGTATTTAATGTTACTGTCGTAAATAACACTCACGCAGAGCGCCTCTGCACTCACAGCCTGATACTCTTTTGAAGCTGTTATATTAAGGTACAAATCTTGCACAGGCCTTTAAATAAGAGATCTAGCACTAAAATGTGTTTTTGAACTCAACCTGAGCGCTCGTGTCCGCTGCTATCAGTGTCATGGATACATAGAGTCTCTTGTGGCAGCGCACAGTCTTCACTCGGACGCGCTCTTTAATCTATCGCCGTTGCGGAGACTCTCTATTCATTCCGGTGAAATCACAAAATTAAATGCACACAAACATGTCCCTGCTTGTTTTAGCAGTTTTAAACTTTTTCCTTGCTTCAGCCATGGCCTGGAGTCGAGCAGACGGAAATATAGTAGCAAAAGCCTTAGCTCCATGAGTATATCAGAGCCTGTGGTCACGTGACGGTCATAAAGCGATAAGTTCTCCAGGCATTCTTCAGATCACATGACCTGGCCAAAGACGGTGCGCCTTCTCCATACTTAAATAGGCGGTATATCAAGATGGCAGCCCCGCTCGGAGCAGTGATAGTGTCAAGCGCTGTATATTGGCCTGAGGAATCATTTAAAATAACTCATATGCATCAACTCTTTAGGTCACAAAGTCCGCAGTGTGCCTTTAAGCTAATTGAGATCATTCAGATTTGACTATTTTTATCAGGGCATTGTGGGACTAGAATCACATTCTCTTAGCCCAGTGCTCCTTTGTCAATCGGAGGCAATGACAAATGGATGTCTGAAGTAAAAAAAAAAAAAATACAAATAATAAAGTTTATCAGGCAAAAAAAAGATCTTGTTTATAAGGTAAGTCAATTTGGCACTTGGATGGATGAGCGGGATTAAAAGTGTTGTACACTGTAAAAGTGAACTGTTGGATCAACCTAAAAAAATTACTTCAATTGTAACACCTAAAAATTAAGTTTTCTCAACTTAATTATCACGTTAAAACGTGATAATTTAAGTTGAGAAAACTTAATTTTTTAGGTGTTACCAATTGAAGTAATTTTTTAGGTAGATCCAACTGTTCACTTTTTACAGTGTAAAATAGCAATTAATGCCACCTGTAATGTTACAAAGTACTACTCTTGATGTTAATGTTGGTTATGTTGATACCATTTCCAATTAAAGTTTTGATTTATGTGTCATTGAAAAGGAAAAAATAACAGTGTATTGAAAATGTCATGTGGTCTAACCTGCAAGTGAAAATACATAGCTAATTTGTCTTTTACTGGATATACTGTACATGTTAATCTTTATTATCAAATATATTTGTAGAGGTGAATATGAATTTCTGGACAGGTCTTTATGGGTCACTGCAATGTCATTTTTGTTTTATGGTTTTCTTGTCACATGACAGCTAAATAAATAAGAATAATATATGTATTAATTAGATTATACTCTTTTAATTAGTAAATCTTTTGTGGTCTAATGAAAATCATACCATACATTTAGTTCAGTATAATTGACATTTATTATACAAGATTTCTCATTTATTGTCTGTATGAATAACATTTGAAAAAAAATAAAGTAGATCTGGAAACAAAAAATAAGAGTCACGTAACTGACCCATGGAGATATTTGATGGATGAGTGAAAGAGTCACATTGCATCATTGGTCAATCGTGGGTGACTGAGTTATACGCTATGTACGAATGAAGGAGACAGTCAGTAAATTTTTTCTAGTTAACCTCTTTGTATCCCTGTCAGTGTGCATTCTGTCTGTGTAATGAAGAGTAGTTTTTAGCGGTATTGTTGGTTTTGAAAAGGCTGCAGAATGCACTCCAGAAACTGTGCCTCTTCTCTGGGTTAATTGCTTGAGGTTACATTTCACAAGGACAATTAATGAAGGCCGACTATGTGCCTTCAGGACTGCATTCTCTTTATAGAGACCCAAACAGTTCATGTATGCTTTATTTGAACGTATTTTGCTTCATTCGGATAGCTTTGACTCAAGACAAGTAGACTTGGATACTGTGCTAGCACACAAAAACATTCCACACACTCTCTTCTTTTTTTCCCATCAGCCGCACACACTTGGCATCCATCGCTAAAGTTTTGAGAGAGTGTTTTTGCAGCCTTGGCAAGTGTGTGTGTGTGTGTGTGTGTGTGGGTGGTTGTAATCTGGTAACGAGTGTTGAAGAGCTCAGGATGGCCTTGAGTGTGCAAGAGTACCACACATAGAAGACGACAGACAAACAAACAAAGGCTGGTGTCAGCAGAGTCAGGTGATGAAGGATATCATTTTGGTGACCACACACACAGGAGAGCGCAACACAAGCTCAGAGGCAAACAGTACACAGAAATAAACCAACATTCTCACTACAGACACTGCAACTCCAGTGAAAAGGGTTGTACGCAATACAGAAAAGCAGTTGACTATACATCCAAATAACGTTCTTGATGCTAGCGATCACTGATTAAAGGGTTAATTAATTCTGTCGGATCATTTCAAACCTGCATTTCATCCTTCCAAAAAACACAGAGGGGTTTCGTTTTAATTCTGTGGTAGTAATGAAGATTGCATTGCTAGCATTTTATGAATCCGAAAACAACATTTTCACTACGCATGCATTATTTGACAAATCAATTATAATTTTTGTCTGAATGTTTCACCACACTGGCTCCACACCGCTCTGCACATTTCATATGTCTCTCTTATCTAACACCTGATTCAGAGTGACTCATCATTATTTTTGGTCTGTTCTCCTAGAGAAGAAAGACTCTTTTAAATATAGAGTTACATTTACAAGTTTAAACTTTTAGTAGTCTGTATTTAAAATAATGAATATGGGTATTCTTAATGCATTACAATACATTCATAATGCCAGATAAAACAAACAAAAAACTTGGAATGCATTATAACTATGGGATCTATCTATCTATCTGTCTTTATATATTATATAATTTTATATTATATATTATAGTATATCTATCTATTTCTAAATTATTTCTTTATGTATTTATTTGTTTTTACTGTCAGCATCCAATCTAGTTTCCTACAGGCGTATGTCTAATTATACAGAAGCATGATTAATTAAGCTCATAATAAAACAAAGACGATTTTGTCTCTCTTACGGTTCTCTTTTCTCCCACTCCCTCTTCCTCTTTCTCTTTTTTCCTGTCGTTAATCTGCGTCTGCCGGGGTGATGGAGAGCCTCCCACGGCTCTCTCTTTAATTAAGAGTGGTGTAAACAACAATGGCTGTCGTGTAGCCCACGTGGCGTGAACACAGACTTGAATGCGTGCCGTAAAGTGGCTTGCAGAGAGGCTTTCAGAGAGTTAGTCAGGACCAGCCAAAAGCCAGGAGTTTAGCTAGGCCGGAGGCCTGTCATGCTTTTAATGCAGACACAATGCTGAACGAGGAGGGAAAACAACATCGGATCGATATTTATTATTATACCAATATCTGCCTTACTGGCGCTTTTATTTGGTGGCTGAATGCAATATATATTTATGTTTAGCTTTGATGAAAGTCATTCCTGTGATGTAATCAGATTTTCTGCACTGATTTTGGGAAAAAATTCTGTTGAATGCTTTTGAATATGATTCAATGTGCTGAAAGTATTACACTTTTATTGGAAGCTCAAGGCCTAATTAACTAAGTATTTAAAGGTGCAGTGTGCTATTTTTTTATGATAAAATGCTTATATGAAGAGACAACTATAAACATGCCATTAATAAATATATATTGCAGGTGCTAACCAAACATTGTTCTGAAAACTGAAATCTGCTTACATATCTGAAGACTTTTGAATCATTGAGGATAAACATCATATTATGGGAATTTGCATACTTTACGGAGAACTTACGACCTGCAAGCCTGCCGGTCAACATCGGGCAGTGGTTGAGCATCCGTCAGCTCAGTTTTTACGGTGTGTTCCGCACCGTCGGCACTAGTCAGACCTCGTCTGTGGCTTTTTGGAGTTGATGGAGCATGTTGAATCTGCGTTGGGCAGACTGATGACAGTGAGACAGATCACTCTTATTGACTGTTCGGTTTAACGAACCAGTGCACGAGAAGAAAAGCAAAAGTGATGATTGTACGTGCCGGTTGGCCGTTGGCTATAGTCATTGCAAGGACAACTTTTTGGCTGTGACGCGATGCAACCGCTCTGTGATGTGTATCATGGACGTTAATATTAGTTTACCAGTTCTGTCATATATTACTCACTCTCATGTAGTTCCAAACCCATATAACTTTTGTATTACTCCACTAAAATAGTCCACTTGAATGAGTGAATAAAAACGAGTGAGTGTGAGTGATTTTGTGCTTGCTGATTAATAAACATTTGAAACTGGCAGCTCCAGTAGTAAAATGAAAAGATTTATCTTGAACTCTGTCAAGGAAACTAGCATGTTTAAACCTTTCTAAACAATTTGATAATCAATTAAAAATGAATTTATACCTGTATGATATTACGCTTTGGATAATATCACATTGGACTAACGGTTTGTAAAATGATGGATGATTCAACCGGTCAGATGCGGAAATTCATTCGACGCACAGCCCTCGCAGTGCATTATGGTTATTTTTTAGACATTGAGCATACATCGGTTATACACCCGTTATTGCGATGCCTTCTGGAATTGAATGAGTGCACTCGATAACGTCTACTATGGTTTTGGACGCCAATAAAAATGGCTGTCCCATCAAATAGTGCCCTGTTTAAGAGTATTGGGGGGAAATTTCGGACACAACCCGAGTTTTCTGAAGAGACACAGTCACTTTATATAATGAACAGATTTAATTTAGGCTTTTTTGCACATATAAACATTGATCAACTCACATAGATAGATCACTTAAATATGGTACTATCTTTTTATAATAATATAGGTAATATATATGATAATAATAGTATTTCATTAAAAATATCTTCATTTGTCTTCCAAAAATGAACAAACGCCTTATTTGTTTGGAACGACATGAGAGCGAATAAATGATGACAGAATTTTCATTTTTGGTTGAACTTTCCCTTTAAAGGGATAGTTCACTTTGGAATTAATTTTTGATATGTTTTAGCTTACCTCAAGGGCATCCAAGATGTAGGTGTCTTTGTGGCCACAGTATTTTCAATTTTGATATTTTTAGGTCAAACCGTTCTTGTCTGTCAGTCATATAATGCAGGCAATAGGGGTTCACCTTAAAAAGCATACACAGAGAAGTCCAAATTAAACATGATTTAATGACTCGTAAACGTAAGTACACATTGATGACCTAAGACACGAAACGAGTGGTTTTTGTGAGAAAACGAACAGTATTTATATAGTTTTTACCTCTTGTAAACACAGCCACGTCCAAGTGATCTGAGAGGTTGCGAGCGCTTCGTTCTTTTCCGGAAAGCACCGGAAGTGAAACCTTGCGCGTGTACGTCACTCATTGTTTACACAGAACAGAGATTGTAGGTAAGACGGCTAATTAAAAGGGTACTAATTTGCGCTTATCCGGGATGTTTAAACCGTCGTAAATGAAAACAATTACAAAAAAATAAAAAAATAAAACAATTGTATGAGTGACGTACACGCGCGAGGTTTCACTTCCGGTGCTTTCCGGAAAAGACCGAAGCGCTCGCGATCTCAGATCACTTGGACGTGGCTGTGTTTACAAGAGGTAAAAACTATATAAATACTGTTCGTTTTCTCACAAAAACCACTCGTTTCGTGTCTTAGGCCATCAATGTGTACTTACGTTTACGAGTCATTAAATCATGTTTAATTTGGACTTCTCTGTGTATGCTTTTTAAGGTGAACCCCATAGACCTGCATTATAGGACTGATAGACAAGAACGGTTGACCTAAAAATATCAAAATTGAAAATACTGCGGCCACAAAGACACCTACATCTTGGATGCCCTTGAGGTAAGCTAAAACATACCAAAAATTAATTCCAAAGTAAACTATCCCTTTAAGAAGAAATGGTGCAACTGAATAAAGTACAGTTAGCCTCAAAATAGCTAGTAGCTAAACCTGTCACCTGGACTTGGACTTCACATTGCAATTTTAGCAAGAACTAATATAATACAGTATATACCACAAAATGACTGACAGGCTTTCTTAGTTCACAGATTGGCCCCCTGCCAAGTCTAGAGCTGTCACGTACGCCTATATATGTCAGTGATATCTGTCAGGTAGTGGGGACATTTTATACATGGTACTCCTAAAAATGAAGAAACCAACATGCGAGGGACAGTGGATGTGTAGAGCTCTATGATCGACAGGTCAGATTCTGTCATGGGCCTGTGCATTACTAACAAATGACCTTTCTCTTTCTCTCTCTCCTCCAGAAGAAAGGATGCTGCAGGAGACCAGTGTGAGAGTAAGCCCAACCTGATCTCTCCATCCACTCCCCTGCCCAGTCCTCCACAATCCCAGGATGCTCTGCCCCTGCCGAGGGAAGCTGAAGTTGCTGGTGGTGTCTCTGAGTTTCGTCATCCTGTTCACCTGGCTTTACCTGCTCGTGGGGACCTCGGAAAGTGAGTATCAAGGCACTTATAATCAGATCTTACTTATTTCTAGAAAGAAACAATCTCTATGATGCCCATTTTCTGATGTAAAGGCTGGATCGACAAAGAATTTTCCCCTTTAAGCTGGGTTGACTTGGGTGTTGAGACTGTCAGTCAGTCTTATCTCTAGCCTCGTGAGACCATCCTGATCTCGCGAGCTTTCAAGGTTTTACTCGCAGATCAGTCTGGATACTTTCCGTTAAAGAAAATTTGGAGCAGTTCACCAAACGAACGTCCAATCAGCGTTGCTTTGAGGCGGGTTGAGGTGTGACGGAACGAGAAGCGCGACAGTTCAGTCTTAAGAACATGGCGGCTTCAGCGGATGAAACTAGCATCAGTGTGGCTATCGAGCAAGTTTTATCGGAATTACAGTTATTACGGAATTACAGAGCTAACGAGCCTTTACCTGCAGCAGCAAGAGTAGCCTGGCTTGTGGTTGTGTTTTCGTCGTCGCTCTCATATGCTTCGTTGATTTGATTGGTTGATTTGGCCCGTCTATCACCAACATAGGCCAATCAGCTAACCAGTATTTTCGCCCCTTACCAAAACTACTTCAACGGAAGGTTTCCAGATGGATATGCGGAGCAAATCCATCTGGCGGAGTCAGGTTATCTTATCTCAGCCTGTGTGCTAAAATCCTCATCTGATGGGTCTGTCATCCTCAGAGATGCACAATAACACTGCGGAGTACTGATAACAGAACCGATCTGCAGCCAGATCTCAGAAAGCTAATCATTATAAAAGCTCGTTCTCTTACTCTCGATCTGGCATGAGAACATATCCATCTCTATCTGCAATCATGAGACAGGTCCCACGTATGCACACATTGGTGCATAGAAAGGGAGATTATCAAAACATGATCATCAGTATTCATAAGACTGAAAGAGTTTGGGAAGACTTTGAGAAGGGAAAAAAAACCCACCAGAGATGTATTTCTGCACCATTTTGTCGGTCATTCTTTGAAACGAGCGCATTGGAAAGCAAGATTTTAAACATTCTTTTGAAGAATGCCTTGAAGTGTTAATAAATTGCACTGAATTGTTCCATATCAAGTTGAATTCTTATTTAAGCAGTAAAGTATGAGCGCCTGAAACCCCTTCAGCTGTGACTGTATTCACAATAAAAAATGGCCTGCACAAAAGTGGTACAATAAACACTACTTATGAAATACACTCACCTAAAGGATTATTAGGAACACCATACTAATACTGTGTTTGACCCCCTTTTGCCTTCAGAACTGCCTTAATTCTACGTGGCATTGATTCAACAAGGTGCTGAAAGCATTCTTTAGAAATGTTGGCCCATATTGATAGGATAGCATCTTACAGTTGATGGAGATTTGTGGGATGCACATCCAGGGCACGAAGCTCCCGTTCCACCACATCCCAAAGATGCTCTATTGGGTTGAGATCTGGTGACTGTGGGGGCCGTTTTAGTACAGTGAACTCATTGTCATGTTCAAGAAACCAATTTGAAATGATTCGAGCTTTGTGACGTGGTGCATTATCCTGCTGGAAGTAGCCATCAGAGGATGGACATGGTCAGAAACAATGCTCAGGTAGGCCGTGGCATTTAAACGATGCCCAATTGGCACTAAGGGGCCTAAAGTGTGCCAAGAAAACATCCCCCACACCATTACACCACCACCACCAGCCTGCACAGTGGTAACAAGGCATGATGGATCCATGTTCTCATTCTGTTTATGCCAAATTCTGACTCTACCATCTGAATGTCTCAACAGAAATCGAGACTCATCAGACCAGGCAACATTTTTCCAGTCTTCAACTGTCCAATTTTGGTGAACTCTTGCAAATTGTAGCCTCTTTTTCCTATTTGTAGTGGAGATGAGTGGTACCCGGTGGGGTCTTCTGCTGTTGTGGCTTCACAAATGCTTTGCTGCATCCTTCGGTTGTAACGAGTGGTTATTTCAGTCAAAGTTACTCTTCTATCAGCTTGAATCAGTCGGCCCATTCTGACCTCTAGCATCAACAAGGCATTTTCGCCCACAGGACTGCCACATACTGGATGTTTTTCCCTTTTCACACCATTCTTTGTAAACCCTAGAAATGGTTGTGCGTGAAAATCCTAGTTAATGAGCAGATTGTGAAATACTCAGACCGGCCCGTCTGGCACCAACAACCATGCCACGCTCAAAATTGCTTTAATCACCTTTCTTTCCCATTCTGACATTCAGTTTGGAGTTCAGGAGATTGTCTTGACCAGGACCACACCCCTAAATGCATTGAAGCAACTGCCATGTGATTGGTTGATTAGATAATTGCATTAATGAGAAATTGAACAGGTGTTCCTAATAATCCTTTAGGTGAGTGTATATTAAGAAAACATATTTTAATTTAAAGGTTTATTTTAATTCAAAAGTGGCATCCTTACGCTAGGGACCTAAAATATTTACTTCAAGTACTCCCTCTGATTTAAATGAATATTTCTGTTATTTACATGTGTAAACTATGTAACTTTTGGCCCTCTAGTTGTTAAAAAACAAAACTGTGTGTATTTTGTGGAAGAACGTTGTTTGAAGAACGTCGGCTCTGCGTGACTGTGCGAATGAATATGCCCCTTCACAATATCTGTTCAATAAAATACCTTCCATAATAAAACGCCATCTCCGCGTGGCAAGTATGTCAAATATTATGTTGTGGACATTCGAGTCAAAGAACTGCTACACCTCATGGTGCTTTTGGGAAGCTGAAATTTATATTGATATAAAATATATATATAATCCTTTTCAATTATCAACTGTGTACTAAAAATCTTTGTAACAGGATTGACATTTTAAAAAGATTTATTTACTTGCAGAGTTCACTTCCTGCCATTTTCCATGTTTTTGAAATAGTACATTATTTTAATAAGAGGGTTTCGTATAGTAAGCTTTATAATGATAGATTATATACTGTCGTTTTTTGGAGTGCTCATAAAAGCATGAAATGGACTTTTCTCCACCTGCTGCCTTTTGACATCACAGCTGATGGTGGTGAAGCGACTGTGTGTGTTATTGTGTTGTTGTCAGCCAATCACTTTCTTGCGGCTATAGAGTCATTAATCACATGCCATTTACGGCTCAGGTGATTGGCTCAAAACAACCTGGTAGCAGAACTGAGGGCCCATAAGCAAAATGCAGATTTCATATCACATACTTCCAGCTTTTCTGTGCCCAACTGCCTGAGATTAATGTGAATGCTAATGGATAATGGATGAAAGATGACATGGTTACACTAAGTAAGACCCAACAGGAATGAGCGATCTGCACTCGCTTATACATGAGCGCAATGCAAGAAAATCCATCAAATTGTTCTGATAAATTCAATGGCTGTTACTTTGTTCTCCCTGATCATATCCAATTTTCTGCTACTTTAATCATTCCAGCAGAGAGCAATGTGTAGATTGAGATACTCTTGGAGTCTGTACTCTTAAATCTGAATGACATTCACGTATATTGTCTCTCTGCAAATTCACCTCAAGCTTCCTATTTCCTTACCTCTCATCCATCCATCTCTGGGGTGTAATCTGTCAAGATCACTCGAATGAAATGAAATCTGTTGTGCCGTATCAGACGGGCGTTCCCTGCTCCTCTCCGCATGCTTGGTGGAATCTACAGAAGCACGGCTGCTGGAACGGGGATGTCCTGGCATCGCGGGTTCGAGAGGTGGAGGAAGAGAACCGGCAGATCCGACTCCAGCTGAGCCAATCGCAGGGCCTGGCTGCCCAGCCTGCCGAGGGTAACTATGGCAACCAGCAGTGGGTGGCATCGGCAGACACCGGTCCAGAGGACGTGGAGAACACAGCAGAGGAACGGGCCAATCACAGCGAGTGTTCTCGCTCGCCCACTGCGGAGAAGTGTGAGGTTAGATGGCATATTACCTTCTGTCAGATGTGAGAATAAATAAAGGAACATACGGCGGCCCCAAAACGTATTTCGACACTTGCGTGAGACAAAAAAAAAAGTAAACAAAGGAATTTCCAAGTGAAAAAAAAAGTTCACAAACAGTTTTCAAGCAAAAGCAGGTTTGATAAGTTGAAATATGGCCCTAAATGAAGATATTTCATATATCGACTTAAATATCACCTCAACACCAATTGGTTAAAACTAATAGTAAAAAAGGATTAAAAAAACTAAAGTTAGTTCTGGCATTATCATGTTGTCAGATTCCACGGTAGTTTGATATTTTGTATTTATTGCAATTTATAATGTTGCACATGTGTCCAGATTCTTTCTGGAGGGACCTCAGTATATAAGAAGCTGTTTAAAGTCTACACAGACCACATAATGAATCTCAAGAGTACCTTAACAAAGCTAAAATTCTTCAATCCAATCTGAAATGTTGGCTCTTCTCTCCGCGCACAGCTGATTCACGTGGCATGTGTATGTGCGGGTCACAACGCCAGTCGGGACGTGGTCACTCTGGTCAAATCCATCCTGTTCCACAGGTAAGAAACAAGGACAGCGAAATTTAATAGTAAATAAATAGCAATATGATGGTGTATTGTGTGGTAATAGAGCTATGTTGTGCATATGCAGTATTAAAGAACAACAACTGGGATTTATCTATTCTCCTTTAGATTGTATAATTTTATTTAACATGTATTCAGTTGGCCTAAATTTAATTTTACAGTTTCACTGTTTAAGTCTTAAATACTGTGAAGTACACATATTTTGTCTGTAAAGTTCATATATTGTCACACCACAGGATCATTCGGTTTCACTTTATTTTGATGGTCTCTTTAACACATTCTGTGGACTATAAGTAATGTACTACATGTCTACTAGCTCTCATTAGAGTGTTAGTAGAGTATTAGTAGACTGGTAGAGTTAGGGTTAGAATAAGTTGACATGTAGTTGCAAAGTCACTTATAGTCAGTATGCTGCCTGTTGGAAGACATTGACAATAAAGAGTTATCAGATAATAAAGGAGAATTCCGGTATTTAGCACTTTGAGTCTATTTTCTAGTTTGTTTTGGATGAAGTAGAGTGGTGGACACAGAAATTGACGATGGGTCCTGTCTCAACTTTTTGACTCTTTTAGAATCGCCTCTGAGCGCTTCAGAGTGGCTGTCTATGGGCATGCACAAACATGTCTTAAAACAACCCTTAACGTTCGTTTTCAAAACTGTGCAACTCACCGAGTGGTTAGTGGTGTTCGTTGATGATTAAAAACAAATATATCGGCGCAATTTGCTATAGAGGAACAATTTTTTCAGATACCTCACAACCGCGTATAAACTTCTGCCCGATATATCTCCGGTAGCACGGTAATATCAACAAGCAATGAGTCCCCAACAGAAATCAATGCGATTTATTAAAATGCCAAATAAAACATGACAGAAACTGTATTGTCGCTACTTGTTTTGGAATACATCAACGAACACCACTAACCACTCGGTGAGTTGCACAGTTTTGAAAACGAACGTTAAGGGTTGTTTTAAGGACATGTTTGTGCATGCCCATAGACAGCCACTCTGAAGCGCTGTCTAAAAGAGTCAAAAAGTCGAGACAGGACCCATCGTCAATTTCTGTGTCCACCACTCTAGTTCATCCAAAACAAACTAGAAAATAGTGCTAAATAGACTCAAACTGTCTACTAATAAACTAATGAGAGTTAGTACATGCAGTTTCAAAGTTACTTATAGTCAACCAAATGTTCAAAAGGGACCATAAAAATAAAGTGAAATCAATCATTCAAAACCAGCCAAACTATCATCAAAAAGGTGAAAACCTCGAACAATGGTGACCATTTACAGCACCTAAAATATAGACTTTACCTTATGCATACAAATAAAACCTAACATGTCAACATCTCCCTTTTCAGGAGAAACCCACTGCACTTTCATTTCATCACAGACACAGTGGCCAATCAGATCCTCAGCACTCTGTTCCAGTCATGGATGGTACCGTCCGTACAAGTCAGCTTCTATGACGCTGATGAACTCAAAGTAAGCACCTGCCTCATAATGCTCCATGACACCCCTGCCATTAACCACCCTTGCCCTTTGACCCAGAGATAATGACCATGTCACAGAGCATCAGTATAGAGACTTAAGGGAGGTCATAAGTAGCGATGGTTTTGAAACGAAGCAGGCGGCAATGACAAGTCTGAAGAATGATGCCGATCGCAATCCTCCCTGAGCTCATTCAGCCACAAACAACTGGAATGAAATACGTGTCACATGTGCTTATGGATTGTAATGAGGGGGCAAAGGTCCCCTTGGGACAGCATAGCATGTCTGGGATAGTGGAAACATTGAGCTTGTTGTTTACACTCAAGCAATCTCAAGAGCTTTCACTCTCTGAGAACTCTTGCACGCTCCAGAGGGAGTCGAAAGCATAGAATTATTCATTTCTGTTCGTATATTTAAACTGACAGTGTGACTCTTTTTTCCACGACTTGGCATGCAAGTGCTGCCTTTGCTGTGGCGTTGAATTATTCACTGTCTGTTTGTGATTTTTTTTTTTTTTATGCAGTGCACGCTACGCTGAAAGAGCGAAGTGACAATCAAAGAGCTTGCCTCCTCTTCACACACATGTGCGCGTACATATTCTAGGAGAGCGCATTCTAGTTTACATTACACTTCACAATCAAGGACACTCACATGAATGGATACACACACTCATATGCACAATAACACAAACACGGTCTTTCTTGTCCTGTTTTGTGCTCTGGTTCTCCTCCCGGACTGAGTTCACCTCTGATTGTCAGCTGTTTGGCTCGGAGCCGTCTCTAATCACGCGGATTTTACATCCTGTGTCTCTGCTGTGCATAGAGACCTCTTTGCTCTCCTGAGTATATGAAAGCTAAGCTGCAGGAAATCTAGTCTTTTTCAATCAACCCCTCTCCAGCAGATTATTATTTAACCTGAGCTCAGGTCATTAAGGATGTATGCTGAAAAGATGAAGCACACATAAGAACTGTAGAGGGTTATTTCCATGATGATGCTATAACCGCAGAATACAGTTCAGAGGAAAACATGGCGCAGACAATGAGCTCTAGTTGGTGATGGTGAACACATGCAGGGTTGAGATAGAGCTGGTTGATTTTATTGAAGTTTTTGAATTGAAAAAAAGATGGTTTTGAATTCTCTAGGTAAAAAAACAAAATTCTAAAACCAACGCCAATAAAACAAAAGTTGGGTAGCCACTAGCTATATTTCCATCCACACGTTTTTATCCGAATTAAGTGATATCGAATGAAAAATGCCTTCGAAAATTCGATTGAATTTCATGAATATCGACTCAAATGAAATGTGTTCGGTCTCACCGGATTTTATCTTGATGGATATACGGCTTATGCGATAAACGCTGATGGAAACGTTATTATGGCACGATCCATTTTGTCTAGCAAAACTTTGTTTGCAAATGTTGGCTTGAATAATGTGCAATTCAGTGCGAAAATGAATGGAAACACCTTAAAATGTCTCAAATCAATTCGATATATATTTTATCAAAAACAGCATGTGACGTCATTACGCACAGGTTTTTATTCGCTTTAAAGCCGTTGGATGCAAACACACTTTCACCAGCTTTGTTCGCATGAGTTACCGAACTTCAGATAATTCGATTGTAGATAATTCGAAGTGGATGGAAACTTGGCTACTGTCATGCTCTTTTGCTGGTTTCTCACAGATGTCTCTCTCTCTTTCTCTCTCTCTCTCATTCTCTTGCTATGAATAGTCAGAGGTGTCGTGGATACCAAACAAACACTATTCAGGAATTTATGGCCTGATGAAGCTCACTCTCACCAAAGCTCTGCCATCCAACCTTTCAAAGGTCATCGTCCTCGATACAGACATCACCTTCGCCACTGATATCGCCGAGCTGTGGGCCATCTTCCGGAAGTTCACAGGTAATCAGCCACTTTCCTTCACCAGTTCCTATAAAGCATCGGGACAGTGAAATTTAACCCTGATGTTGTGATTGCAGAGAAACAGGTGATTGGACTGGTGGAGAATCAGAGTGATTGGTACCTGGGTAATCTGTGGAAAAATCACAAACCCTGGCCAGCCCTCGGACGGGGGTTTAACACAGGTACGGACACCAGCTTACACTCCGCCCATCAACCTTCACTGTGTTGCAAACACCATAAATGTTTGCTGTCTTTGGAACTGGTTATTGACAGTGGAATTGCTTTACAAACACAAATTAGTTTGATGTGTGAGTTTAATAAATGAAAAAGTTAAAGGGGAAAAGGGGTTAAAGGTAGGGTAGGCAATGGGCTCCTTGCACATAGCAACCTGACGTCACAACGTAGACATTTTCCGCCTAATACTAGAAAACTGTACAACATTATAACACGCATATTCTGTCAGCCCGGGGTTGTTTATTAGCCTAATGTAAGCTAGCAAACTAACGTAAGCCATAAAGTTTGAGATATATAGACTTACCTTTATATCCGTGGATATATGAAGAGGCATACATTTTAAAGCCATTCTCTCTAATTTGCTGGTAGGTGATTTGGAGGAGGACTTACAAAGGCGATGTACGTCCGTTATTGTAAGTTTCGGCAACTCTTGTAAACATCTCATCTCATAGTGTAGAATAGCGCCGGAAAAGACGAGGCCGCATTTCCGGTAAGGAAGTAGTTAGGTGCAAGGAGCCCATTTCAGAGAGGCCAGCAATAGCAAGCTAGCTTCGAGAGCATAAGATCCTGGCCTCCCTTTCAGAGCGTCTCCAAAGCCACGCCTCCCACAAAGCACACATTATGAGGTGAAATATTATTGCAATTTATTTAAAATAACTGTTTTCCTATTTTAAAGCATTTTAAAATATAATTTATTCCTTTGAAAAGCTGAATCTTGAGCATAGTTACTCCAGTCTTCAGTGTCACTTGATCCTTCAGAAATCACCGTAATATGTTGATTCACTGCTCAATTATTAATTAATATTGGTGCTCAGTTGTAAATAATGTTTCTTATTAATATAAATGTTGAGAACAGTTTTTGCTGCTTAATGTTTTTGTTGAAACAGTGATTAATTTTTTTCAGAATTCTTTGATGAATAGAAATATCAAAAGACCAGTATTTAAAGGGCACCTATTAAGGCATTTAAAATGTTCCTAATAATGTTCTGGGAGTCCCCAACAACAGTTTTACATGCATGCAATGACAAAAAACACTTTTGTTGTCTTATAATATGCATTTATTTTTACCTGATTTGCTCACCGACTCCCTAATGATTCGTTTGACGACTCATTTGTCCAAACCCCTCCTTTGCGTGACGCTAATCGGCGGTGATTGGTCAGATGACGCAGTCAGTTATATTTTGCGTTAGCCCAAAGCTTAAACATATTGATAAAGCACTGCAGTACTACAATACGCTTCACATAATTTCACATATTTCAAAAAACAAAAAAAATGACATCGGAGACCTAGAAGCTGCTGAGCGTAACTCTCTCTCTCACACCACACACACACACACACACACACACACACACACACACACACACACACACACAACACACACACCACACACACACACACACACACACACACACACACACACACACACACATAAAAGCAACAATTATTAACAGTACTTACAGGTTGTGATTCGGAGGAGGAAGCTGATCCAAATAAACTTGGTATTGAACGTTCCTTCAGTATCAGGCGACCCGCGAATCCACACTTGAAAGCATTTGTGTTTGTGAAGCGATCGTCATTAAAATAACGCGAACACAGCTCAAGGTGGCTATACTTGTGTGGTATAGTTGTAAATATAAACTCTAGCCACTGAGTCCTCACATGCTTGTCCCTGGGCAGTGAAAAAAAAGTTTGCTTTTGATTCGCACTTCAGAACAGAGTCTCGTCGACATGTTGTTGTCAGGTTTCTCTGTCTGCTCGGCGTGTCAAATTCAAATAACTTGTACAAGTGACGTACGAAAGTTAGAGAAAATGCATCGTTTGTCTATCGATTCATATCAGCGACTCAGAGTCGACTCTTACTTTTGAGAGACAATAACTTTGTATACGGTGAACTTTCATATTTAAAACTTTGCAGGATGTTTTTGTTCACTTAGATCTATGTTACACACTACATGAAAGGTAATTTTCAAAATTCCATGATAGGTACCCTTTAATTGAAACTAAAATCTTTTGTATCTTTTTTACCAATTTAATGCTGAATATATATTTTTTAACTTTCTCATGAACTTTCTAATGAAGTAGCACAACATTCACCATAATATTAAGATGTGTTTATTGAGCAGAAAATCTGCATATTATAATGATTTCTGAAGGATCATGTGACACTGAAGACTGGAGTAATAATGCTGAAAATTCATCTTTACATCACAGGAATAAATTACATTTTAACATATTTTAAAATATTTTCCAAACTTTTGACTGTTAGTGTGTGTATATCTAATATTTAATTAATGAATAACTCTTTAAAGTATTTACCCCATTTTGGAAGGGGCTATTCATCGGGTGCGATCAAGTATTTTACATACATACAGCCTGTGTAGCCTTTGCAGGAATGAGCACACAGGGATGATCACTTCTAAATGGAGCACACTGCTTATGTCACATTTCATTTCAGTATGAAAAAAAAATGGAGCATAGTTTGCACAAGGGTCCATTTGACAACAGGTGTTTCTTTTTTTGGGCTGCAGGTGTGATTTTACTCTACCTTGAGAGACTGCGCAGGATTGGCTGGGAACAGATGTGGAGACTGACGGCAGAGAGAGAGCTAATGAGCATGCTTTCAACATCCCTGGCAGACCAGGTCCATGTCCTTCATGAACAATACACTATTTCATAGGTCCTATGAGATTGTGCTTTGCGCAACAGTAGTCTAAATGATGATGAAACCATTGCTGAATATTGTTGTATAATGCAACAAAAATGTCATTGTTTTATGTCTTCACAGGATATATTCAACGCATTCATAAAACAGAACCCAGTTCTGGTGCATCAGCTTCCGTGCTTCTGGAACGTACAGTTATCGGATCACACTCGCTCTGAACAGTGCTACACCGAGGTGTCGGATCTAAAGGTAACTATATTAGCTGAATGTTTAGGTATTCTGGGTATAACCGACCAAACTGACCCAAGGGAATTAAGAATAACGAGTTGTTCAAAGTAAAAAGGGGCCCTGTAACTGGTTCGAGCTTTGCTTTAATCATTGCCAAATTTATTGTGTTTGTTTTACAAATTGTCTCTTATGCAAATGTTCACCCAACCGTCACATTCATTTCCTGTCAAACTTCCATTTTAGTATGGAAATGATGTCTTTGAAGTTGTTTATTGCTCAGTTTTATTACTTCCTCCTGCAGGTCATTCACTGGAACTCTCCTAAAAAGCTGAGGGTAAAAAACAAGCATGTGGAATTTTTCCGTAATCTTTACTTGACATTCCTGGAGTACGATGGGAATCTTCTCCGACGAGAACTCTTCGGCTGTCCCAGTCAAGCCAGCTCAGAGAGCACAGTGGTGAGTTACTTGAGTAGTTTGTTATGCAGTATTATGCAAAAATATCTACTTCTTTCTATTTTGGAATAGCATGAAGATAATGTTTCTATTACCTGACAAATAGCATTGAAATACAAAAGCCATGATACAATTGGTATTGTGCATTATTGGTCTCATATTTCTGACAGTTCTGGGCTATGGAAGTTAATTTATAACTGAGATTATATAATTATTTTATATAAATTTTATATATGATTAATATAATAATGTGATTTATACATAAAAGGGAATATATACATTTACATCTGCTAATTTACTTTGGTTTAGCTATGGATGTGTTATGTTCCCTTGGTTTCGTGGTTAAAATATCTTTCAGTTTCCATTATTCCCTGTGTTTACTTCCTGTTTAACTTTGTTCCCATGGCTTCTCTTGTTAGCCAGTATAGTGATTTATCAGTCTCGCCTGAGAATTGGTATCCTGTAACAAGGATAACACAGTGGATGATAACTCACCTGTGGACTTGCTACGGCTAATAAATACACAAATATGCTGCATTGAGCATGTAAGATATGAATTTATTATAAGGTATAAATCCCATAGCAGATATAGACAGGTGGAGCTGGGGGAGGTGGAGGGGTTCAGAAAAACTCTACAGGACTGGCTTACAGTGAACAATGAACCAGACTAGATAAAAAGTTGAGCAAGCAATCTAATTGGCTGCAGGATCAACAGAGGCCAATCAGCTTGTGCCATGTGGTAATGATGTGATTGCTTGCTGATTTTATGTAACTGACCTATCATATATAATGCAATTTATACATAAAAGGAACTTTACATCTCGTAATTGCTACTTTATATTACACTCTTGTGACTTTCTCAAAACTTTATTTCTTTATTTTCTATCTCACACAAATGTGGTTTATATTAAGTTTAAATTATTCTTACTTCTCACATTAAAAAAGATTACTTTAAGTAAAACTTTAAGTAACTTTCTTCCTGTCAGTCATGTTGCACGATCTCACAAAAAGCTTTTTGCTAGCTTTGCTATTGACAACTAGCTCAATGTTCAGGTTAACTGATAAACAAAAGGCACTTGATTATATTTTACAAACCAATCGGTGTATGACATTGAAAGCATACAAGCTTTATTTATGAAATAATAAAGTAATGGTGTGAACACAGCAACACAGAGCCTAATTTATTGTAATTACGACATGGCATGAATGTGGGCTGGGTTTTACGTAAAAAGATGGGGCGAGTCTTTAGCAACCTAAAGCAGCAGATGGCAATACTTATATCTTAAGAGAAACCGAAGACTTAAAAGAAACAGAATCAAGGGATTTTATAGTCGTAAGCTGGATAATTCTTAATAAGAAATGAATCCCCATGTCTAAAAGCAGCTCGGCCTTGGATTGGACATGGAAAAACAGTATTGTAAAGTTGCAAAGGATAACACGCCTAGAGCCTGCTTGATGTTTCCTCCTCAGCACAGCTGATAAATCATTGTTCATTATTTCTTTCCAGCTTCAGCAAGCACTAGAGGAGCTAGATGAGGACGACCAGTGCTATGATTTTCGGAGGGAGCGAATCATGGTGCACAGGGTGCATCTGTACTTCCTGCAGTATGAATACACACCTACAGATGATGGCACGGACATCACGCTTGTCGCACAGCTCTCTATGGACAGGTGAGGATGACAGACTGTCTGAACCAATCTGCAGACACGTTTGGGCCACTCATGCCAATGCAATTTAATTACTGAAGTGTCATTGTCGTGTTTAATGAACCCTGTGCAACACTTTGATTGAAATGAGAAAAGATTACTACAGCATTGCAAGTTAATAATATCTTCAAAACATGTTGAACCCTCGTGTTGTTTTCGGATAGACTATTAGGGTTGCTGATTTAAAGGAATTAATCATGCCATTGATCCATACATACAGTATGTGACCCTGGGCCACAAAACCAGTCACAAGTCGCACGGTATATTTGTGGCAATAGCCAACAATGAATTGTATGGGTCAAAATTATAGATTTTTCTTTTATGCCAAAAATCATTAGGACTTTAAGTAAAGATCATGTTCCATGAAGATATTTTGTAAATTTTATACCGTAAGGGACTGTTCGTTATTTATTTAAGGGGCCACGGAGGAGATTTGAGATCTGTAGTCAAAAAAGTCTTGACCCTCCCTTCGCCAGCAATAATTTTTTCTATGACCCTCCAAAATGATTGTGAAAAAAGGCATGACCCTCCCCGATAATTTATTGATTACTTCTGTACTGGGCCGGGTTTCCCGACAACGATGTATCTTAGCTCTTAAGAGCGCT
Organism: Chrosomus eos; assembly: GCA_036326025.1. Lineage (NCBI taxonomy): Eukaryota > Metazoa > Chordata > Actinopteri > Cypriniformes > Leuciscidae > Chrosomus > Chrosomus eos. The sequence continues at coordinate 6,557,428 of CM070824.1, read as the reverse complement.
CTTTACGTCCAAGGTTACGAACGCTCGCGGCAATTCCACGCGCGTTTCCCAAAAATGCACTTAACATGAACGCGCGAGAACGCGCTCTATACGTGCTACTTAAACAGGCTTTAAGCATCGCTGTCCATTCGCGAAGTGCTGAAATATAACCTTATATGGAATCGTATTCTGAACGTTTAACCTAAAAATCGTCATTTGTTGTGGATTAGAAATCAAGACAAGTCTAAAGCACCTATACAGGCGGAGGCACTGACAAAATGGCTGAAAAAAGGTAAAATGAATGTCCTTTTATAGAGGAGATAGAGCGAAACAAAGATTTTATTTTTAACAGATAATTATAATATTATCTGACTGATAGTGTAGGCTACAGGACACCATACAAATAAGGAAAAACAAAACATCAGGGAGGACATTGCAAACTAACTGCAACCAGCGGTGTTCAAAGATCAGGGAAGGAGGTCCGCAAGAAATGCCATGGCTGGTTTTCGTGCACGTCAGCAAGTACTTGACAATTTTTTTTAATTCATCCCTATTTTGCACAGTTTTTAAAAAATAATTCCCACATTACTTGTTTTATGATTTTTTTTTCATTCATTTAATTTAGATGTGTATTTCTATTTTTTTTTCTTCCCTTTTTAATTATTTCATTTATAAATTATTTTCAAAACACGAGTAGGCCTACAATATTAAAGTGTAGCCTACAATAAAGTACAATCAAAACCTTATATTAGGCTACTCACGTTGCACTGTAATCTGTTAAATCTGGTTTGCGCTTGGCAAAGATGTTCAAATAGCCATTGTTTTTTTACAACCATGACAAACGACTAAACTCCTGCTTTCTCGTCTTACTAGGGCTGTAACGATAGACCAAAATTCGGTTCATATCACGATTTTTGATTTAAAAAAAAATCACGTTTTCGGTGCCGATGCAGTGGTGACGATGTAACATGTAAGGGTAGCGATGCCAATAAAGCTACCACAAAGAACCGGCAAAAGTAATGATTATGAATATGTCATAGCAAGGAGACATTTTGATTGTTTATTAATAAACAAGTCTTTGTCAGTGTCGGCTGCAAATATAAAGGTGATGTTGACTCGCGATCTTCGCAGTAGTGAACGCGCCAGAGAGAAATGCACATTTCATACGGATTACATAAGCAGAGAGCAGTCTGTCTGTTTTCTTTCGTTTTGAATTGTTCTGTTAAAAAGTAGACATTTCAAGCTTTCTCACCATAGGCTATAGGCCAACGCTGAGTTTCGGTTAATTTATTATTAGACGAGAGTCCAGTTCACACGCAGGCGCCTCCGTGTCATGATGATCTATTTTCTATAGGCCTACTTATTATTTAATAAATCCAGGCAATTGGTTGATTAAACATTGAGTAAAATTAAGATACAATTAATAAAAAACGAAATTCACTTTAAAGAAAGGCTTTGTGCATTCTGTTTGAGGTCTCTGAAAGTTTTAAAGTCACTTTCAGAGCGGTCAAATCCGGACCGTAATGGAGAACTATAACGTCCGTAACATTTTTATCCCCCTCTAAATGCGAACACGAAAAATAAAATAAAAAGAATATTTTATGTTATGTGGAGGCCGACCCTTCTTCATCCGGTGGGTATAGCCTATTACTTTTGTTTTGCGCAGCGTAGTTCATAGAATTAGCTACAAAAAAATATTTTGCCACCTAAAAGTTAAATATTTTTTGTGACAAATGCATCGCATGTGTATTTCCCTCATATTAAATATAAAACGTGTATAAATGTGTAGACTGATATTTTTCTAATGTCTGGACTCCTTTATTAAGGGAGTAGGCTATATAAACAGACGTTTTTAAATGCATTTTCTGAGAATTTATATTTCAAGTTTTGACTGCAAATGTCACGTCCATAACGCTAGAATTGCCCAAGTTTAAAGAATTTATCCTCAACTAGTTTTTTTGGTGTAGGCCTATACGTAAATGTTAAGTTTCAAATGTAATTTAAAAATGTGGTAGCCCTACGTCACATCTCACGCACTGTTATGGTGGCAATTTCAGTCGATTTACTCACTAACATTGTTGTGGAAACACAATAAGAATGGAAACTAAAATATGTTAGTATCGTGCAGCGCACATTATATCAGCTGCAGTTCTGGCGCCTCAGTCCCAATACTGTAAAACTCGACGTACATTCACATCACATGTTAATGCAGCGGTAGAGCTACACTCACAGGACACTGACCTTATTCGCAATCACAAAAGTTTATTATTTGCTCGTGCTTTAAAGCTTTGCCGGGTAAACATTTCATTGGCCTTCTTCTGTAATGCACTTTTTCTGAGCGCGTACTGAAGTGCGCGCGCTGTCAAACAGCGCCAAACTGGATTTTTGTTGGGTCAGACCATCTGATAGGGAAGGGGGGTCGAGAGCGAGAGAGCTACATGGAGCTACATGGAAAAAATATGCGCCAAACAAGCCACTTGAAATGTTGCTGTTTTCATGAATACAAAAGTTGGGTGACCCTCCCCCTAGACTAAAAAAAAGTTGGATGACCCTCCCCTCAACAAAGAAAAAAAAGACATGACCCTCCCCTATTTTCCTCCGGTGGCCCTTTCCATAAATACCGAACGGTCCCTAAATAATTATTTTTGTTAGTGGATGCAGCAAAATTGATAAATAAATAGACACATTTAAAGGGTATTTTCTCAATATTTAGATATTCAAATAGTTGTATATTGGCCAAATATCCTAACAAACCATACATCAATGGAAAGCTTATTTATTCAATTAAAAAAAATGTGACTGGTTTTGTGGTCCAGGGTCACATATGTTAACGTAATGTAAATTACACTAACAATAGAAGAAAATATTAGAAAAAAAGGAGGCCAAAAAATATAAAAGTGCTCAGTGCATACTAAAAAAAGTAAATATAATAATTATTGATAGCATATTGCTATTTGTTATTAATTCAATTAACCGATTGGCATGACATGTATTGATCTTTTGATTCATTTGATTGAAGTTTGGGTTATGTGTTAAATAGTTAGGAAAATAATAGTCTTTTAATTCTCCCCACTGAGCTATTTACCGGTAAAACAAAGTCAGACATGAATCCTCTGTTTTCCCATAAAGTAGTCTTGCCACTTTCACAAAGACGATTGTTATGCAGCACAGCAGTGTTGTTTGTGTTTGAAACAAGTATCAACTGGAATTGTTTGACGTAGAGAAGATCAGAACACCTCATGCTGATACTGAAAGCTTGCCCTGCAGGTTTGAAAAGTCTATCAAAAAGATCCTGTAATCTTGACTCACTTCGAAATTTGCCCAACTGCCCAAAATTTCACCAGAGATGCTTTGTATTTGTGCACAGACTGCAGATGCTGGAGGCGATCTGTAAACACTGGGAAGGCCCCATTAGTTTAGCCCTCTACATGTCTGATGCCGAGGCTCAGCAGTTCCTGCGCTACGCTCAGGCCTCTGAAGTCCTCAAAAACCGCAAGAACGTGGGCTATCATATCGTTTATAAGGAGGGTCAGTTCTACCCTGTCAATCTGGTACGCAATGTGGCGCTTCACAATGTCAACACACCCTACGTTTTTCTGACTGATGTAGATTTTCTGCCAATGTACGGCCTCTACGATTACCTCAGGTAAGACTCGGGGCTGTCAATTTGTTGGGGGAATAATCTATTAATATACTGGATACATTTCTATAAATCTGTTTGTTTTTTTACTTTTCCATGTAGAAGAAGCATAGTCCAACTGGACATGGCCAATACCAAGAAGGCTCTGGTTGTGCCGGCCTTTGAGACGTTGAGATATCGCCTTTCCTTCCCTAAATCCAAGGCTGAGCTGCTGTCTATGCTGGACATGGGGACTCTCTACACCTTCAGGTACAGTAGACATTCAAAATAATCATATCTCAAGGAAGTTCATGATTAATATCAGGGTTGAATGACAAATAAGGAAAGGACAATTCTTATGAAAATTCTAGTTTAATAGGACAAAAAAGTGAGCATCACATCATTGGCCTGTTTTTAAAAGACCATACATAGTACAGGGGTTGGACAATGAAACTAAAAAACACCTGGTTTTAGACCACAATAATTTATTAGTATGGTGTAGGGCCTACTTTTGCGGCCAATACTGCGTCAATTCGTCTTGGGAATGACATATACAAGTCCTGCACAGTGGTCAGAGGGATTTTAAGCCATTCTTCTTGCAGGATAGTGGCCAGGTCACGACGTGATGCTGGTGGAGGAAAATGTTTTCTGACTCGCTCCTCCAAAACACCCCAAAGTGGCTCAATAATATTTAGATCTGGTGACTGTGCAGGCCATGGGAGATGTTCAACTTCACTTTCATGTTCATCAAACCAATCTTTCACCAGTCTTGCTGTGTGTATTGGTGCATTGTCATCCTGATACACGGCACAAAACTGTGCTCTTACCCTGCTAATTGGACCTTCACAGTCTGCTCTTATTGGTTCAATGTGCAATTAATGAAGATTGGCCACCAGGCTGGTCCAATTTAGCCATGAAACCTCCCACACTAAAATGAGAGGCGTTTCAGTTTCATTGTCCAACCCCTGTAGTTCATGCATTAGCACTAGTTCATGCATGTTTTACTTTCCTGAAATGTAGGTATCATGTCTGGACAAAGGGTCATGCGCCAACCAATTACGCCAAATGGAGGACCGCCACAACACCATACAAAGTGGAATGGGAGGCAGACTTTGAGCCGTACGTCGTCGTGCGACGAGACTGTCCCGAGTACGACCAGAGATTTGTTGGCTTTGGCTGGAACAAAGTATCCCATATCATGGAGCTTGATGCTCAGGTAAGGCTTTCAAAAAAGTGTGGCCTATTTCTACCGCCAGTCCAAGTGTCCAGTGTCCCTAACCTGTCGCATTTCCTTGTTCCAAAGGAGTACGATCTTATCGTGTTACCAAATGCCTTCATGATCCACATGCCCCACGCGCCCAGCTTTGACATCTCAAAGTTTCGCTCCAGTCCAAGTTACCGCTACTGCTTGACGACTCTGAAGGACGAGTTCCACCAAGACCTTTCTCGAAAGTACGGATCTGCTGCTCTCAAGTACCTCACAGCACAGAGGAACATCTGAAACCTGTTTCAAACGTACTTTAGCACACAGGAGAATGGCTTGGTCTAGTCGTTTGAGGCTCAAAAGCCAACATGCTGCTCTGCTACATGTTACGGGGAGAAGAGGTACGAAGCTGCCCTGCTAAAACCAGAGCTTTAATCTTATTTTTGATAAGTCATACAGTAGAGAACTGTGAAAACCAATGACATCAGCACCACAACCATCTCAGACTGGTGGCGAAAACTCGACCAAACATTTCAACTGCTAAAAAGCGCAAAGGACACCGGTATACGTTTGTGATGACTCACTTTCTTATAGTCTAAAATTAACGTCATTACAAAGACCTTTTTTGACAATCAGGGCTTTTTCTTCACTAAAGATCTTCGGCTTGTGATTCATGGCGCTACGCAGCTTTGGACCTGGCTAAAACCATTCGAAGAAGTATCGATGGGCCGAAAGGACAAGAAATGAATGAGCTTTCCAAAGACTCTTCTGCTGGACTGAAGTGTGAGGAGGCCATCAAGACTAGAGGGAGCCTTATAATTTCCTTGTTATTTAAAATATTTAAAAGTATTTTTTTGTTTTTAACGAAGACAAAGCAGTTTATGAACAACGACCCACAGCCTATGTATGTTTTACAATATAAAAAAAAGAAAATCATTATTTTTTAATCTAGAAACACTGATTTGCTTGTAGCGAAAGAATGCTTGATAGGGGTGCAAGGGAGTATTCTGTGTGGTTTCGGAGGTCCCGAATGTTAGTCATTTATGATTTTGGTGAGAAATGATCGGAGCGTTATAACTGCTGCATTTATAACAAACAGTGTCATAGTGTATGCCAGGACACTTTCCTGCTCTGAACTCTCATCACTTTCTTCACTTTTAAAAGTTTGCACTACATACTGTTACTCAAAAATGACATTATCAACTATGATTATATGATAAATGATTATATGTACATTTGCATTGAGATCCACTTAAGGGACCATAAAAAACGGAGCATCCGAGTTTCTAAAGGACTAAATATTTGTTGTCAGTGATATAAAACACGTTCTGTCATTGAAAGCGATATTTATTGTGTGAAATGTCAGTCACGTTCTGGTCAGTCCTGAAATAATAATCCAATGTCCAATTCGACATCAGTCACTCAAGTTATAAAAGAAAAAATAACATCGGAAACCTGACAAGAAAGTTTGTACGATCTATTGTACCAGTGGCTGCTGTCGCAATGTTGTGTTCCATCTTTATAAAGTAACGCTCCTCCAGGTCATATTGAGTTCACCCCTCACATGCCCCCCCCCATGCCCTCCCGCTCCATCAGACTGCAGATTTACGGTAAATACCCGTGCCTTTGCTGTGTTGCGAAAACTGGATATTGATTGTACTACTGTACGCATCAGCGGGGCCTGCAAGAAAACAGGTACTCTATTTATTATTGTTGACTTAAATCAATCATATTTTTCTATGTAGGGGACAAAGTGCTTTAAATAAATTCTCCCTGTTTCTATAGTTTGTCGAAGTTCTTGTGCTGTTTTTTTTTACAAGTGTAGATGAGTCACTTTTCACTACATGTTGCATTGTTGAGTTGGTTCTAAGACTCACTGGTGACTCATAGTTAGGAGGTCTACAATACAGGGCAGTGCTAAAAAACTCCAAGGCACTCTCAATTGAAAAAGTTAAAGAGCCTTTATTCTTATGGCTTGGTCAAGTAAACCATCTAAAAAGCAGGGCAGTGCTGATGAGAAGAAGCATTACCTCGTCTCTTTCTCCAAACTAATCTCGAAAAGAAATGTGTTTGTGACAGGACATTTCATCCAAAAAATGAAATTCTGTTATCATTAACCTTCTTTTGTTCTGTGCAACACAAAGGGGATTTTTTTTAAAGAATCTTCACACAGAAAGTGTTTTTTATACAACAACAGTTCATAGACCTGGGGACTCCTTTAGAAAAGGTTGCGTAGAAAAACCGTCCTTTGATCTAAAATCATTTCTCAAATGTGCATACTGTACTTGTGATTCTACTTGTGATTCCACAAAAAAGCGCACACCCCTCTTCCAGATGTCTAATCCATTTCTGTATTATAGGCCATTTTAGAGCTAACAAGCAAAAGTGTGTACACCTGCTTAAAGTCTGACATGGCATTAAGACCAATTTTATAAACCTGAACGTTGGTGTGGATTTTAGCGTACGCACATTTTATAAATGAGCGCCCAGATCTGTGAATTTCCTAAACAAACATAAAAAAACATACAATTAGCCAATTTCTGAAGCCAAACCTTTAAAAAGAAGGGTGCTTAATATTGAATGTGCACTTCTAATATACTTAAAATCTTAAAAGTTTATTAAAAAGATAATATATACAATATATACAAGTCTGGAATCATAATAAAAAAGGCCAGTTCAGTGCACTTTGTAATGATGCCAATTTAAAAGTATACTAATTAAAGCGCATGATTATAATTTCAACTGTATTGTGTTTTTTAATTACATTCAAAGTTCATAAATTTTAAGTACTAAATTGCAACACATTTTCAATATAAATGCGTAACTACAAATATATTTAAATACATGACATGCAAATTTAACTACACTCTAAACCCAAATTTGGGTCAAATATGTCAGGGTTGCTGCAGGTGCTGAAGACGAGGACACGGAATAGGTATTTATTTACAAACTTAACCCTCTGGGGTCTGAGCTGTTTTTGGGCTCTTTCTGTGTTTTGGTATGCCCTGACATTTGTGCTTATTTCAGCTACTTAAAACATACCATTTGCCAACATATAAATTTGCTGTATTCAGCACAAACTCTGCTACAATAATATGTGAGCAAAATGGATGTACATGTTTGCATTTTATAGAAAAAAAATAATATGCGTGGTTAGTACGTTTTGGGAAAAAAAATGTCACCGCAATAAGGCCATTTAACACATACTGAATAGTTGAAAATAATACTTTTGAGTTACTATTCTTGTAGGCTAGAACTTTTACTTCAAAATGAAGTGAAAATCATTCTGACCACTCTTTCAGAAAGATCAATATAACGATTTGAATTTCTTACATCAGTTTTTGGGTCATTACTGCTGTATGCGTGGGAGTGTTAATGCCCATGAATATTAATGCGATTTACACCTGGGAAGACTAAAGACACTCCCCCACTCCCCCAATGGCTAATGGCCCATCAAGGTGCTGTGAGGCAGCCTGAACTAAGAATGATTCACAGATGAATAAAAAGAACAGCATTTATTCAAAATAGAAATCTTTCCTAAGAACATAAAGACTTCAAGTCATTCATATCACTTAACACATCCTTTGAAAAAAAACAAAAACATAAAAAGACCAAACTTGTTTTTTTTATATAAAAAAATGCATTCAAAGAATTCTATAAAAAAAACCGATCACTATCACTAATCAAAACAATTAAGCAGCACAACTGTTTCCAACATTGATTTAAAAAAAAAAAAATCATATCAGAATGATTTCTGAAGGATGATGGTTAGTTAGCAGCAGAGCACACACAATCAAAGAAACTGTATTATTATCATTATCAATCACTAATTACCATGGATTAAAAAAAGGCATTTGTAATTTCACACAAGAATAGGAACTTTTACTTTTACATTATGACAATGTAAACACAATTAGGCTACATTTCATCTGTCAAATATTACGTCTATGAAGTGAGGCAGCCTGAACAAAGAATGAGAGGAGATTCAAAGGTTTTTCAATCTGTTTTATTGTAATTCCTCTATGTGGAGAAACTAAATGTTTTAAATTTGCTCTACGCAAATCAAATGGGAGTAAAATAAACAAAATAATCAGTCGGCTATAAACAAAGCGATAAAATTGTGAACGATAAATAAACAAAAGTAAAGGCAGGTATGTCACAGTATATCCTTATGCCCCGTTGATGCAGGCTCTAAGCAAATCAAATGTGAGCAAAATAAACAAAGTAAAGGCAGGTATGTCACAGTATATGCTTATCTTTTAGGAGCTTAAAGTCTTTTAGGAGCTTTGGGCTTGTGTAAAAATTGTCCATGTACACATGGTACCCAGAGCCTAAAACTTTACAGTCCAAAAGAGATGTTACAGCATCATATGACAGTCCATGGCCTGTGGGAAAGTTGTTCTTTCCTGTGTACACAGAAAAGTCCACAGTGTATCCATTTGAAGAGTCTGCAAGAACAAACAACTTGAAACCCCATCTGGTTGGCTTAGCTTTCATGTACTGTGTCATGCCTGTGTGTGCTTTACATGCCACCATTCTTTCATCCACAGCTAAGTTTCTTCTAGGATGATAGATGGCTTTACAAGCATGACGAATGGTATCCATGAGAGGTTTGATCCTGAAAAGACGGTCATGTTCAGATGTGCCCCTCTTTCTGTCATTCTCCTTATCTGCATCTGGGTGACTCATGTGCACATTCCATTAAATGGTGCGGTATCTGTCCCTGGACATGAGTGTGGCAGGAAAAGGCAAAGAGAAAAGACTGTCTTGCCGCCAGTAGTCCCTGACAGAGCTCATCTTCACCATGGCCATGTAAAACACCAGCCCAATGTAGCGGTACATCTCACTGATGCTGACATCTGTCCATTTATATTTGCGGCCCTTTGCAATTGCACCAGCAGCCTGAGCATTGGTGTTGTGGCACAGAGTTGACACTGCATTCTCAGAAAAAAACCTTTTGAAGAGACTCTGAGGAGTGTGTGTGTCAGCAGAACTCAGTTGTGGTCCAGGTTTCTGTGCAGGCAGGAATCTCAGAGTCTGTGAATCCATGTCAATGTCAGTCTCTGTTCTCCATGACATTGTGGACTGCTCGTTGCTTGCCTGAATGTTTGTCTTGGCCCTCTTTGCAACAGGTGTCTGATGATCACCATCATCTTTGTAGCTGTAAAACAAACAAACAATTGTGAGCATGTTTATTACACCCCCCCAAAAAAGTAAATCACTAAATGTAATATTGCCCAAAACATTTTTTTTTTTATAAAGCCATACAGACGCACAATTTTTTTATGGAATATGTAAACAGAATTATGCTAATATCTGAAAAAGAGGGAATAAGTGTACTTACTCAGTATCATTTTCAATTGTTCTTAAAACTGAACACCTGCCGCGTGCCCTTCTAGTGCGAGTTGCAGGTGAAGGTGAGAGGGATGCTACCACATTCCTATAAAAATAATAATATTAATGAAGGTTGAAAAAAGTAATATACCATCAAACAACAACAACACATTTTTTGTAAAGCCACACATGCACATACATATTGTTTCCATCACTAAGTATATAAACAAAATTGAACTAACATCTGTAAAATAGTGGGTAATTATGTACTTACTTTTTCTGATTTCCGCCTGTGTTACTGCGTGTCCTCCTAGTGCGAGTTGCAGTTGGAGGTGAGAGTGTGCAACCTACATTCCTTTCAAAAAAAAGTTGAAACCTATTATTATCATATATTTTACTATTCCAGCACATGCATAACTGATAGGCATTAGCATGCTGATAACACAAAGAAAACATATGTAACCTTATCAACCAACCTCCGAAAATAAATAATAAAATCATACAAGCTCATTTTGCATCACTAAGTATATAAACAAAATTGAACTAACATCTGTAAAATAGTGGGTAAATACTGTACTTACTCTTTCTGATTTCCACCTGTGTTGCTGCGCTCCCTACGAGTTGGAGAAGGTAGTGATGCAACAACATTTCTGTAAAAAAAAAAAGTTGAAAACTTATTACATAAATATTTCAAAGTATAGTACCATTAGCCTATATGAATAACTGATGTGTCAATAATGGTACACGCGTGCTGTATATGCGTGTCAATGGGCCATTACCGGAGTTAGCACACCTAACACATTTGCGCACATAATCAACCGGGGATATTTACACATTTCAGCACATTTACAACAGATATTTGCGAGCACACACTTCGCTGATGATAATGAGTCAGCATAAATACTATAGTCAAAAATATAATCTAAACATAGTCCTTAACAATTTTTTTTATATATATAATTTACCATATAATACAGCATATAGCATATAGGCTAACTTAGACAATGTAAATGTAATTTAGCATATCATACAGCATATGGCATATAGGCTAACTACTTAGACAATGTAAATGTAATTTAGCATATCATACAGCATATAGGCTAACTTAGACAATGTAATTTAGCATATCATACAGCATATGGCATATAGGCTAACTACTTAGACAATGTAAATGTAATTTAGCATATCATACAGCATATAGGCAAGATAATTTAAACGTAATTTAACATATCATAGCATATAGGCATAACAATTTAAACGTAATTTAACATCATACAGCATATAGGCTAGATAATTTAAACATGATTTTACATATCATATAGGCAAGACAATTTAAACGTAATTTTACATATCATACAGCATATAGCCTATATGCTAGCCAATGTAAACGTAACTAAAACCTGCCTATTAAGATACATTTTACATTTTAATACTCTGAATACTGGATGGCAAGTCTGGAAATAGTCCAACTAATACATGTACATGTTTATATAAAATAGCTTGTCAACTAATGTAAGTTTAAAAGACTTACTCATCCGTATCTGTATCCACGGCTGGATCAAATCGCTCTTCAAAATACAAACGTTCGTCATCAGAGTCCCGCTCCTCTTCCGATGAAACTGTGAACTCGTCGTCACTATCCAGGACGAGCTGAGAGCTTCCTCGCCGGTGTAGCGTACCATCTTTCAAACGCGCAGGAAGTGAATGAAGGTAATGTTTAAACTTGCTGCTTTTAAGACATTTGCCTGGGGGCGTTTATCTATTTTGCATAGTCACCTCACACATTATCTTATGAATAGCGCGTTCTGCGAGTGGGTGTGAACACATTAAAGTTAATTAGGTGAGACAGGAGAAACTGTAGTTCTCTTTAGTTTCATACAGATTACATTGCATGAGAATATTTGTTTTAAATGTCGATTGTTTTATTTAAAAGTAGAAATATAAAGCTTTATTTAGATGTGTGTTTCATGTTTGTGTGATAAGTATTAGCCGAGTTTCAGTAGATTTTCCAGACTTGTTTCAGAAAGATTTTTGCGGAGACAGAGTGAGCTGAAAGCGCACCCTATTTATTTTATTTATTTTACAAAAACACAAGGTTTTGATGATAATGTGAGTGTACACAAAAAAAGAAGACCCTCTATAGTTTATAATCATGTATTGATTTTATTTATCTGACCAAAAATGACGAAGTATATTATGTCTAAGTTGCTGCTATGTGAAAAAAATCTGCCAAAACGCGTGGACGCGGTTTTCGACCCCCAAGGGTTAATTTCCAAAAACAGACATGAACAAAGGAAAGGGAACTCCAGGACTTCAAAACATACAACCATACGCGGACGACGACCAACAAACACTGAGGGAAAACACAGGGCTTAAATGAACAGGGACTAATGGGATGATTAACAGAAAACAGGTGCAGGGAATTTCTAATCAGACATGGCGGGAAAACTAACAGGACTGAACCAAAAGTCACAAAAGACGGGGGAAACAAGATCTCAAAACAGAACTAAACACATTGAAAATATGACAATCGTGACAGTACCCCCCCCTCTCCGAAGGCGCGACCTCGCGCCGTACAACATCCAAAGGGGTGGGAGGGTGGGCGCCCTGGAGGCTGACGAGGGCATGGTGATGCAGGGACGGGAAGCCTCCAGGGCGGAGCTGGTAGCCTGGGGAACCGGGGTGGAACCAGCTGTGGATGTGGCCATGGCGGAGCTGGACGTGGGCGTGGCCAGGGCTGAGCAGACGGACCCTCGGGCGTCCAGGGCGGAGCTGTCGGACCCTCGGGCGTCCAGGACGGAGCTGTGGGACCCTCGGGTGTCCAGGGCGGAGCTGTGGGACCCTCGGGCGTCCAAGGCGGTGCAGGCTCTTCAGGTGGCCACGGCGGTGAAGACTCTTCAGGTGGCCATGGCGGTGCAGACCCTCAGGTGGCCATGGCGGTGCAGACCCCTCAGGTGGCCATGGCGGTGCAGACCCTTCAGGTGGCCATGGCGGTGCAGACCCCTCAGGTGGCCATGGTGGTGCAGACCCTTCAGGTGGCCACGGCGGTGTAATTTTTCCAGGCCTCCGTGGATCTTTGGCCGGCCACGGCGAAGGCGTATAGCGCCCCCCCAAAATTTTCTTGGGGAGGACAGGCTCATGATCGGGAACTGACTTGACATCAACGGGCGCTGGGTCAACGGGTTCTGGGTCAACGGGCTCTGGGTCTGGGTCAACGGGTTCTGGCTCTGGGTCAACGGGCTCTGGCTCTGGCGCTGGGTCAACGGGCTCTGGCTCTGGCGCTGGGTCAACGGGCTCTGGCTCTGGCGCTGGGTCAACGGGCTCTGGCTCTGGCGCTGGGTCAACGGGCTCTGGCTCTGGCGCTGGGTCAACGGGCTCTGGCTCTGGCGCTGGGTCAACGGGCTCTGGCTCTGGCGCTGGGTCAACGGGCTCTGGCTCTGGCGCTGGGTCAACGGGCTCTGGCTCTGGCGCTGGGTCAACGGGCTCTGGCTCTGGCGCTGGGTCAACGGGCTCTGGCTCTGGCGCTGGGTCAACGGGCTCTGGCTCTGGCGCTGGGTCAACGGGCTCCGTGCTGGATTGGACCAGCATATCAGGAAACTCGGGGCTGGACGGGACCAGCATATCATGAAACTCGGGGCTGGACGGGACCAGCATATCAGGAAACTCGGGGTTGGACGGGACCAGCATATCAGGAAACTCGGGGCTGGGATCAGGCTCTGGCGGGCAGGTGACAGGCTCAGGCTCTGGCGGGCAGGCGACGGGCTCAGGCTCTGGCTGGATGTGGCTGACTTGAACCCCAGCCTCGGCCGCCTTCTTTTGGGCCAGTCGCACCGATATCAGTGGGGGATCAGTCATACCGGATATCAGCCGGGGAAGTCCAGGGACCGATCTGGCGGCAGGACTGATGCGGTGTGCAGGCTCTGGTGGGCAGACGATGGGCTCTGGTGTGAGCGTGCAGGTGATGGGCTCAGGCTCTGGCGGGCATGCGACGGGCTCAGGCTCTACTTGGTGTGGAACGGGTTGGAGTGGGAGATCCTCCACGACGTAGTTGGATCCACACGCCCACAGCGTGTGATCCACGAACTCCAGGAAGGATAGATGGAGGTCCTTCACAAGAATTATCTGGGATAACGGGTCCCTCAGACCACCCCAGAAACTCTTTGTGAGTTTCTCCTCTTCCAACGACACATCATCGTAAAAGGCTAGGTAACGCCCCGCATACTCCTCAAGAGAGAGCTCCTTCTGGAAGAGGATTGGTATTTCCATGGGGCTCACCTCTTTCTTTCCTCTTCTCACCTTGCTCATTTTCAGTTTACGGTTGGTCGTTCTGTCAGGGTTGCTGCAGGTGCTGAAGACGAGGACACGGAATGGCGATATAGGTATTTATTTACAAACTTAATTTCCAAAAACAGACATGAACAAAGGAAAGGGAACTCCAGGACTTCAAAACATACAACCATACGCGGACGACGACCAACAAACACTGAGGGAAAACACAGGGCTTAAATGAACAGGGACTAATGGGATGATTAACAGAAAACAGGTGCAGGGAATTTCTAATCAGACATGGCGGGAAAAACTAACAGGACTGAACCAAAAGTCACAAAAGACGGGGGAAACAAGATCTCAAAACAGAACTAAACACATTGAAAATATGACAATCGTGACAAAATATGGACAAACCCAGCCATTGGGTTAAATTTTTACATTTCATTTTTAACCCAAAGGTTGGGTTTGTCCATATTTAACCCAAATTTGTGTTGAAACAACCCTGCGTTTTTTAGAGTGTATTAAATGCAATAAGGTGAACCTTAAACTATAATACAATTAATTAAGCTGCAATTACGTGCAGGAAAAATAGAGAAAAATTAAGTGGCTGGAGAAGCAGCTGTGCATTAAAAATACAAATTTAAACTATCACCTTTAGAGGTTGGATATGACCCATGGACTGGTAGTTTAAGACCCCTTCTTTAGATATTACAGTGGGCTTGTTATCACTGTTGACTGCAAATGACTTCAGCCAATCCATCTGCTATTGGCAAGAGGCTGAATTTGATCAATTGTTTTCCAAATGGATCCGACTCGTGTTAAAACAAAGTTAATTCCAGCAATTTGAAGAGAGAGAGACTGCAGTAACCGGAGCCCTGAGAGCGAGCGAGAGCTGTTTCCTGCACTGTGTGGGCTAATGCATGTGTAATTGCCTGAAGTGGCCCTTTATGACATCATGAATCAGAAACTATTGCACACAGTGAAAGAGTTTCAAGCAGCTTTTTCAGCATTCATTCATTCTACCCAGCAGCACATTACAGGAAAGGGCATGCAGGGGAACTCTGCTCTCAGTGTGTGAGCGCTGCGGCTCAGGACGCCCCAGCAACAATCTAGTAAATGGACTCACATCAGGAAACATGCTCAAGATTGAATAATTCATTAGATGCAAGACAGCGGCAAGTAAAAGGCTGTTTCTTGCTGATTCCAAGAGTCCCAGATAAGTCTCTGTTCTCCCAACTTGGGAAATTTGATTTGATTTCGTTTAATCTAGTTTGATGTCCACACTCATGACATGGCAGAAGGAAAAAAGAAAACTTACACATGCCAGACCAAGCTAGCACTTTCTCATTAGTGACTGCTAGAGCATTCTCTGTGGTTTTCCCTCTTAATAATGAAATGTACGTTTCTTTGGGAATTTGGCTTAATGAATTGTAACTATAATTTCCTGCATTTTACATTATTATTAAACAGAAAATAGAAAGAACAGAGTGACATCATCTAAAGTGACACCCTTGTGAAAAAGATATGCACTTAATTGTACTGAATGTGCACTTCAAATCAAAGGCCACTTAAGAGTATTTAAATAGAGTACACTTTCATGAATGTTTCTAATTCACTCAAGTACACTTTTAATTACTTTAATGTACATTTTAAATCACGTTTTAATAATATTTTGCCAGATAAACATACATTTCACTGTATTTTGTTTTTCATTATTACATTCAAAGTAAATCAATCAATCAAATTTAAATATATGACAAGTTTCAACAGAAATTACATTGAAGTGTATTAGTTACTGCATAAATGCAGTAGGCTACATTTGACAATAAAGGGTTATAAGTGAATAAAAAGCCTAAATTCAATCTGTTCATCACATAAAGCGATCAATATGGATTAGATTTGCGATTCTTTATGAACTTTTTGAAGTGTCAAACTGTCAGTTGTGTAGCTGTCAATGGAGGAACAGAAAGCTCTCAGATTTCATAAATAAATCTGCATTTGTGTTCTGAATATGAACAAAAGTCTTATGGGTTTGGAAAGACATGGTGAGTAATTAATGACAGAATTTTAATTTTTGAGGGAACTATCCCTTTAACCATATTTCAAATGCAAAGATGTAATTAATCCCTATTTAAGTGGGTCAAAAAGCACTATTAAGTTTGACTAATTGCATTTAATATGAATTTAAACTTAATACATTTTCATTTAATTACAAATAAAATGCAATTAAGTTTCCGAAAACATTACATTCAAATGAAAGTTCTCGTAAATGGTGTCACCACCTAAATCGATGAATTTCTGTTGTGCGAGAAGGAAGTAATTCCTTGAGATAGTCTCACACAGATCGATACCAATAGCTACTGCACTGTTTATTATACTGTTAGAATACTGTTAAGTTAATGACAGGAATCAAAACACTCCGTTTATCAACTGGTGACAGCCTCCAAATATCTTCTCATCTCAACAGCGACTGCTCGATATTGATATTGATATTGAATTGAAATCCTCATACCAACTTCAGTAATGGTTGCTCGATATCACTTGCAGTGACGTTTAGCAGGAGGTCATGATTTGTGCTGTTCTCTTTGTCCCTAAACTGCCGTCTCACCTTCACACTCTGTGTAACACAGGCAGTAAATACGAGCCTATAGATCAATATTACCCAGATGTCATTGTGGGGTTAACAGAGCTTGCTAAGTTCAAAAGGGTTGCAAAGTTTTTCTTTGACTAATCTTCGAGTGATTTCTCAACTTGACATTTCTGATAATGAAATTGCTGTGCACCCTGAAAGTGTGGTATTACCCAGCACAAGGGTTCCCACACTTTCTGATAATTTCATAACCTTTCCAGTGGTTTTATAGCCTAACTACGTCAGACTTCGTACTTCCGCTCAATTTCAGTTCGCTTCTTTACTCAGTCTGAGATAGCGACCTATCTCTCAGTTTTTCTCCGGCCTGAAAACATCCGGCCAATCAACGAACAGAGGGCGGTCTGAGAGCCGTGACGTAGACCCTAAGCGCCGAGTTTAAGATTGTATTTTAGGTTAGGGAAATCGAAAACGACCACGGATATATGGAGACACGGGATGCTATTCGCTCTGTTGTGGAGAATATTCCCGGCATTTGCCAACTGAAGCCCGAACAAGAAGAGTGTTTGTTTAAACAATTGTGATTGGCTTACGGGTAACCAATGATTTTATACTTCAGACAATAAACAGACAACTCAAAAGAATAGGGCTATTTACATTTGGCACTTCATGTGTTTTCTCAGATACAGTAACTATCAGTTTGTGAAAGAACCAGGTGTGAATGCCCTCTGAAACGCACTCAAGAAGGTTTGCAATCCGATTTCTCAAACCACTTCAGGAGGACACGTGTCAATGCATGTGGTTGTTGAAGCCATATGTAAATTTTACTCCGCCCTAAATGGTAAAAATAAAGATGTGAGCCTGTTCTACCAGCTTCCGCTAGCCAGATATGACTGCGCTACTGTCACATGCACAGATATGGATCGGCCATCTCTCTGCAGAAAGCGGATACACAAACTGCCGCAAATTAAACTCAACACAGTCTCCTTCATTAAACACCAAATTCTCTCACCTGTGATGATGCTGCTTTCTCTCCTATTGCGAACTTGATCTTTAAATCAGCAAGATAAATAAAATGCAACACATGCTGTATCCGTTTCTTTCACTGACACTGGATTTGCATATGGCTTGAAATTGAAGATTGGATTTGTATTTGTTTTGTGCAGATGCATATGTGACCAAGTGTAAATGAAACAGTTATGCCTATTGTAAGTTTAGATCGGCCCAAAGGAGGCATCCGATAGAACGGGTGAAGGTCTCTGCGTGTTTCTGCCTTTCTGTGTGGCAAAGTCATTTAATTCCATTTAAGCTTTTATCTGACTTTAAACCCTAACCTGTCTGGTTTATGCTACTCTGAGCAATGTTTGAACTTTGTACTTTGAGCACTTCTTGGGTTGTTATTGTCTCTTCACGATGACTTGTTTGGTTTAGTCCTCAGATGTAAGTCGCTTTGGATAAAAGCGTCTGCTAAATGACTAAATGTAAATCTGACTCCATTTTTTATTGGTTATTGGTCAATTATATAATAGTTTAGCGATACATTTGATTGTTCTATTTAACTGTTTACTTATATTTTACCTGTTCATATTAGGAAGCTATGCCGCTCAGAGGTCCCCACGCCTCACGCGGGTCTCACGATCACAATCTCACCAGCTTCGGTCACTAAACAGAGGTAATTGCTATATTCCTTGAAATTCGGTCGCATTCACGCTTACACAATCAAAGATACTTTGGTATAGCCCCCGTGATTGCATACACTTGAAGACGCTTACTTCAGATATGGCCACTATACAGATAAATCTTATAATAGCTTTGGATTGGCCATGCCGTGGTTTCCTATGTACACTTATCTAAAGTAACATTAAATTAAAACAGAGGCAAGACACACCCAAATTTAGATTGGTCAAGCAGCATTTTTGCTGTTCTAAACGGAGTAAAAGAGAAACGAGTAAAAGATGTAGGTTAAACCCGAGATTTAGAAAAATACATAATGCTGAAGTCTTTGAGATCCTTCAACATTATGGGCTGATCTGAGTTACAGAATCGCCCTGAGCCTCTTGTTGCATTTCTTTATATAGACAAACTTCTTTCACATGGAAACATTTGCTAACAATGGGAATTTGCATTCAGAGTTTACACCTTTTGGGAGCAGAATGCCATTTGCATGGAGGAGCCACCTCTCCTCTATGTGCAAGTTATCTCTAAACCCTTAAGAACTTTATTACCTTGGTTTACTTCTTTGGGAATGAGACATTTGTACCAGTCGCACTGAGGCATTTGAAATGATACCAAACATGTATAATACTGTATGATTAAAATTCAAATTAACCCATATCAATTTTGGGTGAATTTTGGTGATCTCAGCATGAGAGAGAAAGGAGTGGGGGAAGAGGGAAAGAGATGTATTCTGAGGTGAGACTTTCATCTTAAATGGTGATGCTAACGTCACAAATTCAAATGTTAATTTCTTTTGTTTTCTAAGAGAGTTGCCCTCTCTTCCAGTTCTTTCAGTCTTACACTATAACAAGTCGGACAGTTTATCAGAGAAAATGCATGAATTGACCAAGTGCTAATTGGCCCACAAAAACATGGTTTTACCCACACAAGAGCATCTAGATGATGAAATATTTAGCGTACTAGAAAACTCACTTTAGAAATCTAGAACTTGAAAATGTTAAAATTCAATCTGAGAGTTCTTTGAATTTTATAGAGGCCATATTATGCCCTTTTACAAAGTCTTGATTTTGTTTTTTGCATCTACTAGAATAGGTTTTTATATTTGAATGCTCAGAAAAACAATATTTTTTAATATTGTTGCAGCACCTCTCTTCCCAGTCTGTCAGTAACGTCCTGGGCTGCGTTTCCCAAAAGCATCGTTAGCCAACTATGGTCGCAAGTTCCGTCGTTATCAGCATAATCCAGTGAGTTCAATTTCGATGCAAACAGCATCGCAAATTTGCGTGGTTGGAACGACAGACCTCGAGCTGTGGTTAGAAGCATAGTTTCTTGTTTGCATGTGGACTCAATAAATCCTATATCTTGAAAAAATAAGCAAGATTCAGTACAATCTATACCTTTTGTTTCGAATATATACAGATGTCCTTAAGGTCTTTTAGTTTGTCAAGAGATTTAAAGTGTAATTTTTGTAAGAATGTGCTTGTGCGTACGTGCTCTATAGTACACAAGACCAAGCCTATGATTGAATCTTGAAAATAGAGCAAAATAACTGTGACAAATCAGAAATAGTCCTCAAGTGACATGTTTGTAATTTAAAGCACAAAATCTAGTGTTATTTCGATCTCAAACGAATTCATTAAAATAAGTTATTACTCCACTACGTGTGACATCATTAACCATCGTGGTTGATCAACAAATTTGCGATAATAAGGTTTTGTGAAATGGTCATGACGAGCTTGAGTTGATTTCATCGTACCATGGCATTTCGGCAGCAAGTGGCGTAGTTGTAAATGCATGACCGGTTTAGTTCCTGTCTCTATGAAGCCCCTCCTTCCGAAAAGTGCAATTTTTCTGATTGGTCGGCTGGACCAGCGTGTTGTGATTAGTCAACCGCTTTGAGTGTGTTTCGGAAATGTCACACCACTTAACATAACGGCGAGTTTCAACACACTACTAAGGCCACACAAACAGACCTCTGTCCTTTATTTATTTATTTATTTTTTCTTGGGCAGGGATTATTCAAATGAGGAATATTGTGACATGTATGCTAACTCTACAATGGAGGTGTTTCAGGAATCAATGCTTACTGATATAGAAAATAACTCCTTTTGGAGTGACTTTGTGCTTTATAACTTTGCAGACCATTTTCATGCTCAAACTGCAACATTACACACTAAAGAAAGTTTAAAAGATTTCCCTGAGAAGCTGCCATGAGTTTTGTCAAAACAAGTGCAGAAGTTCAAACAGCAGGCATGAGGTGAAGTTTCTGATTAAGGACACTTCTATGTCATTCCTGACTAAACGGAAAGCATTTATTGCCATGAAAGACGTGTGCTATAAAGCGAACCCCGGGAGAATAGCACTTTAATTCTGCTTATTGCTGGTTGCACATGGAAGCTGTCATAACTTACTGTAATGTTAAAGAGGACATGCTTTCCATATGCCCTACTTCTGTGCCAGCTAGCAGATGTTCGGAGATGAAAATCGTCCTCTTCAAGGAGTTTATAAACATTAGAAGCAGCAAAATGACATAGAAACAAAATATAAGTAACTAATCAATTTTTGTGCTGTCTACCGGAGATATTGAAGTTGAGAGATTATACTCACATATTTGCTTCCAGAACCAAGTGCGCTGCCTAAATGGCTCTAAGTGAAAGCTAAACTCATAAGCGACTGATTCAGAACATGTTTTATGCAGCAACTCCATATACATAATATGCATCACATGAAGTGCACAAGATACTTTACTCAATTGATCACAATACAGTTTTACTTAAGCATGCTGCCAAGTTTAATATGTGAAACTCTTATACGCAGAAAAATACATGGCTCACAGTAATGTTAGGTAGTCCATTTTTAAATTTGTTTTTGAATGGGTATAACCTATATTGAAATTCAGTGATACCCATGTGCTAAAGAAGTGTGTTTAATTGTATTTAAAGCGCCCTTGGTGTAGTACTTAAAATTTTATTTAAAAAAAAAAACTGTATTTGCAGATAATATTAATTAAATAAAAGGCTACTTAAGTGTATTTAAAGAGAGTGCACTTTCATCACTGTTTCTTAATACACTTAAGTAAAAGTGCACTTTGTAATGGTTAAATTCAAAGTTTTAAGTTAAGTCATTATGTTTTAATATCACACATATTTTGATGTTGACCAGAGGTGTAGTGGTAAAAAAAGAGGTGGGTAAACTATAAATTCTAGTGGACCACGACGTGGTCACCCGGTAAGGTGGGCCACTGCCTACCGGTGTATGTGTATCGATGACATTGCTTATAGGCAGGGCTCGACATTAAGCCTTTTCATACGCTTGTCCTTCGGACAAGTAAATCAGTCATTCACTTGTCCGAGTAAAAAAGTTCCTTGTCCAGATTTTTTTTGTTGTTGTGCGTGTTAATTTATTCTGAAACTATATTCTCATCAGTGTTCAATCAGCTTTGATATTTAAATCGGCATATTGTAATATCTGCACCTTTAAAGGGCATACCCTCCCCCAATATTATTAAATGTATGCTTCATCTTTCATTTTAATTTCCTAAATTTTATCAATAAATTCAATTATTTTGAATAATAAGACACTATAGGGCTGTTACCCTAGGTAGGGAGGATCAAATTAAATCATTTACACTGAACAATTACAATTGCATAAAATAATGTTTTGAAAATAAAATTGATTTAAATATACAAATAAGAAATGTAAAGAATGATACTACTTTTAAACATAACACTAAAGTCATTGATTCATTAATTCAAACGATTGAAATTGATTTAAATATACAAATAAGAAATGTAAAGAATGATACTACTTTTAAACATAACACTAAAGTCATTGATTCATTAATTCAAACGATTCGTTTAAACGGTTGATTCATTCAAAAATGAGACGGATGTTAGGCCTAATGAATGGGTCATTGAATCTTTGACTCAACCGATTCGTTCAAAATGCTGAATCTTCAGTAATGAAAACAGTGATGTTCCTGTGTGATGCGCCGTGGTTCTGCTGTGATTTTTGTTTGGAACTATTTTCGCTGCTGAAACAGAACATAAACAGCCAATATTGCATCTAAAATGTAAGTGACTTAATTTTATCTGTTTATTGAACTGTTGTAGGAAATCAATATCACATTTTCAATCGTGATTGTGTTCAGGAAAAATTCTTGAGGTTGCTTAACATATGTTACAAATATAAAAACTCCACATTTAGATGTTTTATAGGCAGTATGTTGTTAACTGAGTGTGTGTATGTGCTGCGCTCATGTGTGTAGATTTCTCCTCGAGAGGC
Organism: Chrosomus eos; assembly: GCA_036326025.1. Taxonomy (NCBI): domain Eukaryota; kingdom Metazoa; phylum Chordata; class Actinopteri; order Cypriniformes; family Leuciscidae; genus Chrosomus; species Chrosomus eos. The sequence goes on along the minus strand of CM070824.1, from coordinate 6,534,475 downwards.
TGCGCGAGCGTCAACAGTGCAACTTTACCGTCAGTAATAGTCAACAACACTGACAGTATGCAGCGCAATATGAAAGAGTTCGTCTTAGGTTTAACAACCTATGAAACTAAGAATGAACATTATGAAACTAAAACGACATGAGCTTAATTGAAAATGTCTTAGGAACTACAGGCTATTTAGCGGTGGATAAACGCAATTTAGAGGTGGATAAACGCACTTTGGAGGTGGATAAACGCTATTTCCGAATATTGGGAGGTGCATAAACGGCGTTTACGTGCGTTTAGCCTCCACTACATCCCTGATGTTGACTAACATTTTTAAGCACATCTAGAATACTTGATCATAATTGTAACTGTAGTGTATTCAATATTACTAAAGTAAATAGTTAACATTTATTAAACTGCAACTTAATCATTACAGATTTGTCATTGCAAATATATTTAAATATATGACATAAAAGTTTTAATATAAATGACATTACATTTTAGTTTGTCACTTTAACCATATTAACCAAGACAATAGAAGTAATTGAAATTGTAAATATGCACTAAACTCCTTCTTATGTCAAAAAAGCACTGTATTTTAATTTTAATATAAATTCGAACTACAATAAATTTTAATTTAATTCCAAATAACATGCTTTGAAGTGTCCTAAAACATTATACAATCAGATTATATTATTTTATAGTTTATTGTTTTTTTAATAAGTACTCTTTTTTAAAGTATGTTAAAGTGCACTTTTTCACAAAAGGTAATTCATTCCATACAGTAAGTGTGTGTAAGACATCCTCATGTACTAATAAATGTGAGCTGTGACTAGAGGATCGTTTTGTTTAACTAGCATAATGAATGTGTTTTTACTATACAGATGCTCTTAATAGTTCTAACTGTTTAAACCAATGTTCAGAAAAGGCACGGAACATAATTAATTGAGTGTTAAAGCTGCTCTAAAAAATGTCACACGTTTTTTAGGCCAAAACATTTTTTGTCAGATACAGCAAACATCTCCTCACTATCCACTAGCTGCCTGTCCCCTGAATACACTTTAAAAAAACACGGTCTCTGCAGAAACCCCAGACTCCACAAACGGCAACAAAAACAAACTGGGCTAACCCGCACCACGAAACATAACAAACTATTCCAGCCAATAACAGACAAGAAGGATTTGGGGGTGGGGTTTGGGGGGTTAGTGCGCGGATGAGGAGGAGGGAGGTTCTAGCTATCCTCCATTTTGTTTGACAATACTTCGAACGCCAACAAGAAGTGACGTCACCCAACATCGCTTAGAGCACCTTTAAGTGTCTATATTCAGGTATTTTGACTGACGCCCTTCTTTAGTATAAGTTGACAGAATCATCTGGCAAGTGAAAATTGTAAATATGATTGCTTAGAAAAGTAAGTACCTGACTTCCCAATAAGGCAGATGATTTGAGGTAACATTCATATTCGTAGCACAAACGGTGTGCAGTAGTGCTTCACTTAGCAAACACGGCTACAGTAGTTAGCTAAATACATTAAATAGGTTTAACAAACTTAATTAATCTCATCCGTTAATTCATCAACTTTGACAGTGCTAATATTTTCACATCACAATACATTTGAGAAGGCAGAAAATGGAAGAAATGGTGAAAGGAAGGAAGAAAGAAGAATAAAAACAAAAACATCTCATGTATCCTGAGGGAAATGAGGACAGAGTCCTGTTATAAATCTCACTTGCTCTTCACCCAGTGGACTCTGAATGAAGATATTTGATGTAACGTACTGCTCTCTGCTCTTCTATCCATCCTAAGGGCAAGAAGTCACCGTCAGAGTAAACCTCTCTGTCAGACACTCTCATTTCAGCCTTCTCCTGAATGATGTCAGGCTTTTCTCTTTTGGTTAAAGGTATGTGCACCGTGATGACAGACGAATAAAAGCAATCACTGGTTTCTTCAAATCACAACATCAGCCAAAAACATACTCCACGCAAGTACATAAATGCAAACGCTTCGAGCTACAAAAGCTCAATTTCACGCGTCGTTGCGTTCTGAAAGGTGTCAGAACTGAATTCATACCAAAACTACTTGCAGTCTCAGCTTTGCCACAAGGGTCGGTATAATGGCATTAGTGTAAATTGTCTGTTGTCGGTTTTCACTTTCAGGTCAACTACTGTCAAGATAATCTTGAGCTAAAATTAGTTAATCTGTTCATTTAGCTAGATAGCTCAACTGTTTTTAAAAGCAGGTTGCTTTTTCCTGTAGTTATAATCTATATACCATTACCCTCTAAAATAGTTTGAATGTAATTAGCTATTAGTGCTAGCTACTGTAGTAGCTAATTAGCTAGTAGTGGTATTCTACTTCTGTATGATGAGAAGCTTTTAGCTTAGCAAGCTTTAGTTTCAAAGTCACCTCCTAAACTCTGGATCAGCATCATGATCTTTAAGTGAATAAAAATGTCATCCTTCCCTTTCCCTTTTTAAGATCACAAAATTCGAGGCTTCTGGTCGTTCCTAGGATATCTAAGTCTACTAAAGGAGGGAGGGCGTTCTCACATTTATCTCCTAAACTCTGGAATAGCCTTCCTGATATTGTTCGAGACTCAGACTCGCTGTCCCAGTTTAAAACTAGATTAAAGACGCATCTCTTTAACCAAGCATTCACTTAATGCTTACCTTTTATACTACTTCTGAATCAGTTCGAATGCATTAATATTATGAACATCAGCTATGCTAATTATTTCCCATCTGTCTTTCTGCTGTTATCTCGGGACGCTAGTCCCGAGGTAAATAGCGTTCGTCAGCTCCAGTTTGTATCCAGCCTCTCACGGAGACTTCAGATGCCCCAACACCTGTGATGAGACGACTACTAAAACGCCGGTGGAGAGAGACGACCGACGCCTGTGAGAGAGACGACTAAACAACCGGCGAAGTATGCCTAAATTTATACATGATTAAACTAACTGTATTTTTTCTTTGTACATTTCTGAAATGCACTTTCTGTAAAGCTGCTTTGAGACAATGTGTATTGTGAAAAGCGCTATACAAATAAACTTGAATTGAATTGAATTAATTGAATTGAATTGAATTTCTTTGATGACGTTGCAGGGCGTTCCAAATAAGCGATTATTGTCAGTGGAGTCCATCCCATGTTCAGGAAGAAGAGCAGTGGTGTTTCGTTTGTGCTTCGGCTCTTCGTGACTGTGCGGATGAAAATGTTTCTTTCTCATAACTAAAAAGAGAAAGAGAGTATCCTACTGCTCATAAAACATTCACTACTTTGTTTAAGAGATATAACCAGTTTAGATGGAAAGAATCTGACTGGCTGAAGAGGTTAGCTATATCCATTAACACAGTACTTCCTTGAAAATAAAACATCTCATGATGAAACGACCTTACACAATAGATAATGCTTTACAATCAATTCAGATAGAGAGCATATGGTAATTTATCTGTTCAATAAAATCCCTTACTCACCTGCTGGGTGATAAAAACGTCATCTCCGTGTCACTTTTACAACATTTCAGAACCCTTCAGTACTCACCATCTCTGCAAAGCCAAGCCAATGTTGATTCTCGCAGACTCTTCTCTGTTTGGTGTTTTATTAAAACGAGTGATTCCTGAGATTTAGTGTGCTCCATGTCAACCTTTCTGAGAGTCTGTTCACTGCAGAGCCATGGGTGGAGCGTGAAGTCCAGCTCCCCCTCTCTGGATGTAATCTGGGTGCAATGAGTGGAGCTAGAAGGTCCAACCGGACCCTAACCCTACCCATAACACAATCCCTCCTTGACATCCAGAGAGATGTCATTTGGCTCTGCAGTGAACACCACTTGACCTTTCTTGCTTGTTGAGACAGCTAACCTATGCCAGTCCCACAGCATACACACGTAAAAGTAGCCGGAGGAACCTTTCTCCATTTACAGATATGATGAGACGCATGGGTGAGTGACGTATGTCTTAGTTAAAGTATTTACTTTACTGTTCTATTTTAAAGTTTATTATTATAGAAAGAACATGTCATCTGGATGTTTTGGGAAGATTCTCCTGTTTCTAGTTAGAGCCCATGTGTATGTGTGTTAGTATTCTTGGTTACAGGTTAAGAAACAAGTGGCATTATTGAAGATTGACTGACTTGTTTTCTTCAACATGTTGGCGCCTATAGTCTTGTGACCTCGGAGGGACACTCATAACTCATGATCTTGGTGGCAGCCGTACAGACTATGGAGATTTGCTGTCTATCAGTCCATGTGTGGAAATGTACTATGTTTATCTATTTCTTAGCCAATCAGAATCTTTCAACCTGAAGCAATGACGTAGCTTAGCTTCTTTGTAACTGTAAGCGGGGCGGCCTACAAACTCCTTGTGATTCTAGCAGCTGACTTCTGCTGATGAAACTGCAAACTATCTTCAGTAAAACCTTACAGTATAAACCTTATTATAATTCTGACTCTTGTCTAACTATCTGGTCCTTGGGTCTTTAACTCAGGTCACAGACATTTTAAAATGTCTTTTATGCATTGAGCAACCTTAACTTGCCAAATTCCAGTCCTACATAGTTGTTGAAAAACAAAGACTCATTGAGAATAACTTTGCCTCAGGGAACACAGGGTAGAGTATGTTATCTTACACCTCACACTGATGTCCCAGTATGACCACCCTTTCCTGTTGTGTTTTCAGTGACAGCACAGTCACTAATGAGAAGTAATTCTTTGGCTGGAAAACCAATACTTCCGCAGATCCTTTGCGAATCCCCATGTACCTGCTCAGGAAGCCGTTCCTGTCGTGCCACAGGCCAAAACAACTCTTACAGTGTGTTTTCCTCAAGAGAATCATGGTCCTTCCTTTAAAGTGCAGCTATATTCATTTGTCATAGAGAATTTGCAATGTTAAGAGGCTGTTGGAGCAGGTGTCTGGCAGAGAGACATCGAGGGAGGGAGGGAGGCTTTTAATCTGCCTGTGGATGTGGCTTTGCACCATGAGAGGCAGGCTGATGTGGGAGATGAGATCATTACTATAATTAAACCCTCTGTGGCGTTTATCAAACAGCTTATTTGATTTGACATTGTGAGTTGAGGCATCAGAAGAGGACTAGTAAACCAGCTTTTTTTCACTGATCAAACCGGCACACGTTTTGCCAGCTGGAGGAAAGGAAAGTGCTTTTCTCACAAATTTAATTTGTCTGAGTGACAGGAATAAGTTGGTTTTTGGAAAACAAAAAATGTGCTGGTGGGCTTGGGTTGTAGTTAACTAAAACAAAACAAACAAAACATTTTTACTTTAAATAAAATAAATCTTAACTGAAATAAAATAAAATATGAAAAAAAAAACGTATTCTCTTATAGTTGCCAACATTTTCTCATTTTCATAGCCAAACCTTGACCCTATATAAGAATTACCCTATATAATATATATATATAGGGTAATTCTTTAATTGAAGTGCAAAGGAGAGGCAGAAATGTGTCAAAGTGTGAATGGTATGTAATAATACACTCTTTGCTTTTTATTAACTTAGGGAGATGTCTTACAAAAACAACACTCATATATTGTCGCAAAAAAATTTATATTATCTATATATATATATATATATATATATATATATATATATATATATATATATATATATATATATATATATATTTATATTTATATTTATATAACATATCTGTTTTTTATTCAGCTACAGCAATTGCTGCCTGCTTTTGTCCATATACGGGATTTCCTCGAGTCTGAGTATGTTTTGAACTTCCGGCTTCAAGTATAAATGAAACATACATTACATTAGAGTGTGTAGCGCCCCATAATGTTCTCATCGCCTCGTTTTGGATAAGATTAAGACATTAGATCATGCATAGGTCCGTAGAATTTAACCTAGATTTATTGACATTGGCCCATGAAAACCTCTGCGTAAACATACTTGTCCCCAGAAAAGTGTGGGGGGTGAATTTACATTTTACTATTACGTATTTACTACTTATTAATCTACGCCCATGAGTAATGCAAGTTTTGTTTTCCTATTGACTGACACCAAAGTCTGTTCACCCGGCGGCCATATTTGCAACACCTCCAGGCAGTTACTTCAGGCAGTCAAGTCCTATCTATTTCAATGTGGAAATCTCAGAGACTGCTTACCGAACTCACAATTAAATGACATATTTCAAATCAGCAACAAATTCTACAAAACATAAAGTCTTCGATGATCCAATTCCACAATACTAATGTATTTCCAAAAAGGTAACTATCCAGCAAGAATAGCAGTTATTTCAACTTCTAGGTTAACTAGACCCAATAGTCCGGCTATGAGTAACCCACTTCTAGCAAAAGTACCTTTGAATTTGGTTGCATATATTTTTTTCCAAAATAACTTGCTAGATGTATGGTATTCCATAATGTAAGCAAAGTCAACAGTGATTACAAGGTGTTTGGTTTAATTTCTTTGACATGTTTTATGCGTAACCTGTGCATCTATTCTTTGCTACAGTTATAAATCTATACAATTTTCACTGACAGCCCAAATTTGGCCTTTTTTTAGTCAAGACATCATGGCTGTGTTTGGACGGCTATTAGACATCTTTTACACACAAAATTGCGTGCTGATGGGTAAGTAATGCAATTACATGTAGTTACTTTTTACGTGACAAATTGTAACGCATTACTTTTAAAAGTAGCTTTCTCCAGCATTGCACTGAGCAAAAAATGGCATGTGGCAGTTCAGGATAATGATGTCATGACAAAGCTGATTGGCACACGACCCCGAACCCTACTATATTTTCTTCTGTTTCCCTCATTAGCATCTGTTTCCTGGACTTTATTAGACTTCCTCGGTGGACTTTTTTTTGGCAGTCAGTATTCAGTGATATTTTATTGCTAACAAAACCCATGGGCTTTGGATAATCATGATGGTAGCAAAAATGTTCAATCCCTTTGTGTCTGTGCTGTACTTATACTTAAAATATACCCCCAAAACCAATAATACAATGCTGTTTCAAATGCACCAATTTGCATTCATTCGTTTGAAAATGTGCACCTTCAAAATGTGAAGAAGATCTGATTTTGTAAGATAAATAATGAGAAATCATTGCGTGCAATTTCTCATTATTAACTGCTAAAAACATAATTTTTTTCTGTGTTTTCCCTCTTCGTGATGAAATGAACATTTCTTTGGGAATTTGGCTTAATGAATCCAAACCCTAATCACTTGCAATTCCATCACCATTATGGAAAAGTTGGTGATTAATATAAAAAGAAAACAGATAGAAAGAACAGACGGAAGATCCTATTAATGGTGTCTCCATTAAATCGATGAAATTCTGTCAAACCACAGGAAATAATTCCTTCAAATAGCCTCACACAGATCAATGCCAATACCCTACTGCACTGTTTATTATCTCTTAAGTTAATGACAGGAATCATTTATCAGCTGGTGACAGCCTCCATATTTCTGTTCATATCAACAGTGACTGCTCGCTCGGTATTGATATTGATATTGATGATGCGTGTCTCATTGTTTTGTTAAACATCTGAAAGTTTGACACGTGTCCTTAAAAAATAGAGTAAAATTGTGAGAATTTTTTTTGTTACACAAATTTATGTATTTTGCCACAGTTTTGCATAATGGAACTTTGGCCTCTCTATCGCCACCTGTGGTTGAAACATAAAGTCGCATGTCACTAAAATTGTATTTTACCGGACCGGTTCCACAGACAGAGCTTAGATTAAGCCAGGATTGCCCCTTAGTTCAATTAGGACATCGTTTTTTTGTGGATCGATGCATAATCCCCTGCAATATCCACTATATTATCATTTAAAAGAATATACATATAGTGTGAACTGAATGTAATGTTATCAGACACTTAATTCAATGTTATTTACAAATAAATGGAAATGTATTATAGTTTAGATATAATTATCTGAATTTAAGACTGCTTTCTTTTTGACCCACTTAAGTAGGACTTAAACACATCTTTATTCTGTATGTAATTTCATAATTAAATAGGAGCAGTCTATATGTATTCAAGTGTACAAATTCAAGTTTACAAGTGTGTGTGTGTGTGTGTGTGTGTGTGTGGTGTGTGTGTGTGTGTGTGTGTGTGTGTGTGTGTGTGTGTGTGTGTGTGTGTGTGTGTGTGTGTGCGTTTGATAGCCTTTTTGACAACATGAAGGGAATGCTCTTCCAGCTCTCTTATTAAAACCCCCCTGTGGCCCTTCTGGGCTTCCATACACCAAATGTGTGGCATTACACACTGCTCATGCTTTCCTCTGCCCTGGATTTCAAGCCCGACCCACTAATGTGCATGAGGAAATGAGGGTGTTTCTAATGGAAGCACTTGGCAAAACACAGCGGCCCACTGTCCAAGTCATTCTGAGGAGCATTTCATCTATATAAGTGACTGATCACCCTGATCTGAAATATAAAGCATTTTCTGCATGCCATACAATTCACTTTAATAAATGCAAATATGTTGTATAGGCCTTAACCACACACAAGCACACAATCTAATATTATTCTTCGATTTGAAAAGAGGGAGCTCTACGCGCTACCGAGTCTGATCAGCTCTGTGCTGCTCACAGCCACTCTTGTTTCTGCCATGCTTCTGACAGATGGACTAAGCCAGGGTTTCTGGTTTCATACACATGTCATAGTCTTTGGGGGAACGAAAGCCTTACTGTCTGTTCAATAGTGTCACAAAAGGCTTAACGACAAAAACATCACTGTATTAACAGAGCTAAAGGCTTATCTGAAAAAACATTTCAGATGTCTTAATACACATAATATAGGGCATACTCTAATGTTTGAATACTACATCCAAATATTGCACTTGATGACTGATTATAATTCACTCAAAAAATTTAGATTATTATCATTTATGTTCAGTTACATTGTAATTTATTCCTAAATATCCAGGAAGAGAAATAAGCAATTTTAACCAGGACACGGACCATGCCCGTGCGTCTCCTATCAATGACATCATCCCCACGTTACCCTCGATTTCCGTTTTTATTACGTAGAAACCATGGAAACACCAATGGCGCTTTATTATATTATGTGTTTTATTAGACAGGTGAGCAACTGTTTGGATACATTCATCGACAGAAAACGAATCATTGTTATACAGCTCAACACAGTTAGTTTTCTTGATTTACCGCGAGTACCATGTTTTACCATACCTAAAACCGATCTAGCTCACTGCAGCGTGTAACAAGTGTCTCACAGAAGCCGCATAGTAGCGTACGCAACGAGTAGCATTATAACTTTCAACACACTAAAAAGTGTACCCCACAAAAGTTACATACCGCAAAACTTACATACAGCACCTTTAAATTTATTTCCAATGAAATACTTAAATAACCAAACTTCAACAACATAATGATAAATTATTTGAGAACAGCAAGTACTGTTAGTACACTATATTGCACATTGAATACGAATAAGCGCACTTCTTTTCACCATGTTATTGTGGAAATTCTCGAGCTGTTATGAAGCATGTCATTTTGAGAGACAGTGGTCTTCTGTGTACAGCACAATGTAAAAATTAGATGAAACAATTCCATGACTGGATTTGAGGATTTGACTCTGAGTGAAATTGGCAAACGTTACATCTCTATGTTGTTTGAGTGAGATTAGAAAATAATTTAAGGCTCTAATCATTTTGAATCCCTTTTTCTGAAGAGAAGAGATTACAAAGGGAGGGAATTTTTCACTTTGGCTTACAGTTTATTGAAAAGACAGTCCCATAAAAGCACAGAAAAATATTGCACTGTGCAACTAAACAATTTTATATAGCCTAATAATGTTATGAAGTTGAGTTTGTGTGAGTTTTTGTACTTTGCTCTGCTTCAGCAACAACACTAAGTTTATTAAATGGAGGGTAATGAAAATGTACACACTTGATTTCCCAAGTTCTTTTGTCATTTTGTCACTTTGCACTCATTTGTAAAAACCCATCCGTTAGCTGTCTTTTAAGTGTCGGAGAGAAATCTCTCTTCTAGAATCATATCCACGGTAAAATATTTCATCGCCGTTGTAAATCAGTCCCTGCCACATTCCTTTTGAAAAGAACTTATCGTTTCATTTTGCTGATGAACCTTTTGAAACAATCAATTTGCCATTTGAATGTAATTGCTTTCTTTTCTTAAAATGTAAATTTAAAGCTACAAAATGAGAGGAGGCAATTATCATCGCATATTCTTGATAGCCGCATTTTGTACGTAAAGATTAGGGTTTAATTTTACTACATCACATGACATCTGAGAGAAAAGAAAATGTAAGTGGTGTCAGACCTCCGCAGTGAAAAAGAAGAATGAGAATTCTTTGATGCCGAGTGTCTCTCTGTAGATCTGTCGACAAGAAAAACACCCACACACCTCACGTTTCCTTTTACATCTGATGTTTTAAACAGATGCTGATCAGCACGCTTAAGCGTACCATCTTGAATGATAACAGGCGCAGTGGTTGTTAAGGTATGTTTAGTGAAGGCCTCTGGCTCTATGGCTATGACTTCTTGCTGTCACACACACACACACACACACACACACACACACACACACACACACACACACACACACACACACACACACACGCACACACACGCACACACGCACGCACGCACGCACGCACACACACACACACACACACACGTCTCTCTCTTGTTATGATCAAAGTCAGGGTCTGGAGAAGGACATGAATGTCCCTCAATTACGCGGAGCGTGACTCGCCAATCATCCTGTGCATCTTGGTAAAGAACAGACATTTGTATTCCTTTCACACGGGGCACGACATGCCACAACACTGCCTACAATATACCTCAGAGTATGTGGTTTGAGACCACAATAAAAAAAAAAATCAAACATTTTCTATATATTGATATAGAATGACTGCTTTTAGTATTCATCTACAAGCTTTTCAAATAAAAGGCTCTTATGTGACCAAGTTAAGATGTTTTTAAGATGTTAAGACTGACAATAATATTTGTATACACAGGTATATATATATATATATATTTATATATATATATATATATAAAAAAAAAAATATATATATATATATATATATATATATATATATATATATATATATATATATATATATATATATATATTTTTTTTTTTTTTTTTTTTTTTTTTTGCTGTACAGTAGAATGGAAAATATGGGGAGGCCTAAAAGTGCGTTAAAGTTCTGAAAATAATATTATGCTAAAAAAATTAGGCGTGTCTTAACCGAACCAGGAAAAAAAAGAACTCTGCACTCAATTGGATAGACCTACAACCAATCAGAGCAACGCAGTAAGTTATGTATGTTTTGAGCGACGCATAGTTGTCAACAGAACTCAACTGCACGGACTCTGAAAAAAGTATTAAAAAATAATGAGTGTTAATAACGATCTTTGCCGGTGTTGCAAAAATAATTTAATTATTATATGATTCGCGGAGTACTTGCAAACACGAAAAGCATTTTTGAAAGAAATACGTTTGATGACGTGATTACGTAACTGCAGATCATCTGTCCATCATCGTATAGCCCGCCCTGGCAATTTGATTGGGCCGACGATTTCTGAACCGATCATAATTACTCCTCAATGGATCGAGTCCAGACCGAACTTCCCGACCAAAAAATGTTGTGGGCGGGATTCGGGCTGACATCCAGGCTAGAAATTCACCTGAATAAGTGCCAAACTAAATTGAAGGACTTCAAAGCTGCCGAATCAGAGAAACTTGGGCCACTTCATGTCAATATCTTTCTTACTAACTAGACATTGACAAAGATTAGGTTATGAAAGTCCTGACAGTACGTTTTTAATTACTCTGGCAGTCCATCCATCATTTTCTGTTGACTGTATTACAGGTCATGCTTGTCCAGCTATACTGCATTAAATGAGTTCTTGTGTTTTCCACTTTAACGTTGTTTTCTCTTAATGGGAATGATCTACTTAGTATGCTACACAGTAGACGGGTTGGGCACTCTCCACTCTGTGCCAAGAATAATCATAAAAAAAAAAAAGTTTTGACTGTCCCTGACAGTCTCACTTATTAATACACTGCCGGCTGACTAAACGCATCACAAAGCTGCTCTCAGCAACAAAGATACTTTTTTTTAAAGTTCACATACTGAGGAAAAAAATACTGGTGTAGGATTTCCTTTAAAACAATTATCACTCAGAAATAGTACATTTCATTAGTAAATTTCACAAATAATTACAAAGAAATGGAAAAGTACACAATGAATTAAAAGTGAAAACTTCTTTCTTGTTATACACACTCCAATCGTTTTTGCTTTATTTAATACTTTGAACATTCTTACAGTGTAGACGCGTTGTCTATGAATTCTTTTTTTATTTGATTTTTTATTTGATTAAAAACTAATTCTACCATGACGTACAGTAGGTCTAGACTTAAACTGTTCTTCACTGTTTCAATATGCAATTGTGCTGTTACTTATGTCTAGCTGTGTTTCGTTTCCGCCTCCCACTGGACATTTAAGGTACTACACTATGTTTATATAGTTTACTTTCGGTTTCCCTCAGAAAACGCGATCAAGAACAACGTACACGCAGGTTCAATCGGCTATTGATTTCATCGTTTAAACCTTGGAAATATATGTCTGTAAGTGCAAATTTTACACTAAACAGTGATTTAAAGTGTTTAAGGATACTTAGATTGCTATATTTCTGTTATACACACTCTTTATTCATGTTATTGGTAACATGCTATGTTGTAGCATACTGACATGCTAATTTATCTTCTGTTTGTACATAATCTCATTTGAATATAATTCCTGTGTATATTACTTAAAATTATGTAAAAGGAACTATGTACAAAATCAAACTGTAATGTTAATCTGGATATGTGAATGTAAATGTGAACATGAATGTTCATACATATTTTTTCTTCTTGTTTGTAGTTTTACAGAAATATTATTGAGAAGTGAATTACCAGTAAAGTCACTAAAGTTATGAAGACTGCTTTCTGGAGTTCTTTTTTCAAGTTGTACGCTATCTGTTAAGCCTTTGCTCAAGCTACGCAATTGGTCAGAACAGAATAGTAAAAAGACATTGACACAGCGGGTGAAGACAGCGGAACCACAGCCATTGTTACATTGCATTGCTCAACTCTTCAGAAGCAAGTAAGATATGGAGTCACACAGTGTTGAGAAAGATAAATCTCAAGCCTTTGAGATTAAATCACAATCTTCTAGCTGCAAGTCATCTCAAAGATCAAGTCGGTCATCAGCAAGTGTGGCAGCGACTCGGGCTCGAGCTAAAGCCGAAGCAGCTCGAGCTAAAGCATCTTATGCAGAAAAAGAAGCAGCTATGATGAGGAAAAAAGCAGAAGTAGAAGCAGATCTATTTTTGCTACAATCTCAAAAAGAAGCAACTGCAGCGTCTGCTGAAGCAGCGATTTATGAGGCAGCAGCTGACATAGAGGAGGGAAATATAGACGAATTGGACCATGAGACAAACTTAGTTTGCACTCAGCGTACTAAAGAGTATGTTCAGAAGCATACAATGGAACAGCATCAGCAGCGGTTTCCTGATACTCCGATTCTACAGTCATCCATGATGAGCGCTGAACCTCTTCAGTGTGAAGCTACAGCAACATCTCCACATGTACATCCATCGTATGGAATGGAGGAATTAAAAATAAAACAGGAGACAATGGATAATCAGAGAGGCGAAGACCATGGACAAAGCTCTGCTTTTCAAGCTTCTCCTATTCCCAGCTCAAGAGCTCCCATGGTTAACCTGCCATACACATCTGATTTAGCTAACTACATGGTAAGAAAAGAGATGGTGAGTTCTGGTCTTGTGAAGTTCGATGATCATGCTGAGAACTACTGGGCCTGGAAATCCTCTTTTCAAGATGTCACAAAAGACCTCGGATTAACAGCCAGAGAAGAGCTCGACCTTCTCACAAAATGGCTTGGCCCAGAGTCATCCATGCAAGCAAAACGTATCAGATCGGTTCATGCGCACTATCCTATAGCAGGTGTCCGTATGCTTTGGCAGCGATTGGAAGAGTGTTACGGAAGCCCAGAAGTAATTGAGAATGCGCTGTTGAGAAAACTGGAGGAGTTTCCAAACATTTCTAACAGAGATGGGCAAAGACTCAGGGAGCTAGGAGATATGCTTATGGAGTTGGAATCTGCAAAAACAGGTGGACATTTATCAGGTTTAGCCATTCTTGACACTGCAAGGGGAGTAAATCCCATCGTTGAGAAGCTTCCTTTTAATCTGCAGGAAAGATGGATCACTCATGGATCTAAGTATAAAGAGGATTATCAAGTCTCTTTTCCGCCATTTGGCTTTTTTGTGCGGTTCATTTGCGACCAAGCAAGAATAAGAAATGATCCCAGTTTTTTGTTATCTATGCAGAGTCATCTTAAACAGGAGAAATTTTCACGGGTCAGCAACAAAATGCCTGTGTCGGTAAGGAAAACTGAAGTGCTAGACACAGTTTCAAGAACCAGAACCAACCAACCTCCAGAACTAAAGATTTTGGACCCTAGTAAGCAATGTCCAATTCACAATAAGCCACATCCGTTGTCAAAGTGCCGTGGTTTTAGAGGAAAGACCCTGGACGAAAGAAAAACTTACCTCAAAGATCAGTCTATCTGCTTCAGATGTTGTGGTTCCACCAAACACATAGCCAAAGAATGTGGGGCAGCTGTTAAATGTAGAGAGTGTAACAGTGATCGCCATGTCTCTGCATTGCACCCAGGGCCTGCTCCATGGGCCGAGGAAGCTCCAGTAACAGAGCGAGAGCAAGGCGGGGAGTCTGAAGGAGATACATCATCTGATGTTACTTCTAAGTGCACAGAAATCTGCGGCAAAGCTCCCAGACCTAGATCATGCTCGAAAATCTGTTTGGTTGACGTTTATCCATCTAACTGTCCTAAAAAGGCTCAGAGGATGTATGTAGTTCTGGACGACCAGAGTAACCGGTCTCTGGCAAGGTCTGAATTTTTTGAGTTGTTTGGGATCAAAGGAGACTCTTTCCCATATACTCTTCGTACATGTGCTGGTTCATCAAAGACGATGGGAAGGAAGGCAGACAATTTCATTGTTTGTTCACTTGATGGGAAAACGCAAGTGCCACTTCCCACTCTCTTGGAATGCAATATGTTGCCTGAAGATCGTGACGAAATTCCGACACCAGGAATAGCACAATACTTCCCTCATCTCAAGCCAATGGTTGACAAAATACCACCTTATGATGCAAGAGCTCCCATTCTTCTCCTTTTAGGAAGGGATATCCTAAGTGTGCATAAGGTTCGAGAACAGTATAATGGACCTGGTGACACGCCATATGCTCAGCGTCTTGATTTAGGATGGGTCATTGTGGGAGAAGTGTGTATGGGAGGAGTGCATAAGTCCGAGACTGCAAATGTTTTCAGGACAAACATACTGCAAAATGGACGTACCTCTTTTTTCTCACCCTGCTCTAAAGGAATTCAGGTCAAAGAACAGTTTGGCACTCTGCATAATCTTTACCAGTCCACTCTACCTTGTTGTCCAGTCACAGGCTGTCTTACAGATCACCTGGGTGACAAGGTCTTTCAGAGGACTCCTGATGATAATAAACTTTCTCTGTCTGTTGAAGATGAGATCTTCCTTCATGTTATGAACAGAGAAATGTACATGGATGAGTCGAACCACTGGGTAGCTCCATTGCCATTCCGTTTACCTCACAGCCCACTGCCAAACAACCGGGACCAAGCTATGAAGCGTCTTAATGCCCTGCAACGCACCTTACAAAGGAAACCTGAGATGGCTAAACACTTTGTGGAGTTTATGCAAAACATGTTCATCAACAAACATGCTGAATTAGCTCCCCACTGCAGCCTGATGAAGAATGCTGGTATTTACCAATATTCGGTGTATACCACCCTATGAAACCTGGGAAGATTAGGGTCGTCTTCGATTCTAGTGCACCATGTGAAGGCATCTCTTTGAATAGCACGCTTCTTAGTGGACCAGATCTAAACAACAAGCTACTCGGGGTCCTGATGCGCTTTCGTAAGGAGCAGATTGCAGTAACAGCTGATGTAGAACAAATGTTCTACTGCTTCAAGGTCAGAGAAGATCACCAAAACTTTTTGAGGTTCTTGTGGTTCAGGGATAACGATCTGTCCAAAGAAATTACAGAGTACCGAATGACGGTTCATGTTTTTGGGAACAGCCCATCTCCAGCTGTGGCAATCTTTGGAATGAGACGTGCAGCTGAGTTCGGAGAAGAGGAGCATGGTAGAGAAGCCAAACAGTTTGTCCATCAAAACTTTTATGTGGACGACGGCCTGATTTCGGTATCCAGTGCAGCTGAAGCCATCAGTCTCCTGAGAAATACCAAAAATATGTTGGCAGAGTCGAACATCAAGCTCCATAAGATTTCATCAAACAGTCATCAAGTCATGGAAGCATTCCCTCCATCCGAAAGAGCAAAAGACCTGAAGGATCTGGATTTGAGTGTCGATCCTCTACCTCTCCAAAGAAGCTTAGGGTTGAGTTGGAACTTAGAGACTGACTGTTTCACTTTTCAGGTATCTACAGAGGTGAAACCATTCACACGTCGGGGCATACTTTCAACAGTTAATAGTCTCTACGATCCTTTGGGACTTGTTGCCCCTGTTACCATGCAGGGTAAGGCCTTGGTAAGAGAGCTATCATCAGAGCAGCTTGACTGGGACGCACCGCTCCCAGCCGATAAAGAGGTTAAGTGGAAAGCATGGACAGATTCTTTAACCGATCTCAAAGATGTTCAGATTCACAGACCCTATGTACCAGTCTCTATGTCCTACACTTCCAAGAGAGAGGTAATCATTTTTGCTGATGCTTCCACTTTTGCCATAGCAGCCGTTGCTTACCTCAGGGTTGTAACTGTAGACGGTCAATGTCACATTGGGTTTGTGATGGCCAAATCAAAGTTGGCCCCATACCCCGCTCACACGGTGCCACGTCTAGAGCTGTGTGCGGCAGTTCTTGCTGTTGAGCTGGCAGGACTGATTAAAGAAGAGCTGGATTTGGATTTGACTGCCGTAGAATTCTACACTGACAGCAGAATTGTTTTAGGATACATTTATAACACATCTCGACGGTTCTATGTCTATGTTGCTAACAGAGTGGCGCAAATCAGATGTTTTACAAAGCCGGAACAGTGGCATCACGTTGATTCAGGCCTGAACCCAGCAGACCTTGGTACCAGATTCATTCCAGCAGCTGTCCTACCTCACAGTAACTGGTTCTCTGGTCCAGAATTTCTCCATCAGTCTATTCTCAGGGAGACACCTAAAAATGAATCGTTTGAGCTTGTAGAGCCAGAGGAGGATCAGGAGATTCGCCCACAGGTTCTAACGTTGGCCACTAAGATGACAGAACTGTCTCTAGGATCACACAGATTTGAACGCTTCTCTGAGTGGAGATCCCTTGTAAGAAGCATAGCTATGCTTGTCCATGTTTCAAAATCATTTTCTCGAGAGGGAAATGCAGGGGATTGTAAAGGCTGGCATTGGTGCAAAAAAAGTCTCCAGACTGAGCGCACACAAGCAAAAACCTTCATCATTAAATGTGTGCAGCAAGAGCACTATAAAGATGAACTCAAAAGCTTGGAGAAAGGTGAAGAAATCTCACAGCAAAGTGCTCTGAAGAACCTATCTCCCTTTGTAGACAGCGAAGGACTTATTCGAGTGGGAGGTCGCTTAAAATCAGCAGAAATGTCTGAACAGGAAAAGCACCCACTAATTATTCCAGCGAGTCAACATGTAGCCACGTTGTTGGTCAGGCACTACCATGATCAAGTGGCACATCAAGGACGTCATCTAACTGCCGGTGCACTACGATCAGCAGGGCTCTGGATTGTTAAAGGAACAAAACTGATCAACCATGTGATTCATCAATGTGTTATCTGTAGGAAGTTAAGAGGAAAATTTGAAGAGCAGAAAATGTCAGATTTACCTTCGGACAGAGTGAAAGTGGATCCTCCATTCACTCATGTGGGCCTGGATGTTTTTGGGCCATGGAATATAATATCACGCCGCACTAGAGGGGGCAGTGCTGAAAGTAAAAGATGGGTCATCATTTTCTCTTGCTTAAGTACTAGGGCTGTCCACCTGGAAGTCATCGAGTCCATGTCAACCTCAAGTTTCATTAATGCCCTCAGGCGGTTCTTGGCAGTTCGCGGACCAGTCAAACACTTCAGATCTGACAGAGGGACTAATTTCATCGGAGCCTGTCGAGAACTGAACATCAATACCGATGATCCAGAACTAAGAGGTTACTTACAGGAGCATGGTTGCGTATGGACGTTTAATGCGCCCCACTCTTCCCACATGGGAGGAGCTTGGGAAAGAATGATCAACATAGCACGACGCATTCTGGATGCATTGCTGCTAAAAACCGGTCTTTCCCGTCTTACCCATGAGGTTTTGACTACTCTCATGTCAGAGGTCATGGCAATAATGAATGCTAGACCTTTGCTTCCTATTTCTTCTGATCCTGATACATTGGAAGTTCTATCCCCTGCAATGCTTCTCACCCAAAAGGCTAGCACTATACCAGCACCTCTTGGGGACTTTGACATGAAGGATCTCTACAAGAAAGATGGAGACAGGTTCAGTGTCTGGCAGACGCTTTCTGGAAGGCATGGGGGAGAGACTATCTTGCAACATTGCAAGTACGGAGGAAATGGACTGAGAAAAGGCGAGATCTTGAGGAAGGTGATGTTGTCTTGCTTAAGGACTCAAATGTGAAACGTAATGAGTGGCCGATTGGACTCATCGTGAAAACCATACCCAGTAGTGATGATAAAGTGAGGAAGGTGGAGGTAAAGATAATTAAAGAAGGATCTGCAAAGGTTTACTTAAGGCCTGTCTCAGAGGTAGTCCTACTCATGCCGGGGAAGTCACAGAAGGATAAATAGTGGTATAATAATTTATTATACCAAGCGGGGAGTGTGCTGTTACTTATGTCTAGCTGTGTTTCGTTTCCGCCTCCCACTGGACATTTAAGGTACTACACTATGTTTATATAGTTTACTTTCGGTTTCCCTCAGAAAACGCGATCAAGAACAACGTACACGCAGGTTCAATCGGCTATTGATTTCATCGTTTAAACCTTGGAAATATATGTCTGTAAGTGCAAATTTTACACTAAACAGTGATTTAAAGTGTTTAAGGATACTTAGATTGCTATATTTCTGTTATACACACTCTTTATTCATGTTATTGGTAACATGCTATGTTGTAGCATACTGACATGCTAATTTATCTTCTGTTTGTACATAATCTCATTTGAATATAATTCCTGTGTATATTACTTAAAATTATGTAAAAGGAACTATGTACAAAATCAAACTGTAATGTTAATCTGGATATGTGAATGTAAATGTGAACATGAATGTTCATACATATTTTTTCTTCTTGTTTGTAGTTTTACAGAAATATTATTGAGAAGTGAATTACCAGTAAAGTCACTAAAGTTATGAAGACTGCTTTCTGGAGTTCTTTTTTCAAGTTGTACGCTATCTGTTAAGCCTTTGCTCAAGCTACGCAATTGGTCAGAACAGAATACAATTCTTTTTTACAATTTATTTGAACCTTTTTTAATTTGCAGTAGAATGACATATAGGCTACTGTAATCAATTTAACCTCAGACATTAAAGGGACATTAAATTTATTTATTTATTTTCAGAGTTTCACATCTTTAGGTTGGTCATTCACAAAAACGCGGTGCTCTAGATAAATCCAGACTGCGCAATTCCTGTCCGTGCTGTACAACACCCATGCTCATGTAACACTGCATTAAGAAAGCTTAAATTTTAGCTTGCAAAGTATATGCAAGTATGCAAAAATTAAAATAAAATTTGGAAATCTATAAATATTAATTTTTAAAAAAAAGGCTTATTTTTGCCAGTCTAATTACAATGCTTGCAAGGCTGCACTGCATTAATATTCCTAAAACATCCTGGTTTGGGTTTGTTCTAATTCCCCTAACACTATTAAATTCTGCAACTCATTCAGCCTGAACCTCTTAATGTATATTTCGCTGTAGTTGCCCTGTTGTTGTTGTTGTTGTTGTTTGCATAAAAAGTCTTCCAGTCCGACCAAGCTGAAAACTGGCTAAAATTCCTCTAAAACCAGCCAACAGACTAGACAGACCAGGCTGGTTTAAGATAGGTTTTTTTTTTTTTTTTCAGCAAAGGCAAACATGTGTTGTAATTAGGCCTTGTCAATGGCTAGGCAGGCAGCAAGAAAAGCAAAAAACTTCATGAAGTATCTTGAAGTTGCTTTCATTTTTGGCAAGGTATGCTCCAAAACTTTGTAACAGGGACCACAGTCATCCATCCAACATGAGACCAAGAAAAGAAAACCAAATTACAAAACAAAAAACATTAAAGATAACACTTTTACAAAGAAAAGACAAATGTTGGCTACAGGTCCAACAAAACACCCTTTATTGGTAAATGGAACTAGGGAAACATTTAGTTCTCCGGGAACCACTTTGGTAACTAATGCCCTGTCCAAATACCCACATGTGAGGTCTTAGTCACTTGAGAGCGCGGGAACGCGACAGAAAGTATGTGCAAGACTGTCCCATGTCTTAAAAATGGCAAAGTGCAGTGTCCTTAATGCACACTAAACCCACACTATCTAGAATAGTGCTTTGGAGCGGTATTCGAGGCTAAGCGTATCCCATCATGCATTATGTTCAGGAACACACGTGCCCCCAAACCGCAAGATGGCAAAGAAAACAATCAACTGTAAGTTAAATTAACTAGATATTACATATAATTTGTTAGTAAAAAAAAAATGCTGCACATTTTATTGGTGCAAAGATGAGTAGAGTGTGTATTTTGTACAACATTTGCAACTGCTTTTTATCACTTATTTAGAAGCACGATTTTAAAATGGTTTCTTCAGTTAGTTAGTACATAAATAGACAATTAGACGTTTTTTTAAAATGCACAGTATTGAAATAAAAAAAAGCTATGATTATAGTGGGTCCAATTGGGTAATCAAAAGTTCTACACACACTTACAGTCTTCACGACTACTTGAACACTTGGGTCAAACACAGAAAATACTGTAGACAAGTAGTCAAGTGCAAAGACCGCAAGTGTGGGTATTTGAGCAAGGCATAAGTTCCTAGAACTATACCTGGTGCAAAAGGGGCTTTTTTCAACAGCAAAAAAATTAAACCTTTTTATGCCTTTTTGCCATTAATTAAAAAAAAAACGATACTGTCAACTCTGTGTAAACTACAAAAACGTAAAGTTGTGTCATTTGACGTCATGCACATGTGTATGAAGCCTATGGGTATGTAGTTTCTTTACAAAGTGACATCGCCAACTACAACTCTATAGTCCTTATTGGAGATCTCTGTGAACTGGGATCATCTTAAAAATGTAGTCTCTATGCAAAAAAAAAAACGTGGAGAAAAAAACGTTTTTAGCACATTGTTGTCTTGTAAATGTACCCTAAGTTTAACATGGGTATTAGGACCATTTCATCACTCTACAAACATTAATTCTAATAACGTTTTCTTTAACATGCTCTATATTTCAATCATGAAAACCCACAAGCATTGGAAAAAACATTCAATGGAATAACATCAAAACCACTCAACTCCTCCTCATGACGGTATGTACCTGCCTGTTCGTCGGCCCATCCTACTAGAAAGTATAAAGGTAAGACAAAGAAAATCACCATTATTAAACAAAGCATTGCTTGTCTAATTCCAATTCATTCTTTCTTATGTGCAGAAACACAGGGTTGTGTTGTGAATGATTTGTATCTCAAACTCTTCTGTCACACCATGCATTTTAATGCATTTCAGAGATACATTAGATAGATTTTCACACTGATGAATAACTGTACAGCAGAGGTTATGCGGAAAGCCCTCATATGGAGATGGTTTTGGCGCGTTTTATGCTAATTACTAAGTGAAGGCACACGCTTCCCCTTCATCAACATTAGGTTGAAGGTGAGAAACACATTTATGCGCAAACACACTTACAGTTTTAGTGAATAAGACCAAGTCTCTTTGTTTTCCTCCCTCTAACTGCCATTTCACCTAAAGCTTTAACACCATTCTTGTTTTGCCTGGCGAGCGCTTGCGTTTCCTTCAGAATTACAAACATACTTCAGAGAAGTTTCCTATTTACGCATCACTGTGTGGTTCGCGCACTTTAAACAGACCGTTGTCATAGATATCTGACTGCAGAGATGACGCCCGATCTGGGCTTTGTTCCTGCAAACTTACAACAGACCCAAATGATATTGTGTAAGCTTCAAAGCACTGTAAGCCGCTTCCAGGAAACAAGATGACATTAGTATTCAATGTCTCACCTCCCGCTCATGTAAAACGACTTCAAACACGGCGCCCACCTGAGGGAGAGCCACCTCAGTAAATACATCACACATTAGATCTTTTTAATAATGAATTCTTACTCCATACCTCCCATTCTGAATGGGTAGAGCTGCTGGAGCTGTATCAAAAGAAAAGCGGCTGTCTCATTAGCGTAGCTCCCTCTCAGCTCCGAGTCTGAGGATTCATTTGGCTTGTCAGTGCTTCTTGTAGCACAATGACTCGGAAGCCTTGAAAACCAAAGTGCTTAGAGGATGTGTGATTCATGCAAGGACGTTTCTAATTGGTTTGATTTCCCTCCTCTAATGTTTTGCTAATTTGCTAATCAATTAGCTTGCTGGCCTCTCTTGTCAAGTCAAGTCACCTTTATTTATATAGCGCTTTTTACAATAAAGATTGTTTCAAAGCAGCTTTACAGAGATAATAGGTAAATAATGTTGTAATAATATGGTTAAATATAAAATGAAATGTCCTTTAAATAAGCAAGCCAAAGGCGACATAGGCGAAGAAAGGCGAAAAAGGCGACGATGAGGTGAACACAGTGCTCTTGACTTTGAAATGGGTAAATGCAGTAAACAATGAACAATAATGACATCAGATGTGGTACAGGTCTGAAATTAAACACTATGCTGAGTACTGAATCATGACCATGGCTGGGTCTTGTCCTCTCTATGCCTTCTCTAATAGAAAATATATTTCTGAGAAGTCAAAACATGTTATGGTACGTACAGTCTATCGGGGTCCAAATTGAACACTCGGCAAGCGTCAAATGCGAGTATTGGCTTTGGCCAAGAAGTAAATCAGATTTACTCACCAGGTGGCCAGCAACTTCATAAGGAGGTACAACCTAGTAGATGGTTTAAATTGAATTGTAAGAATGATACCCTGACCCTCACTGATGTACACAAATACCCATAAAACCAATTATACATCTGCCGTGGCATTGCACATCATGTAACAATTTATACCTCAGTGGAATTTAACATCAGATGTTTATCTATGATTTTTTTTTCTTCCAAAATCATGGAGTGACATGTTTTTCTCGCATTAAGCCGCCAAAAAAAAAAAAAAAAAAAAACAACCCATTAAGGTTGATTTAACACTGCAGGGCTTAACGCACAGATCCGAGCTTTGGACACGTCCTATCATTTGTCCCACCTGTCTACAGACATAACTGACTGTGCGAACATTAATGACCTGCAAACCTTTAGGCCTAGGCAGTCAGTCAGCACTATTTCATTCTGTATTGTTAGTTTTAGTAGTAGTCCTCATGTGTTAAATATGAAAACAACAAAACAAAATGACATTATACTACAGTGGCCTAACAGTGTCTTGCCCACTTGCATGTTGACTAATGCTCCTTTCCTTCCATGCAAAATGCTCCTTACTGCAAAATGTGTTTTTGACTGCTTGACATTTCATCGCACTAGAATAACGTCATTTAGGCTAGACATAAATTAAAATAGAGTAAACGTTTTTCAGTGGTGTTGGTTCTGGAAATATTTTTACCCATTTCACTTTCCATGGGAATTTAAAAAGTGCTCAAGGGCTACAGAATTATGAACCAAATCAACAAGCTACAAGGTTAATCACAACATTACAAACATTGATACAAAACAAAAAAATCATTAATTTGAACAAAAAAAGAGTTGAAATAATGTGGGCCAATGGCTTGTAACAAATGTCCACTGAAGGCAAGTTTGAAGAACCCAAGAGCAGTATATTCAAAACATAAAATACGTCACGCCACGTCACGTCACCCCCTTCACGCCACGCACGCACGCACGTCACGCCACGCACTTCACGCCACGCCACATCACGCCACGCACGTCACGCCACGTCACGCCACTCGTCACGCCACACTGTAGTATATGTCACATCACGCCACGCCATCACATCACGCCACGCCGCCACGCCACGCACGCCACATCACGCCACGCCACGCCACGCCACGTCACGCCACTTCACACCACGCCACATACATCACGCCACGCCACGTCACGCCACTTCACGCCACGCCACGCCACATCACGCCACGCCACGCACGTACGCCATCACGCCACGCACATCACGCACGCATCACGCCACGCACGCACGCACGTCAGCCAGTCACGCCACACATGATTAGACAATCAACCAATGAAAACATGACACATTCACATGGGGAACACATGGCAGGATCACATGACTATAACAGGGAATCACACCCAGAAGCATGACTGACATGAAACCAAAACCAAGACATGGCATGGCTTTAACAAAAGCATATGCCATTACCAACATCATAGCTCACAGCAGGTCTGTCTTTAATGGTTTAGAAGTTATTGTTCAAAATAAATTCCCCTATTGAGTAAATTAATGGGACTTTATTTCCAGAACCAGAGTGTTGCACTCTATTGGTTGACAGTGTAAATGTGGCATAAGCTTCTTTACTTTTTAAAGGAGAAGCAGTTCCAAAGAGAGATTGACATAATGACTGTGTGTCATAAATATGAAAGGGAAAGTATCTAAATAACACCACTGTAGGAAAAAGAAAAACAATAGGCCTTTTAAAAAAACAGCTTCAAGACCAGTATAACAAATTTATGGCCATTACATTTTCTTAGTTCAACTATTATTGGCAGGTATGGCAAAACAATTTTAAAATATTTTGGACATTGTATAGAGCCTATAGTATTACATTTTCTAAATCCGTTCTGGCACACAACTGCTTGCTGAATAACACAGAGTAATATGTTGTTCATTAACATCACCACATTTACTTCTGGGAGTCCTTCTGACCACAACAGACAAACACAGGATGTGCAAAGATTGCCTAGATAATAATGTGATCGTGAATGCGTAAATCCTTTTGCCAATTTGCATAAGAAAATTAGACTTCCCTAGTGGTATGGGGATAAAGCGTCCGGTTGAAATAGTCAAAGGCGATGTTATTTAACTCTAATAATTGAACCCACTGTGGAAATAGTGGGTTCACTAGTGGCTGATGACACGAGCACGTGCATACTGAGCACTTCACAGCAGTAGCCTACATGTAAACAACATGGGCAAACAAACATGGTTTCAGTCAATCAATAGGCATTGCACACTGGGAGAAGTATTCTACATGGATTGCTATCAGCAATTACACACATCAGAGCAGCCCAAGAACTAACTACCCTTCACAACAATGGCACTGGCCAGATTGCATCCCTCGTACTACATTACAAAGTCTGCACTTTTATTCAGTGAGAGAGAAATAGATGCAATGAGGCTGAAGGCCCCCAGGGTAAAAAGCCTGATGTGCCATGTGGAATATGTCTGTGGTGCTAATAAAATAATTCGTTTAAAATAAAACAATTAAAATACAAGTGTCTGCCTCTCCTGCACTGCATGTTACTTGTATTTTTTTTGTATTTTTTTTTTTGTATTTTACAAAAATGAATGAAATGAGTACCATAAAAAAAGATAAACAAACAAAACTGAAGCATAGTTTGCAAAAAGACTCATCAGCCACTTTATTTGGTACACCTGTTCAACTGCTCATTAACGCAATAATCAGCCAATCAGCATATCATTGCATTGAAGCATATACAGTAGACATGGGGTGCGTCAAAGCCACTAGATGACAAGCCTGCAACCTTCAGCCAAAAAGCGTAACGGCTAATGCTAATGCTAGGACTGGAAAGGAGAGCAGAGGCCGTTTTCTATGAAAGTATGTCAATGGAGAGGAGGCTTCACTACACTGAATAAACCGCTTTTGTGAGTAAACATCATTTACGTAATCGACAGCCTGTACGCTAATCTGCGCTAAACAATACTGGGGAACAATATGTAGATTTTACAATGATAACAACAAGGTTATTTTATAAGGGAAGGCAGAGAAGGTAATGTCGCGACAGGCAGGACTCATTTATGGCATTACCATAGTATTTAATAGTATTATTGAGTGATAGCCTACTGTATATTGTCTAAAGAAATTAAAAAATAGAGATGTTTTCTTTATTTAGCTTTCAGGTTTTACCAGTTATGATAAGACTTGAATTGTAATGACTATTATAACTGCATGTATGCATATATGATGCTGATATTATGCACTTTAATGAATAAAGACAAAATAATTGTATGTTGTTTAATTTAAAATAAAACATGAAGTGTTTTCTAGCCTACTGTGTGCCTAATGATGATGATATAACGCTTTTTAATGAATGATGGTAAAAAAAATGCATATAATGTTAATGAATTAAATTAAGTTTTTAGTGTAATCTTAAAAGTAGTTTTTTTTTGCACCATGCAGTGACATTGCAGCTACCATATATTAGCTTTTTTCCTCAGTAAAGCACATTCCACAAACAATGCAGTCCTACTGTACCATTTATTCACAAGACCAACAGGCTAATAATCCACATTAAACTGATAAAAGTAAACTGTAACTGATTATCATAAAAGTTTGAACTGCGTGCACTGCATAGACTAAAAAATAGGTGCACTGACGTCTCTGCTATTACACGATAGGCTGAGGTGCCTCATGTGATCTAAGTTAGCCGTTACGCTTTCTCCAATGATTTCTCTCAATAGCAAAATTCTTCCAGTGCACTGGAGCGTTCACTCCTTAAAAAATCTTACAATGCTCCGCAAAAACCAGGAAGCATTGATGCTCTCTTATGGGAAATTACGTCTCATTTCTGAAGCATGAAACATAAACGCACAGGACAACTCAATAAATATAATGACACGAGATAGAAGATTTGAAAAGAAAAAAACATGTTTTTATTAGGCTATTATTATAAATCAGCATGAATACACATCGCTAGACAGGTAGTGAACACATCTAGTTAACATTTATAATTAATATTCAGCTGTAATGTTGTAGGGATATATATATATATATATATATAATATTATATATATATATATATATATATATATATATATATATATATATATATATATATATTATATATATATATATATATATATATATATATATTATAATTATACACAGTGCACCCACATATATTATGTAAACAAAGACTTTTATTTTGGATGTGATTAATCATGATTAATCTTTTGACAGCCCTAATATATATACATATAGCCTACCCTGAAATATATTTTGGGTCCAGAAAAAAAAATTATTACAATATTCAAACCTTTATATTACAAATGCAAAACTAGACAGATATATGTCAATTCTTTAAGGTTCACTTTTGTCACAGAAACGGTCTGTCCTCTTGGTCTAGCACATGTTTCGGAAATGATAACTCCACTGTCAGCTCTCATCAATCACGGATATTCATTTCTGAAATGAACTGTAAAGAGAGTTT
Source organism: Chrosomus eos (assembly GCA_036326025.1). Taxonomy (NCBI): domain Eukaryota; kingdom Metazoa; phylum Chordata; class Actinopteri; order Cypriniformes; family Leuciscidae; genus Chrosomus; species Chrosomus eos. The sequence continues at coordinate 6,506,841 of CM070824.1, read as the reverse complement.
TCGGACTAGTGGTCAGGAACAGCGGGGTGACAGAAAGGCTGTGGTGTTCTCAAGCATGCAGAGAGGAGGATGAAATGAGAAGACACAGCAGACAGTCTCTCAGAACTCTGTGATGGACTAGATACGGTGCTTAGAGCCTGAAATAAATGTTAAAAACAGAAGGAATATCTTACAGTATTTCCTGAAATAGTAGTTGGTGTAGTAGTTTCCTGGTGACATTTTTTAGTATTATAGGCACAGATCCCACTAAATGTGTTAGATTATGTATACACTGTAAGGGGAACTAGTCAACAAAACTATGCCTTAAAACGCGTGCTTGGATTTACAGCTCTCACCGATAGTGGAAAATAAAACCGGTGATTGAACAGTATCATACAATGCAATATGTTCAGTTTGACCTTACATTGCCAGTGTGATGTCTGAAATTCAAATCAGCAAGAGTTGTACGTCTTCAATCATTGCTTAGTCTCTCAGGTTTATACCAATGTAACTTAAAATAAAACTTAACCTTTTTTTTTTCTCTGGTGAGAAATCGAAGTCATTTGCTGAATTAAACATGAAACACACAATGTCATGCTACACCAATGATGCATAGTGTAACATTTCTAATGCAGTAAACAGTGTCCAGTATTCAATTCTATTTCATTTCAATCTTTCTTTCTTCTTTCTTTCTTCTTTCTTTCTTTCTTTCCTTTCTTTCTTTCTTTTCTTTCTTTTCTTTCTTTCTTTCTTTTTCTTTCTTTCGCCTGTCTCTGTTCTGGAGAGTGTGAGCACGTTTGTGACAGATGAAAAATAAGAATGCAAAATAAGTTCTACAAACACACACCTCAGCAGCATCTGCGGATGAAAAATAACCAGCCTACGACACCAAATCACATACTACTGCATTATTATTTTGTTTTTTACTATGCTGACTTTTTTGACATTGACTTTTCATTGTGATAAATAACTTACTTAATAACAGAAAATATAATTAATCTCAGGTTGAAGGCAGAAGAGTAATTTGCTGTTTTTCTTCTTTGATGCAGCAGTGGGGATTGTAGTGTGATTATAAAAACAATAGATTCTGACTGAGCCTTCATGAACAGGCTGGCCATCATTTCAGAGTAAATATTTAAACACTTATTATACATCTCTGATTTGCTTCAATAATTTTGAGGCACTTGGTTATTTTCAGAGATCTTATTTTGTCAAGTCAAATTACAAAAGAAATATTAACTCAAATATTTGATTCTGACAAACCTAATCTCTCACAGTACAATGGTTGGTTGGTTTATGCATCTGTTAGTTCCCACAACAGTTCATTAGAATGTGTGTGCGTCCACATACTTTGGCCAGTGTTAGGGAAAGTTATTTTTAAAAGTAATGCATTACAATATATATATATAGATATACAGATTTTTCTTTTACTGAGAAGTGAAGTGCATTTAACAACATCTCATCTAGCATACACCTTCATTTTCTTTTAAAAACACATTTAGAATGTTTGATAACACTTTAGAATACGGTTCCTTCGTTAATGAATAACTACACAGGAACAAATGAGTAACACAATATTAACTATCTATTAAGTAAGGAATAATTGACGACAGGCCATTGAATTATTAGAAAAATAATGCACACCCGAGGTGGTAATGCGGTCACGACGCGAAGCGGAGTGGCCGTTACACCTCGGGTGTGCATTATTTTTCGGATAATTCAAAGGCCTGAAGTCAATTATTCCGCTTATACTACAGTTACCACACCTCAAAACATTGTTCAGATGATGCATTTCAAGACGTTTGTCAAGTTTTTGTCATTAAAACGCTCTTGTATGTAGGACTAATTTCTTACGCATCTAATCCCATGCCTCCGTTGCTTCCAAAACGTCATTTTAGAGTTAGTAACGGAGGTTTGAGCCACTGATAGCAGAATAATGATGGACACACTTACGACTCGCTGAAACATTCGAAGACTGACTGTTTCCATCGACTGTAGCAGGTCTTAAACACCGACTGTGAACACAGACTGAACGCGCTGAACATGCGTTTAGGCATGATCAGTCATAAGTTCTCTTACGAGAGGTTCTCTCGTATTGCGTAAGCTAGCTTACGCTACGGGAAAGATTCCATCTTTCTGAGAAATTGAAGCCAAAAATTATCCTATAATTTTGTATCCATTGTCAACGCAGTTCAGCTGCAGCAGACCATGAGAAGGCTAGCTAGCCGCTCATTGGTTCGCTCACGGAGAACTGCTTAAGCCTATGAGGGAGCGCGGATGAACCCGCGACCAATGAGAGTCTGACTCGCTCTCCCTACGTCACCGCCCCCGAAGCGGGCGTGGACGAGGCTATAAATACCCCGAATAGGCTGAATAAATCTGATTTTTTCATCCTTCAGCGACGCACCTGCATCTGCTGATCCTGAGAGAGAAGCCGCCGTCGTTTGAAAAGGCACCTTCTAGCGAGCGTTTGGGAGACTGAGGAAGCCGGCCGTCTTCGCCACCTTCAGCCGTCCTGTGAGCTAGCGCCATCCGACGGAGCGTATCCTTTTACTCAGAGCTTTTATAAAAAAATCCTATTGTATCTAAAAGAGCGAGCGTCTTTTTAAAGATGTCTCGAAATTCCTGCGGCTCCTGCCGCGCTCCTCTCGAGGCTGGAGACCGCCATGTCATCTGCGCCGTTTGCCTCGGACCGGAGCACGCTGAAGTCGCCCTCGCCGACGGCGGCTGCGACTTCTGTGATTCTATGCCTATGTTGACCCTGCGGGCTCGACTGTTGGCTGCTAAAAGCGCTCCCAAGCCACCTCTGTCTGCGCCGCGGAAGAAGAAACGCCGCGCCCAGAGGCCCCCGGAGCCCCAGCAAGAAGCGTTCATCCCGCCGGAGCCTGTAGCCTCCCGCTCTCCTTCTCCGCCGCTTCCGGACGAACAGTTGCCGCCGAGTGGCCGCTCTGTTGCCTCCGATGACGCCGCGGACATCAAGGACTCATGTTCGCTTCTCGCTTCCGACAGTGAGGATTGGTCCGGTTCTCAGGTCCCTCCTCACGCAGGCCGTCGAGCGCCTCGGTCTCGAGTGGTCCCCTCCCCCGAGCAGACCATCAACCGCATGGACGGCAGCTATTTCCGCCAGCGCTCGACTCCCGCTGCCAAACGGGCTGCGCCCTTCCTGCCCGAGCTGCACGCTGAGCTCTCAAAGTCTTGGAATGCCCCGCTCTCTGCCAGGTCTAGCTCTGATTCTTCCACCCCGCTCCGCGTTGTGGACGGAGCCGCAGAGAAGGGCTACCTCACCATCCCGCCGGTTGAACACTTGGTCGCCGCACACTTATGCCCGCCCTCTGCTAGATGGCGCTCATCACCTGTGCTTCCCTCGAAAGCCTGCAGAGCGACTTCAAGTTTTCACGGCCGCGCATACTCAGCCGCCGGCCAGGCAGCGTCTGCGCTTCACTCGATGTCTGTGCTGCAAATCCTGCAGGGCGATTTGCTGCGTGAGTGGGATGAGGGCGGTAAGAACCCCCCGTCAGTCGCGGATTTGAGAAGCGCCACGGACCTTGCCCTTCGCGCTACAAAGTCTGCTGCTCTAGCCTTGGGGAAATGCATGGCCGCCATCTGCGTGTCTGAGAGACACCTATGGCTCACTCTCGCCGACATGGGAGATTCCGAGCGCGCCGCCTTTCTCAAAAAGACGGCGCTCTCCCGCTGCGGCCGGACCGCCGTCAAAGCTCTGCCCTCTGTTAGTCCCCGCCCAGGCGGTTACTACAGCAGTGTGTTCTGCCATAACCAAGCCGGTCTCCCTTCCCGCTTGCATGAGCACAAACGCCGTTTTCACGGCGACCCAGAGAAATCTCAAAAAGAGCATAAAAGCCTCTTGTGTACAAAATGTGCCCGCAACACTGTGTTCACTCATACACAAAAGCACTCCAGTTCCCCTGTCTCACACAGAGTCCACTCTCATAAAACGGGCCAAGCCCGTTCGAGTCCCAGAGTACATAAGCCGCCCACGAGCCCGTGTGCGCGTCCCACCTCTGCTCACTCTGTTACAGGGCCCTTAAGCTCCTCTCCAAGTGTAAGTCCCGCTGTTATAAGCACTATCAGCGCGCTCACGCAGCCCGCGAAGTGCGACAATGGGGACCATGTAGCCATTCACCCCCTAGCGTCACGCTTCAAGGCGTGGAAAGCTATTCCGGGAATCTCCCAGTGGGTGTTAAACACAATAAAGCTAGGCTATCGCTTACAGTTTCGTCGCCGCCCCCCTCGCTTCCGAGCGCGGCTAGAAACTACGGTGAACCCAGAAGCAGTGTCACTGCTCCGTTCAGAGATAGCAAGTCTGTTGTGCAAGAAGGCTATAGAGAGGGTGCCTCTGGCTATGAGCGAGTCGGGGTTCTACGGCCGTTATTTTCTTGTTCCCAAGAAAGACGGCGGTCTCAGACCAATATTAGACCTCAGATTTTTGAACAAAGCTCTCATAAAGAGACCGTTCAAAATGCTCACTATCAGAAAACTCCTCGCGCATGTGCGCCAGGGGGACTGGCTCATATCACTAGATCTGAAGGATGCATACTTCCAGATCCAGATAAATCCCCTTCACAGGCCATTCTTACGTTTCGCCTTCGAAGGCCAGGTTTATCAATACACCGTCCTCCCGTTCGGCCTATCCTTGGCACCCCGTACGTTCACGAAGTGCATGGATACGGCGCTCGCCCCCCTGCGGAGTCAGGGGCTGCGAATTCTGAACTACTTGGACGATTGGCTGATTCTGGCACAGTCTCAGGAGGAGTTACTGTCTCATCGTACAGTTCTCCTCGACCATCTGAAAGCTTTGGGCCTCTCTGTCAACTGGACAAAGAGCGTACTACAACCCAGTCAGACTATCTCCTTCTTGGGTATAGAGCTGGACTCGGTCACGATGACGGCGCGTCTATCGACGCAGCGCGCGCACCGTGTGCAGCGCCTCGCCGCATCTTTTCAGATGAACAGACTCACGCCTTTGAAAACTTTTCAGAGAGCGTTGGGTTGTATGGCCTCAGCCTCTGCGGTGCTCCAGCTGGGGTTACTGCGCATGCGCCCGCTTCAGCTCTGGTTGAAGAGCCGTGTGTCTCACCGAGCGTGGACCTCGGGCCACCAGCTGATAAGGGTAACGCAGACCTGTATTACAGCTCTGCAGCCATGGTTAGTGGCAGAATGGTTTCAGCGCGGCGTCTCCATGGGGACTGTTTCATGCCGAATAGTCATCTCGACAGACGCCTCCAACACGGGGTGGGGGGCGGTCTGCGAGGGCTCACCGGCCTTCGGCCCTTGGTCAGCTCAAGAGAGCCTCCTACACATAAACTGTTGGGAGATGTTGGCGGTCGAGAACGCGCTCAGGCGGTTTCTCCCGCGCATTCAGGGCCATCATGTGCTGATCCGTTCGGACAATATGTCCGTGGTCTCCTATCTAAACCGTCAGGGCGGAGTCAGATCCAGGAATCTTTTCCGGCTGACAGAGCGCATTCTAGTTTGGTCTCAGTGTCACCTGCTCTCGCTCAGAGCGTCGCACGTGCCGGGACAGCTGAACGACGGTCCAGACAGCCTGTCCAGGAACCCCATTCCCCCCGGGGAATGGTCCCTGCACCCTCTTACAGTCCAGAAACTGTGGCGTCTATTCGGCAGAGCAGAGGTGGACCTCTTTGCCTCGGCGGAGAACACCCACTGCCCAATATTTTTCTCAAGGAGCGAGGACGCGCTAGCCCAAACCTGGCCCAGCCGCCCGCTTTATGCCTTCCCTCCGGTCTCTCTGTTACCACAGGTGCTTCAGAGAATCAGAGAAGCGCAGCACTCGGTGCTCCTCATAGCCCCGCACTGGGAGGGTCAGACTTGGTTTCCGGAGCTCACGCAGCTGTCTCAGACAGCGCCGTGGCCCATTCCAGTCAGAGCAGATCTCCTCTCTCAAGCTCGCGGCTCGATCTGGCATCCCCACCCAGAGCGCTGGGCGCTTCACGCGTGGGTGATCAACGACTACCCGTTGCTTTGCCAGAGGGAGTGATTAACACGATCATACAGGCTAGAGCGGCTTCTACCAGAAGGCTCTATGCGTCAAAATGGTCTGTGTTCTCGAAGTGGTGCACAGATAGGGGTCTGGAACCGCGGTTATGCGAGGTTCCCTCCTTACTAAATTTTCTCCAAGAGATGCTGGACAAGGGCAGATCCCCGTCCACTCTCAAGGTATATGTGGCAGCCGTCGCGGCGTTTGCTGAACCCCGACGCGGCCAGTCACTGGGCAAAGACGGGCTTGTAGTCCGCTTCCTCAGGGGAGCTAGAAGGATGAATCCCCCGCGCCCCCCTTCGGTGCCGATCTGGGACCTTTCCATAGTTCTTGATGCTATGAAAGCTCCCCCATTCGAACCGTTAAACACCGTGGACCTAAAGTACCTGTCGCTAAAGACCGTTTTTCTACTCGCGCTCGCGTCAGTAAAACGGGTGGGAGACCTACACGCGCTGTCCACCAGCGCGTCCTGTCTTGAGTTTGGACCTAATGACTCATTAGTCGTTCTTAAACCTAGGCATGGCTATGTTCCCAAGGCGATTGGCACCCCGTTCAGGGCACAAGTTATATCCCTATCGGCGCTGCCTGCTTCCGATAGCGAATCGGATTCTAATCTCCTATGCCCGGTCAGGGCTCTGAGATTATATGTCACTCGCACAGCTCCGGTCAGACGATCCGAGCAGCTTTTTGTTTCGTTCGGCGGGCGCACCAGAGGTTTGGCCGCCTCGAAACAGTCCCTATCCAGATGGATTGTTGATGCCATTGCAGCAGCATACGCATCGAAGGACCTGCCATGCCCTTTGGGCATCAGGGCTCATTCCACTAGAGGCATGGCCTCATCGTGGGCATGGTCCAGTGGGATTTCCATTCACGACATTTGCGTGGCAGCGGGATGGGCTTCCCCCTCCACCTTTGTCAGATTTTACAATCTGGAAGTACCCGCTTTGCAGGCTAAACTACTAGCAGTCTAGTATGTTTCAGCTCTTCTGGTTGAGCTGCACTATAGGGGGTTAATTCACACAGACCGAGTTCGTTCTGTCCCTCTCTTTTATGTGCTTATGTACTACACAATCACCGGCCCGCTCCGCTGGCCGTTTGTCACTGATACATATATTCGTTCCCACTTTCGGTGTTCCCCGGGATGCCCCGCGGGACTAATAGTGGATGCTTAGCACGCACGGCGTTGACAATGGGTTCCCGTAGCGTAAGCTAGCTTACGCAATACGAGAGAACCTCTCGTAAGAGAACGAATCGGTTACCTAACGTAACCTCGGTTCTCTCTAGATGAGGGAACGAGTATTGCGTTCCTGGCCGTGCTTGTGCTACTGGCGATGTTCGCTTCAGAATTGAAAAAAACAGATTTATTCAGCCTATTCGGGGTATTTATAGCCTCGTCCACGCCCGCTTCGGGGGCGGTGACGTAGGGAGAGCGAGTCAGACTCTCATTGGTCGCGGGTTCATCCGCGCTCCCTCATAGGCTTAAGCAGTTCTCCGTGAGCGAACCAATGAGCGGCTAGCTAGCCTTCTCATGGTCTGCTGCAGCTGAACTGCGTTGACAATGGATACAAAATTATAGGATAATTTTTGGCTTCAATTTCTCAGAAAGATGGAATCTTTCCCGTAGCGTAAGCTAGCTTACGCAATACTCGTTCCCTCATCTAGAGAGAACCGAGGTTACGTTAGGTAACCGATTCGTTTCAAATTACATTCATAACTGGCCTTGACTTAGTGTGTCCCGGCTTTATACAGTTATTAATGCAGTTATTAGAGAGAGAGAGAGAGAGAGAGAGATAGAGAGAGAGAGAGAGAGAGAGAGAGGAGAAGAGAGGAGAAGCATGTGCGTCAATATTATTATTTATTTATTTATTAAAATCGTTTTAATTAATTCGTTCATTCTTGTTTTCTATAATTGACAGTAGATAACTTAATAAATGAAACACACAAAGCTCTTTTAACATATTAATAATTATTTATTTGTTATATTATCTGGAATAATTACGAAAACCCGTGCAGCAGGACTATCAATTTATTTATATAGCCTATATTCAGTTTAATTTTCTATTTAGCCTGTTATAGATAGGACTACATAGTTTATTTATTAAAACTAAACTGTATGTGTCCATTGATTGTGAAGTTAGACATTGAAAACTGCAGATGAAGCGCATGGGGCCGCATGTTTTTTCTTGTTATGAATTGTATCCTATTTTCCGTTATTACAGTTAACTACGCGCAGTGATATGGAACTGTAATGCGGTCAAACCCGGCTGGAACTACTTTAGCCGTGCGTTTCCCTGAAAATAATTGCACACCTTAGAACGTTCTCAACCAATCAAAATCAAGCATTCAACAGCCCTGTAGTATAACTACTATTAACTAACAAGAAATTCTGATTAACAAATTAGTAAGTAATAGCACACAGATGAAAGTGGTAGTTCACTATTAACTAATCAAAAATAATTGCTTCCCAGAGAACTACTGTAAGAATCATGGTAACTAACTAGTAATGACTCAAGTGTTACTACCTACTTCTAAAGGAATTACTAATTATTATTTAAGTTTTTGGTGAAGTTTTAGATAATAATTCCCATAGAAGTATGTAGTAACACTTGAGTTATTAGTTAGTTACTATGATCTTCACTTTAGAATACGGATCCAAATAATTAGTAATTCCTTTAGAAGTATGTAGTAACACTTGAGTCATTACTAGTTAGTTACCATGATTCTTACAGTAGTTACTAATGAAAAGCCAACCCTAAAGTGTAGAATATTCTAATCCTTCACAAGATATTTGCACACACATATATGAGCTAGGAGACATAGATAAAAACATATTTTGTGAGGTAGGTTAAATAATAAAATCACTGTACATGGTATTTGGATGGCTGATAACTCAATATGTTCCAGTCGTGTGACTCTAGTGATTCAATGCCAGTCCAGAGGAATGCCGGAAAATTGGCCACAGGACATGTTAGGTCCCGACAACTGCATTTAAAAATCCATTTCTTTAAAATTATTCAGTTAATAAATAGTTCTCTAGGAGAGAGCATAGGCTAATTATTTCCCAAATCAAAGTTCATAATGTTCTTTTTGTCTGCTCCCGCACACACATGAGCCGGCATGTCTAAGTGAGAGAGATTTTTATTCGGTGATTAAAAAATGTTTAAGCATATAAAAAAGTAACTCAAATAAAGTTTGTTACTTTACTCTTTACATCAAAATCATGCAAGGTAAAGTCTTGTAGGAGATCATGCATTTGGCCATATACAGTAAGTGGCTTTCCGAGTAAAGCTTAGTTATAGGAACTAGTCACCAGGGCGGTTCCCCGAGAATTAAATGTTGCCCTAGGGCCACTTTCCTGGTTCCAGTTGCATCGGCAGTAGTCAAGTCACCTTTATTTATATAGTGTGTTTTACAATGCAGATTTTTTCAAGCAGGGGGGGGGGGGGGGGGGGGCGTTCTCCTCTGGCCAACGAACGAACAGTGTATGATTAAGATTCAGGCAGCATTATAGGTCAGAAGTCAGATTGGATCGGAACATTATATAATGTGGTTCATCTGGTTGAAGACCGGAGTCATCACACGTGTATGGGGACGAGTTTGTTGAGGATCAGTGCCGATGGTCGTGTCGATGAGGCCTTCACAGGGGAGAGTAGCTGACACAAGCTCTGCTGACACTTCAGGGATGCGTTGTGGTCGTGTCTAGGCGCAGGTCGACCATCTGATCTGGATACGGCCCGGGTCCGTAGGATCTCTGAAGTCAGCCCGTTCTCACCCCAAGGCGTCATCTAACTGACGCCTTGGGAATCATTTTGACCATGCTTCAATATCCGACACTTTAGGCACCCTTTAGCGTCAGTTAGATGACGCGATCCTAGGGCGTCATCTAACTGACGCTTTACCCTTTAGCGTCAGTTAGATGACGCCCTAGGATCGCGTCTAAACCTAACCCTACCCCAGACCTAAACCTACCCGCGTCATCTAACTGACGCTAAAGGTAAAGCGTCAGTTAGATGACACCCTAGGATCGCGTCAACTAACTGACGCTAAAGGGTGCCTAAAGCATCGGATATTAAAGCATGGTCAAAATTGTCAGTTAGATGACGCCTTGGGGTGAGAACGCGTTGCTGAAGTGACATAAGCCAGTCTATAGTGACCGTTCCTTTTGTGTGAACACTAGAGGTCTTCTCGGGTCCTAAAAACTGTACCCGACCCGAATAGACCCGAATCACTACTTACCCGAACCCGACATGCATAAATTATTTTTTTTTAAAGAAAAACCCGACCCGAGACAGACCCGATAAAATTAGACCCGAGTCCGACCCGACCTGACACCATTTCCTTTAGAACCCAACTGGACTCAAACGTAAACGGCATTTACATTGAGCACAGCCTGCAGCCCTGCGTTTCTCAAAAATGCACTTAACACAGACGCGCAAGTGTAAGCGCGCTGAAGTTTCCTTCCTTATCAACAATGATCACAAAAGTTGCCCACACCGATGGCGACCCTGGATGTTTCTGTTCTACATATTCGTTTTCCCTCACCTTTTTCGCAGTGTCTGTTATCGCCTCCATGCTTTTCTGACAGTGTCACGTATTTTTAAAATTGATTGACAGGCCTGGCTTAACGACAATTCAAATACTTACATTTAGTCAAACATCCATCCACATGATGGCACACTAGTTCTTGTTGGCAAAGGGAGGGGTTGGTTTATGTGGAACGAGCAACTGAGTAAATAAATGTGGAGGCAACTGTGCTTATGCTTATAGCCCATTGCACGTAGAAGCGCGGATTCGCTCTCTCACTTAGAAAAATTGAGAGAACGGTGTCATAGAGTTGTTTTAAATACTGCAATTTTGTTAAATGCCCAACAGTGTAAAAGAATTTGGATCTTCTCGGGTCCATTTGGAAAAGGCTTATTTATTTTTAATTACCCGAGTTCCGAGGCCACTAAAACCGAACCCGACCCGTGTCCGAGACACTCGTCAGACTTTTGGACCCGAACTCGCTCGGGTCTCGGGTCGGACCTCGGGTTTTCTGATCCAAGTAGACCCGTGAAGACCTCTAGTGAACACAAGTCACTTATTCAATCTTTAATTGTATATATAAAATATACATTTTTCAATTGTAGTCTTTTAAAAAGGCATCTGAAATAATAAACTAAGTGTCAAAATATTTAGATTTTTCGAAATATATTGATTCTGAAATATTTATACTCATTTCCACAGAATAGAAACATGATACCAGATGAGCTTTCTCACTCTCTCTTCTGTCCGACAGCGAGTTACACACAAACCTGCCTCCCCTCACTCACTCCTTTCATTTGCTCCAGATGAATATTGGTGTTGGTGTTACAGGGCTTGTTTTTCAGCGTGGGATTGCATAATTTTACTCATTCTCACAGATTTTGTTTCACATCCAAAGTTTGTGCACATAAAGCCGTCTCTCTGTACTAAATCGTGTTCTTTTTTGCTGCTTATTAAACTTAAACATTCAAAAACACAAAATAATGTCAAAATGCCGGTTTTGGTGAATATTCACGTAAACACAGTCAGTTATGTTTTAAGTGAACGTAAACAGTTGAGAAAGAAAACACGTGTGTAACAGTGTAATGGATACTGTGCATCAGGTCTTGATATACCTGCTGCCAAATTATGAGATAACATTAATAATATCTATATTGCAGTTTTTCCCCATGGTATCGATGTCAAAATTGTGGTCAGTGAAAATGCTAAGTGGCTATTAACTTTGAAAAACTACTTTACACAGTGGCTGGTGAGCAAAACAAACAAAAGTCAAGTCCTGGTTATAGGAACTATGAAAACATCCCTCCTGTGCGAAAGCCCCTAGTGTAGGAAGTTTAAGAAACAAAGTTTATTCAATTCCTAATCCATCACTCTGATACGTGAAGCATCTGCACAATGTATTCTGGATGTTGTTCACCATAAAACAAACAGGTAACAAATCGTCAACACAGGTAAAGATCTCTCTCTCTATGATCGCTCTGCTTTCTCAGACTCTGTTGGAGGTCAGCGGGCATTTTTTGAGTTGCATCTACAGGAGCAGGTCCATTTAGCAGATTGCCAGTCAGTGATGATCTTTACTAAAAGGTAGATGCACGCAGAGAGGGTCTTGGCAAGACACTGTGATGCTGCTGTTTGCTGTGGAGTGGATGCATGTGTAAATTCTCTGACCCATTTATCATGTCGTAAGCCCATTTCATCGCCATATGGTTCTGCTGTCTGAAAAGAGGGTTATTTGTATGAGTATACATTTGACAAGCTCAGGTTGCAAATATCCCTCATGCTGTTGAGTTTTTAATGGATTTGTGCCATAAATCACAAGATATTTTTGGGACGTATTGGATTTTTCATTATGCAAACTCTCTCACTCTAACATAAATTCTTTCAAAGATAGTTTTGGTGATCACATATATGCTCTAGCAGCATGGTGCTATTGTAATCATCTGGAATGCATTGCCCAAAAGTATTGTAAGCCAACTATGGTCATAAGTTCTGTTGTTACCAACATGGTTCACCGATTAGCCATTTCCCAGAACCATATTTGCAATGAACATTTGCAAGCAGCATCACTTGTGTGGTGGGATCTACATCATCCTGTGGTTAGAAGCATCTTGTTAGTGTGACATGTGGAGTTAAATACACAACACAAGCTCATGGTAATTTGTAACTATTTTACGTTTTGGCGAATTGGAGGCTAATACGTATAGATTGGTACGATCTCATTCGTACACTTTCGTGCGATTCATATGAAATCGCTACTAAAATAGTTACATTTTCCAGTGAGATTGAAAACAGATCAATGGTTGAAACAGATCATGCTCTTGAGCACAATAAGCAAGCTAACATGCAGTACATTTATATAGATATATTTCACTCCATTCTACTGAATATATATATATAAATGTAATTCTATACTGTATTTACAGAGCATGGACATGGTCTGTATTTCATGAACATGACATCTGTCTCAAGGCGAAAGCTGCTTATTAAATGAAAAGCATTTGAAGTTAAGTGTACATAAACTGCATGTTAACATGATTATTAAATTGCTTGTGCTTGACAGGTAAGAATGCATGGTGATAGCGGCTGGATTGTGTCTAAATTGGCTGCTAAGTCAGACATGCGTTGTAAAATGATTACTGTCACTTACAGCACCTTGAAATAATGATTTCTCCTATTGTGTCTTAATAGCTATTTACACTGAGGACGAGAACTAACTAAGGCCTATAATATATATTAAGTATAATAATAATATGGAAGTCCATACAACAGCTGTAACAATAACAACAGAGAAAATATGACATTCTTGGAATCAGTTTCAGAACGTTTTTTTCTAGCTAACACTGACAGAGTCTACTCTCCCTCTTTAAAGAGCTTGCGCTGCACTGTAAAAAGAAAACGTGCAGTTGTTGCTTTAAAGGTTCAATATGTAAGAATTTTGTAATAAAATATCCAAAAATCACTTGCACAGTGTGATATATTTCCTGCAGTTGTGTACTTACAATATCGCAAAAGTCTTCAAAGATTTTTTTATTTCAGAGAAATTCCAATTTTAAATAAGTGGCGGTCCCGGCCACCAAATGTCGCCTGTCAATGACGCAATATTTGCGCTATCCTCGGTTTCCGCTCGAACTTCCATAGCCGTGATGTAACCATTGACGTTTAGCGGCACAAAGTTCTTGTTTCGTTCAAACATAAACCATGGCAAGCAGACTTGGGGAGAACTAAAATGAGGATCAATATCAGCGTGGCGTTTTTGAGATGCCGAGAGCTCCACGTCCACGACTAACTTGGACTCGACAGAGCTTCACGAGTCACGACTTGACAGCTTTATTAGACAGGTGAGCAAATGTACATAAAGCAAATCAATGTTAACGTTAGCTCAACATGATGACATGTTAGAAAATGGTCAGTACGTTTTTCTAATCTTGATCTAACGTTAGCAGCTAGTTTCGTATAGAAAACGAACTAACACATAGAATAACATTATAACTTTCAACACACATTTAAATGCCGTTTCACGAGTTTACATGTTAATGTAATTGATATTATAATGCGTATTTGGCTTGCTGTCCGGGGGGAGGGCTCTGAGCTCAGAATTCGGCCCGACCCAGAGTACTCCCCCTAACTTTAGAGGTCATAGGTATCTATGAGCGGACCCCGCCGAATGTGGGGTGAAGGGGTGGTGGTGGGATGCTGAGAAGAAGTCATGAGACAGGAGGTAAGGGAAGGCTTTATTTATACTGGCTTCTTCTTGTGCTGATTGGATGATTACCTGAACATGCTCCTCCCGAACTTTGTTACATAAAACTTCATTTAGTGTGATAGTGTAACGTTTAGACCAAGTGAAACAGCGCTGCGTTCCCTCACAAGTTTATTTCGTCTAATAAACTGACCTGTGTGAGTAATCCAGCACTTGCGTGTAGTTCGGTAGAATTAAATGTCCTTATTCCTTTTTATCTGCGCGACTCGCGTGTGATATCTCTCTTTAGCAATCGCGACCTGCTTCATACCACTGTAATGTTAAAAAAACATGAGTGTTTTCACTCATCCGTAAACGTTATTAGATCCATCAGCTTGACAGCAAGTCCCATCATTCAGCTCGTCACTGTGTCATAAACATACGCCTTTGTTATTGTTGGAAACTGCGCCCTCTTGTGGCGAAAAAAGTTACATATTGTATCTTTAAGGAGGTATTCCTACCTGATAAATTCTAATTTTGACGTTGTAACAATTCAATCAGGTTTATAAAACAAAGGAATGCTGTTTTAACTTAATTTAGTTACATTGACCCAATATACAATTTCCAATAAAGCTCAGGATGGACCCATTGGACTCATGCAGACTACGATGGCACCAGACCTATAGAGGGTAGTATAGTCATGATTCGTGTCAGCTACAGGACATCTGCTCTGAAGCACAGTAAAAAAATAATAAAATGAGTTTGAGTTTAGCTGCTTCTTGCTGATCTGCGAATTTTGTTTCAATGAGAAATTGTGTTCAATCCACCTAATATGAATTAATATAAAACTACATGAATAATTTTTGTTGACATGGGCAGTGGATCTGTATTTCCCAGCATGCTTTGCAAGGGACTGCAGGAGAGTTCATTTAGGGACTAAGTGGTATTGTATGTGCTGATCAGTAAAGAGGAAGATGTTGGTAGTTTAATGTGCAGTTATGGACATTCAGAGTTGTTTTATTTTATTTGTGGTTACCATTGTGCTGAAAATAGCGCTTGTGCTTTGTCTGTGGGCATGCACTCATGATTCTTTTAATGACAGTGCTGACATCTGTCTTTTCACATCTGTGGTCTTTATATACAGTGTGTGTACCAGGGACGTCACTAGGACTGGAAGAAGGGGGTGCCGGGGCCTTAGCCCCCAGGGTATTTGTTACTTGTGTAGAGACCCTGAAAAATGTTTGGGTTTCTAAATGTATAACTTTATTTTTTTTTTCTGAGAAGATATAATATAATTTCATTTATTTTGTATTTGGGTCTGGAATGATACACACACATACATTTTATTGTGTTTTTGGAGAGCGGCAGTCTGACGATGAGAACTGTGGACTTTGACCCTTGGAGAAAAAACGGAAACAGTTTTGTTGTGCGGGATGAGTGAGTGAAGTTCGGTGTTCTGAGAGGGCTGACAGCAGTCAAAGCTCAGGAACAATTTTAAGTTTTGTGTGAATTGGGAAAGTGTCACGCATGAGTTTTCAGCCGATTGGAAAGAGGAAAAAGATCGCGGGAGAGTTCGGAGAGAGACTGCGCACTTCAGTTCGTTTGAGTGAAAGAGATGGAGAGAACACGAGGATCACATGTGAGATAATCTGTGTTTTTCTGCGATCACGTTGATTATATATATATATATATATTTTAGATTAGTTCTAGATTGTGAGATCCGGAAGAATATACCCGTGTTTATTTTTTCCAGTTGAGTGTTGCAGTTTAACTAATTCAACTTTAACTAATTCGTTTGACATCCGGAAGAATACCCGTGTTTTTTTGGTTGATTTCTTTGAGTAAAAGTGTCGCAGTGGTGTATGTAGTTGGGAGTTCGTGTTAAGTGCGTGTTTATTGTTTTAAAAACCGAGAGATCGTCGAAATTGGGAGATCTACTTTTGCGGATGCATCTGGCCACCAAGAGGAGGGAGGAGTTCGAGATCCACTCAACGTCGCTGTGGGTTGCGTCTCGGATGCTGTGTATCATCTCGTTGGGAAGTGAGAATATTCTGCAACGGGAATGCTTGTTTTTTCTGATTCGTGAGTAAGCCTACTACACTGTGTTTTTGCATCAAAGAGCTCCAACTAGCGCGCCATCGGTGTACTGAAAATCCCAGCTGGGTCAAAATTAATATTTTATTTACATTTGTTTTTTTTGGGTTATATGTGATTGCTGGGGTGGTTTGATTTTGTGCATTGAATTATTTGGTAATTCAAATAGTGAAAATACAAAAGAGCACTGAGAAGAATAAATACATGTTTATTGATCTGCATCATTTTGTGTGATTTCCTGTGGAAAGAATTGAATAACGTTTAATTTGTTTTTTTCATTGAGAGATTTGTATTTTAGAATCTAAAGGGAAACACAGTAGTGTTTTAATATCATTTCCAAATAGCAAACATAAATCTGACACTATCAGGTGAATATCTGAGATCTGGGTAATATTGACAGTGTAACTGAAGGGAATGTGCCTCCACCGGGGTAGTGGATAAATTTAAGATCCCTTAGAAAGATTTTTACTTTGTGAGCCACAAGATTCTACCCGGCAGGAGGGCTACATTTTGTGGGGGCTCGTCCGGGATGTGTCAGATTATTCAGATTGTGTTTCAGACACAGTGAACTTGTGTGTTCTGTGGAAAAAAAATAGTGAATTTTATTTTGGAAGTGATTTATTTGTATATTGTTTCCTTGAGAGTTCTGTGAAGAGAACTTTAATACTTAACAGTCATAACCTGTTTTTTTTGAACACATACTGTTGAGGATACAGGTAAACAAAATGGAGGTTAGTGAGATTATTGAATGGTGCAGAGAGAAAGGTGTTGAGTTGGACAGAGTTATCATTCTGAGCAACGTACCTGCAGATTGTGAAAACAGAGTAGTTTATGAAGTGCTGGATGCTGCTCTGGGAATGAGGAAATGCAAAGTGATTGGTCGCCTCTTTGATAAGACTAAGCGACAGCAGTTTCTTCTGATTGAGACAGTTAGCAAGGTTTCTGAGATGTCTATACCTGCAGAGCTCGGAGGACCTGAAGTAGGTACCTGGTACACACAGGTTGTGCATGTTGCAGCTGAAGCACCTAAGCGCAGTAAGGAAGATGAGTTTCAGACTAAGTTGATGTCTTTTCTTCAAGCAGAGGGAAAGTCGCTATCTGACATTCCAAGTCTGGCTTCCTCTACACCTGTGCTTGACACTAAACTGGTTGATGCCATAAATTCCCTTGTTCAAACCTGTCATGTGGCTTCATCTGAGGAGAGAGCTGGATATAGGAAGCTGCGTCCATTCTCTGGCTTCATTCCCACTCCCCATGGAGAGGATGAGTATGAGGTATGGGTGGAGCAGACTACTCACATTCTGGAAGAGTGGCAGTGTTCCGATAATGTCAAGAAGCAGAGACTAGTAGAGTGTCTCAGAGGTCCTGCAGCGGACATTGTAAGGTTTGAGAAGACTGGAAATCCATCTGCTACTTTCAGTGACTACCTCAGTGCGTTAGAGTCAGCGTTTGGCACCACTGAGGATGCTGCAGATTTGATGCTAAAATTTAGGAGCACTTACCAGAGTGAGGGAGAGAAGCTCTCAGCCTACATAATGAGATTGGATAGGATGCTGCACAGTATGCTGAGGAAAAGAGGCATTGAGCTCCCTGCAATGAATCGTCTTCGAATGCAGCAAATAGTTAGAGGTGCTCTTTCAAGTGACCTAGTGGCAATGCGCTTGAGGATGACACATAAGCTGTGTGCTCCTCCTCCTTTCAATGAGCTCATGAAAGAGGTGCGAGAAGAAGAGAGTATGTTGAGACAAAGGAGCTCAGTGCATGCAAATGTTGCTGTGTCTGGGGTGCCCCCTGCAAAGAATGAGTCATCTGGTAACACCAATCTGGCCAATTCAGAAGTAGAAATGCTGAAGAGGGAGATTAGGGGGCTAAAGAACGAGGTGTCTCGCTTGTCAGCTGTGGCGAAAGAACCAGTGACTTACGACCGTTCTGTTACACCCAGTTTAGCTGCGATTGCAGAAAGTAGAACACCAACCCGACCAGTGAACAAGGCTAACATCTTCTGTTACAGATGTGGAGAAGATGGGCATCTGAAACGTGATTGTACCAAGGAAGAGAATCTCAGGAGAGTAAACCAGCGGCTCATCAAAATGAGACAGCCGTCGGGAAATGCCTCCGGGGCTCAGTAGAGGAACGGCCTGAAGCTCCGGGGAAGACACGTTCCACAAAGTGCAACAGAGCAAGAGCTGAGCAAGTAGATCTTCCGAACGGTTAGTGGGACCTAGCTCAGTCCTTCCCATCCAGGTGGAAGGTATCTACACTAAGGCTTTGCTGGATAGTGGATCGCAGGTCACGCTGTTGTACAGATCCTTCTATGAGAAACACTTAAAGCATCTGCCATTAACACCGATTGAAAATTTGGAGATATGGGGATTAAGCTCGCAGAGATACCCTTATGATGGCTGCTTGTCTTTAAGGCTGGAGTTTCCAGGATCTGTGGCAGGAGTGGCGGAATCCATAGATGCACTTGTGTTGGTCTGTCCCGATCCTGTCATGAAAGGTGATGTCAACATTCTGGTGGGAACAAACACGGCTGTGGTAAAGAAGCTTGTAGACGTTTGTATGACGAAGATGGGTAATGATTTCCTTCATACCCTGACTGTTCATCCTGAGATCAAAACTGCCTATGAACGGGTCATTGCTGTTAACAAGTGTGATGTTGATGACTGTAGAGGGACAGTCTGGTTTCATCGCCTTAAGCCGTTGAAGTTGACTCCGGGAGAGATGTGAGGGTTTCTGGAATCCTGAAATACCCAGTTACATCATCTGCTAAAACCCTGTTAGTGGATCAGCCTGAGGAGTCCCGTTTTCCTGAGGAACTGCTAGTGAGAGCTGAGGTGCAGTCTGCTACTGCTGTCCAGTCAAAAAGAATTGGAGTCACTATTAGGAATGTCTCTTCTTGCCCAGTGACGATTAAGAGAGGAATGCCGATCGCCCATGTGTTTCCGGTTGACGTTGTGCCTACCGTCTCTAAACCTAGAGAGAGTAATGGCCAAACCAAACTGACCAAGGATTCATTTAATTTTGGCGATACATCGGTTTCTGCAGAATGGAAACAACGGCTGGCCGAAAAGATGTTGGAGAGAAAGGATGTTTTCTCCTGCGATGAATTTGATGTGGGATGTTCAAAGAGTACTCAACATCCCATCAGACTGACAGAGGATAAGCCTTTTCGTGAGAGGTCACGGCGGCTTGCACCAGCTGACATTGAGGATGTTAGGCAGCACTTGGAGAAGCTAAAAGAGGCTGGAATTATTGCAGACTCCAGAAGTCCCTACGCTTCACCGATCGTCGTAGTCCGAAAAAAGAATGGACAGATAAGGATGTGTGTGGACTACAGAACGTTGAATCGTCGCACAATCCCTGACCAATACACTGTTCCACGCATTGAAGATGCTCTGGCCTGCTTAAATGGAAGCCAGTGGTTCAGTGTATTGGACCTTAGGAGTGGATATTATCAGATCCCTCTGAGTGAAGACGACCAAGAAAAGACAGCTTTCATTTGCCCATTGGGGTTTTACCAATTCCAGCGGATGCCACAAGGGATTTGTGGAGCTCCCTCAACTTTCCAACGAGTGATGGAAAAGACAGTGGGAGACATGAACCTGTTGGAAGTGCTGGTCTACTTGGACGACCTCATTATCTTTGGACGGACTTTGGAGGAGCATGAGGAAAGGTTGCTCAAGGTGTTGGACCGCTTGCAGAGCGAAGGGTTGAAGTTGTCCCTGGACAAGTGCACCTTTTGTCAGACTTCTGTCAGCTATGTTGGTCACATCGTATCTCAAGACGGTGTCTCAACTGACCCCTCCAAAATTGAAGCTGTCAAGTCATGGCCCAGACCCCAGAACGTGACAGAGCTACGTTCCTTCTTAGGTTTCTGTGGGTACTACAGGAGATTTGTCAAAGACTATTCAAGAGTGTCTTACCCACTAAACCAGTTGCTGCAGGGGTGTCTACCTGCTAAGACCTTGAAGAAGATAAAAGCTGGGGACAACACCGACAGAGTTGTGTACAAAGCCTCGGATCCCTTTGGTAGTAGATGGACTGATGCTTGTGAAGCTGCTTTCAATGAGTTGAAGGTGAGACTTACCCAGGCTCCTGTGTTGGTCTTTGCTAATGCTCACCTTCCGTACGTCTTACATGTTGATGCCTGCTGTGAAGGGTTAGGCGGGGTGCTGTATCAGGACCAAGGACAGGGATTGAGGCCTGTAGCGTTTGTCAGCAGAAGCTTGACGCCTTCGGAAAAGAACTACCCAGTCCATAAACTTGAGTTCTTGGCATTAAAGTGGGCTGTTGTTGACAAGCTACATGATTATCTGTACGGAGCAAAGTTTGAAGTGCAGACGGACAACAATCCGCTAACTTACGTTCTGACCACAGCCAAACTGGATGCTACGGGACATAGGTGGCTAGCGGCCCTTTCTGCTTATGACTTCAGTCTCAAGTACAGGCCTGGGAGACAAAATGTTGATGCCGATGCTTTGTCTCGTCGTCCTCATAGGAGGGTGAAGGAGCAGGAGTGGGCTAATATATCATCCTCTGGAGTGAGATCCTTGTGTAAGCTTCCAGTGCAAGACAAGTCCAACTGTTTCACAACTGCCAGCAGGATTGTCACGTCATTGGGAGGATCTCCTAAATCAGTCCCCAGAGCTTACTGCAACTTAGCCACTCTGGATACTTCTATGATTCCAAAAATGAGTTCTGCAGATCTGTCACGTGCCCAGCAAGAGGATCCTTGTCTTGGAGAGATATGGAGAGCTCTTAAAGGAGGAGATCTGTCCGAGGTCAAGAAGGAATCTCACAAGGATCTTCCCTTGATCATGAGAGAGTGGGAAAGATTAGAAATTGAAAAGGGAGTGATGTTTCGATGCACTCAAGCTCCAGACAAACCCCGTCGTAAGCAATTGTGCTTGCCCAGAAAGTTTCATGAAGTAGTTCTCCGGTCGCTTCATGATGATTCTGGACACCTGGGATTTGACAAGACTTATGGCTTGGTAAGAGAGAGATTTTACTGGCCACGAATGAAAATGGAGGTGGAGAAGTACTGCCAAACATGTGCCAGATGTGTCCAGAGGAAGACTCTGCCAAAGAGAGTTGCTCCATTGTCACACTTATCCAGTGATGGACCCATGGATCTTGTGTGTATGGATTTTCTATCCATAGAGCCAGACTCCAAGAACATCTGTAATGTCCTTGTCATCACGGACCACTACACAAGGTATGCGCAGGCGTTTCCGACTAAGGACCAGAAGTCGTCCACAGTTGCGAAGGTCCTGTGGGAGAAATACTTCATTCACTATGGATTGCCGAGACGGATGCACTCGGACCAGGGACGGGATTTCGAGAGCAGGCTCATCCAGGAGTTGTTTGACCTCTTAGGGGTGGAGAAATCCCGGGCAACACCGTACCATCCCCAGGGTGATCCGCAACCCGAACGGTTCAACCGGACACTTCTGGACATGTTAGGAACCCTGGATCCGAAGCAGAAACCGCAGTGGAGTCGTCACATTGGACATCTTGTACATGTGTACAATAGCAGCCTGAACGAAGCTACAGGATACTCGCCTTACTTCCTTATGTTCGGAAGGGAAGCCAGATTGCCCATAGATCTGAGTTTTGGTGTGTCTAGTGATGGTACTACCAATAAGTCTTACCAGCGTTTTGTCAAGACCATGCAGCAAGAGCTGAAGTCTGCATACGAGCTGGCGGAGGAAAAAGCTGGAAAGAAGAATGCAGGAAATAAGAGAAGATATGATCAGAAACTGCATTACTCTCACCTTGTTCCTGGAGATAGAGTGCTGATCAGGAATCTTGGATTGCAAGGGAAGCACAAGTTGGCGGACAGATGGAGTGCTGAGCCCTACCTTGTCCAGAGCCAGATGCCTCACTTACCTGTGTTTCGTCTGAAGCCAGAGAGTGGAACTGGACCAGTCAAGATTCTGCATAGGAATCACATACTTCCTGTTGGACAAGGATTAAGAAAGCAACAAGCTCCTAACAGTGTCCCGGAACCCAGAAAGAGAGTTCTGAGGAAAAGGGAAAAAGCTGGACAGACACAGAGTCCAGAACGGGAAGGTGAGAATGCACCTGTAAGACAGGAAACAGACGCCAGAGTTGATCAGAATTCTGATGTGAGTTCAGAGAGTGAGGATGAAATGTATGGAGTGTGGTATCCCGTACCTGAAAATCATCCTTTGACTCCTATGAGAAGAGAGACTTGTCGGAATGATGCAGGGGTTTCTGATAATGCTGTTTCAGGGACTGTTGAACATAATGTTTCTGAGAAATTTGAGCATTCTGGAGGCAGAGTTGAGATTCCTCAAAGAGTTGAGACAGATGTGTCAGTAGAGTCTGTTTCAAGACTGCTTCCAGAAAGTGATTCTGACAAAATGTACAGTGTGAGCCAATTGTCAGACATCAGTGATCATGTTGCAAATGAAGTGCAAGACTTTTCAAATGTGATTGAGAGTGATGTAAACCAAGGTATCTCTACTGAGGTAATTGAAAAGGGGAGAAGGTCTCAAAGAGAGAGAACTGTGCCTAAGAGGTTTACCTATGATACTCTTGGGAAGCCAAAATTTGAGCCTGCCATTGCTCAAATTAAAAGTGTAAGTCCTGTTAGATACTGTTCTACTGTTTTTTTGTGGATGAAGGTGCCTGCAAGAAGGTTAAGTACCTGTTCAGTTGATTTAACTGCTAGACACTAATTTGAGTGATTTGTTTCAGTATAGACATGGGTCTATTGTGATATTATTTTGCTCATTCTTATAAAAAGTGTATGCGTGTCTAAATATGTGAACAGAGCCAAGATATTGAAGTGTTAAATTGGGTGATACTCTGTTTTTCCCTCGTTATGAGGACATAACGATTCTTGGTGGGGGGAGAATGTAGAGACCCTGAAAAATGTTTGGGTTTCTAAATGTATAACTTTATTTTTTTTTTCTGAGAAGATATAATATAATTTCATTTATTTTGTATTTGGGTCTGGAATGATACACACACATACATTTTATTGTGTTTTTGGAGAGCGGCAGTCTGACGATGAGAACTGTGGACTTTGACCCTTGGAGAAAAAACGGAAACAGTTTTGTTGTGCGGGATGAGTGAGTGAAGTTCGGTGTTCTGAGAGGGCTGACAGCAGTCAAAGCTCAGGAACAATTTTAAGTTTTGTGTGAATTGGGAAAGTGTCACGCATGAGTTTTCAGCCGATTGGAAAGAGGAAAAAGATCGCGGGAGAGTTCGGAGAGAGACTGCGCACTTCAGTTCGTTTGAGTGAAAGAGATGGAGAGAACACGAGGATCACATGTGAGATAATCTGTGTTTTTCTGCGATCACGTTGATTATATATATATATATATTTTAGATTAGTTCTAGATTGTGAGATCCGGAAGAATATACCCGTGTTTATTTTTTCCAGTTGAGTGTTGCAGTTTAACTAATTCAACTTTAACTAATTCGTTTGACATCCGGAAGAATACCCGTGTTTTTTTGGTTGATTTCTTTGAGTAAAAGTGTCGCAGTGGTGTATGTAGTTGGGAGTTCGTGTTAAGTGCGTGTTTATTGTTTTAAAAACCGAGAGATCGTCGAAATTGGGAGATCTACTTTTGCGGATGCATCTGGCCACCAAGAGGAGGGAGGAGTTCGAGATCCACTCAACGTCGCTGTGGGTTGCGTCTCGGATGCTGTGTATCATCTCGTTGGGAAGTGAGAATATTCTGCAACGGGAATGCTTGTTTTTTCTGATTCGTGAGTAAGCCTACTACACTGTGTTTTTGCATCAAAGAGCTCCAACTAGCGCGCCATCGGTGTACTGAAAATCCCAGCTGGGTCAAAATTAATATTTTATTTACATTTGTTTTTTTTTGGGTTATATGTGATTGCTGGGGTGGTTTGATTTTGTGCATTGAATTATTTGGTAATTCAAATAGTGAAAATACAAAAGAGCACTGAGAAGAATAAATACATGTTTATTGATCTGCATCATTTTGTGTGATTTCCTGTGGAAAGAATTGAATAACGTTTAATTTGTTTTTTTCATTGAGAGATTTGTATTTTAGAATCTAAAGGGAAACACAGTAGTGTTTTAATATCATTTCCAAATAGCAAACATAAATCTGACACTATCAGGTGAATATCTGAGATCTGGGTAATATTGACAGTGTAACTGAAGGGAATGTGCCTCCACCGGGGTAGTGGATAAATTTAAGATCCCTTAGAAAGATTTTTACTTTGTGAGCCACAAGATTCTACCCGGCAGGAGGGCTACACTTGCGTTTGCAATTACTTATTAATATATTTAATTCACTCTAGCTAGACTACAGTTTTCCATAGGTAAGCAGGTAATTAAAACAACTTACAATTTCGCTCTGTATCCCGACACTTACAAATCTTCCTTTCACCATTAGCGTGTGTATCGGTGTGTGTGGGCGGGAGGGTGCATAGTGAGTTCAACTTCAGACCAAACTAGAGTAAGGATGAGATGAGATGAATCCTCCAGTTACTTGCAGCGCTCCGGTCTGCAACGCTCTGAAAGCTGCCACAGTTCACACCAATGCAACGAGACGGTGCGGTGCATCTTGATAGCACGACTCTTTGTACTTCTGTCCAACTTCCGACTTTTCGGCTATGTTTTTGTAGCTGGATGTATATAATTTGTTGCGTCTATTTCTAAATATGAATGAGGATGCTCATTCCAATGAGGTTATTGATAAATCGAATTGTTATTGTTGTTCTTACTATCGTTTAGGGGGGCTTAGGAACATTTTGGGGTAGCTTCAGCTAGTGTGTAAATTCCAAAAATTCCAGAAAATTCTAAAATTCTAAGGCCCCGTCCACACTACTACGTTTTCGTTTAGAAACGGAGACCTTTTGCTACGTTTGCACCTCCCGTCCACACTAAAACGGCAAAAACGAAGACCTAAAACGGAGAAGTTTAGAAACGCTGTAGACCCATTTCGCGTTTTGAATCTCCGGAGTGCGTTTTAGTGAAGACGGGTCAAAACGGAGGACTTTAGAAACGATGACGCAGACGCTCGAGCTCGGCTCTCTGATTGGGTGTCATCAGTCATGACTTATCCTTCCCTGATGCTGTAACGTTAACTGCCTACATGCGCCGGAGGCAAGCTATTATTCCAGCGATCTGTGACAATGCCCGTGCCGTGTGCAGCGGCGTAATCGACCGTACATGGAGTGTCGGTTTTGGGTTAAGCCGGGAAGAACCAGCGCATCGTGGGATGAATGAAGTTGTGGTTCCTGAGGAATGGTGTTTACACCGGCACGCGCATGCCCAGTGTAGGTGAATGGTCACGTGATCCGCGTTTTCAGTCGTTTTAATGTGGACGGAGATCGCAGCTAAAACACTGGTGTGGACGGAGATCGTATTCGTTTTAATTCTCCGTATCTAAACTAAAACGCAGTAGTGTGGATGGGGCCTAAAATAGGCCTAACGACGTCCCTGCTGTGTACTGTGTAATGATGAATGACTTTAAGTGATTGAAAATTAATTATAAAATTAGGTTCAACCAAAAAAAAATGTAATAAACAGTGTAATATGGTTATGTTAAACACACTAGAGTAAATTAACTTGAAGTAAATTGTGTTTACCCAACTAAACTGATTTATTTTGAATGAACCAAATTAAGTTGAGAGTAAAAAATCAATAAATACTCAATTAAATTTAGTAAGGATAATGAATTCATTTTTTGAATGTATTCCCATCAAGGTGGAAAATTACTTTCATCAAATAAAAGAAAAAAAGATGATATCAAACCTGGTAAGCGAAATTAGGTTATATCTACTGATAGTTATGCTTCAGTAAAACCTTTACTAATAAAACCAGTACACATAAAGAGTGAAGCGTTTGATTATAGTGAACAGATTTTTCAGTGTAATGCACAAGACAGGAACTTTTCCAAACAGCGTAATTTTTATGGAATGTGTAATGACCTGAAGGTCAGAAATCGTGGGAAAGTTTGTTTCTATTTTAGATGATGGTCTGCACCACAGATATGTATGCACAGTCGTGCAGCTGGATCAGTCACTATTAGAGCTGCTGTGATTGGATGAGCACTAGTTCGCTAGTGACACAGGAAAGGCTGATCAAATGTCAGACAAATGTCAGGTCCCTATAGAGAAAAATAAACGCCCAGGCGAATAGGTCACCGCGAGTTCACTGTATGAGATGGAAAATGGGGCAGAGCTTGGCGTCTCCTAACTGATCTGTGATGACGTGACAAATACCAAGCTTTTAACAGTTGGCTCACAATCTCAGGGAAAGGAAAAATCGATTTATTTTTGTTACTATCTTACTGACTTTCTGAGGGGATAGAACAACACAAAAACTGAAAGATGATACAAACTATACTGAACATAAAGGTGAGTATTTTAACCTTGTCTTTTCCACATCTGCCAGCTTCTCGGAGTAACAGATTTTCCATTAAGAATAAATAACACCAAACTGTTGAAAATATTAAATATGATTATGATGAATTTTTCATATTTTTCTCTTTTCTTGTCTCTCAAAATACCCCAATTTTATCATATATTTGAGCTTCTTCTTTGTGCAGATTTCTATGGAAGCTTGTTTCCACCACTAAATAAAGGCAAATGCAACTTTTTTTCCTCACAATTCTGACTCTTTTTTTTCTTTAAATCAAAAGATTATATACATTTTTTTTTATAAAAAAATGAAAAATGTGAGGGGAAAAAAAATTATTGTGAGAAAAAAGCATTTTTTTTTTTTTATTCCGTGGAGGAAACAAGCTTCCATATTTTGGACACACCAGTGATGGTTGATGTCAGTAACTAATGTGAAATGTGAGCAAAGTCAGAATTGTAAGGGAAAAAAGTCAGAATTGCAAGTTTATATCAATTATATAGAATTATATACAATATACAATTATTTTTTTATTCCGTGGCGGAAACAAAATCTTTCGATTCCAGTAAAAACCATGTGATGTGAACCATGTAAACATTATGTGATGGGAAAGATCCTGAAAGATGTATTCAAGGAGTTCAAATGTATGTTGGACACTTTTTGACTGATTTCATCTCATCCATTCAAATGATTAGAATGAAAGAATAAATTATTGAAATATTTTAGTTTTGTGCAGAAATGAATATGTTGGCACAATCTATTTTTTTTTTGTAGTTGTAGTAGTAAGTAGATAGATGTTTGTACATAGTGCAGGTAAAGAAATGTAGGACAGCTGAATAATTCTCTTTAACATTAAGTAATATTATTAATTTAACCAAAATTTCAACTTTATTGAGCTGGAAAATGACACTAACTTCACAACATCAACACTGTTATTAAACTAAATCAACATTGAACTGACTTATGCTGAATAAAGACACTATTGTCTTTTAAATCGTTTCATAATGGATAGCTGTATTTTTCAATATTCAGTTTTTTTTACTGTTTATTAACGTGATGCCACTTTTAAACAATAGGTATTATATGAAGTGCTATACAAATAAATGTGCCTTATTTTTCATTTCCAGTCTTGGTAAAAAAAATTAAATAAGATAAAAAGTTCAAAATCCTTCATCTCTGTATTGTCACACCAAGACAAGTTCAGTCTCTTTCATTTTCTGGAGGAGTTTGAGAAGAACATTTTAATGTTCCGCGTGGAGGAATGCTTACCTTTCGTTTGAAAGTTTGTCTCTGTGAACTTTGGAAACACACTTGATTGAAGAAGTTCAGAGTACTCACCAGTGTGATTACCTGAGTTCAGAGTGTCTAAAAGAATATGTAACGAGAATTTAACCCGTCTTGTAGGGGAAAATATATTAGTGCTGCCACGGAAGACTGAATAGCGAAAAGATCTTAGTCCCCGCTTTCAGTGCTTTTAATCTCGCTACACACTAAATGTGTGTATGTTGTGTTCTACTTTATTGGGATGTACAGACCGACGAGAGTAGGCTTCAGCTTAAGTAATGTCACTAGCTTCCTGAAGTAAAAGTAAAATGGGCTAGACAGCCTAATATACCCCTCCCCCCTCTGGTCTAATAAAGTAGCTGAGACGCCCCACTCCTTGACAGCTCTAAAACAAAAAGATACAATGAAGTAAGTACGAAATCAAACAATATTTATTCTTTGTGTCTTTTCTTCTTTCTTGTAATCAAATGTTAAATTCAGGGTTAATGATCACAAAAAAATAAAAATAAAAAATAAAATGTATGGTCTTTGTGTTTTCCTTTACCCTCACTCTCAATCACTTTCAATGTAAAAGCTCTAAACTTTTCACTTGTACCAAGATAAACCTCACTTCAAAATAAAATACTAAAAAAAACCTTTTGTAAACACCACTTAGTATGCGTTCTCAGTTTTCAAATGATCAACCAATCACTTTGAAAAAAACAACAATATACACGATACAATTTCACATCTGGAAGAGCACTTACGTGAAATGTCCTGTTATGTGCTCACTCAGTTCACCTTAGGTTCTGTGATTCAACAGAACTCTCACAGTTCCTTGGATCAAAAATATAATAAATAAAAAAAAATAATAGATTGAAAAATTGAGAGGAGTTGTCTCGACGTAGCGTGCGTTGAAATTATCTTGAGATTTCGTAGCAATATCACTTAAACTCCATGAAATGTCCAAAAAAAAATGAATGAATCAAAAATGAGTCGAACAGCGAATGAATCAAACTGAGATGAATCAAAGATGAAATGTATCACAGGAATGTAACAAACTGAGATACCCCACAGAGATGTGTCAACCTGAGATGTCGTTGGATGGCAGGGTAACACAAATAGTCTTAAACTCAAATCTCCTCCGAAAATAACTATGTTCAGCACCAACTGCAGACCGCGATTCCCATCTCACGCGCAATGACACGTGCAGGACACTCGAATGCGCGTGACCAGTGCGATTGAAACGTTCGTCCGTAAGAGTGCTTCTCAAACAAAATGAAAGTCCAAAACTTAACAGAAATGTGAAAAATATCTTAAATCGTCGCCAATCAAGCTAAACTTGTACTTTTAATGCACTCACAGTTCTCTTGCCTTCACAAAACATTACTGCGTCACTCCAGCAGTCCAATACAATGCGATAGGATTCACGGATCAAAATTCGCAAAAGAAACGCGGGACACAGCTTGCAAAAATCACCTGATGTCGTCCTTTATTCGACCAAAGCCCCGATAAACTTCTGTTAAGTCACTTTATCGAACGAGCTTCTCGAACACGACACAACACTCACTTTTTGTCTGTGCGACACTCAACTTCTCGCGCTCTTCCTCTTCTCCTATCGCAGCACACCCCGAACGCCGAAAACCAGTTCACCCGTCAAAATAAAAGTCCCCCAAAAATAATTATTATATTTAGATAATATATACCCGTTACATTCCCCCCTGCTAAACCCTGCCACACCATCGACATCTCCAGCAGACTCATCTCTGAAACACAAAAAAAAACATATTAGGAAGACATCACATGTACACGTATAACTCTTTCTCCTAATACCTTACAAGTTCCAAAACTTTCTGGACCCTTATTTTAGAATGTAATCATTCCTGTATTTCACAGGCATTCTACCCTGGGTTTCCCTCTTCGAACGTCTAAGTTCAGGTACCCCACTAGTGTCAACTTCTGAAATGTCAGAATCTTCAGATTCCCCATCTTGACCTGTGTCTACTCTCTCATTCCCAGCTACATTACCCTCCTCACATACCACTTCACCCTCTACTTCTCCCGGTAGGCCTGTGTTTGGTGTGTGTATAGTATATGGAATATAGACAATGTCTTGCGAGTCTGAGTCTGACAATTCTTTTTCTCTTCCCGCATGTGTAACCTGCCTTGTGGGTGAGGAGAAAGTACAGTGTCTCAATTGATCCCTGTGAACCACCTTTGTGGGACCCCCCTGCTCAGGACGTACAGTAAAGACTGGTAAACCTGCGTGATATTGCTGCACTACCAAATACGGTACAGACTCCCACTTATCTTGGATTTTGTTCCGTCCTCTAAACTTGTGGTTACGCAGCAATACTCTGTCACCAGGTCTAATGAGCGCTCCTGAAGCCTTGCGGTCATAGACCCTCTTCCTTCTCCTGGAAGCTTCTTGAGCAGTTACCTTCGCCGCCTCCACTGCAGTTCTCAGGCGTTCATGATGATTCTTTACCCACTCATCAAGATCATCCGCCTCATCATCAGATAGGTCTTTTCCTCCTAGGACATCCATGGGCAGCCTTGCGTCCCGTCCAAACATTAAATAAAATGGGGAGTAACCGGTCGATGAATGAACGTGGCTATTGTAGGCCATCACAAGTTCAGGCAGGTAAGTTTTCCAATCCTTCTTCTTTTCTGCAGGTAATGTTCGCAGCATATCGTGCATTGTGCGATTGAACCTTTCGCACTGCGCGTTCCCTTGCGGGTGATAAGGACTGGTCCGACTCTTGCTGATTCCATACAATTTACAGAGCTCCTTGATTACACTTGCCTCGAAACATCTGCCTTGATCCGAGTGCAATCGGGCGGGACATCCATAGCAGACAAACCAGTGTCGTACGAGGGCTTTGGCGGTGGTAAGTGCTGTTTGATTTTTTGTTGGAACCGCCACAGTAAACCTTGTAAACATGTCCGTCAGCACTAGAACATTTTCATAACCCCTGCTGATCTCTCAAGAATGGTGTAGTCCATGGCAAGAACTTCTAGAGGTGCAGTTACGTTGGTGCAGGTCATAGGAGCACGAATCTTGGGGAATACATCCTTAGCTAGGGTACATCTTCGACACTGGGTTACCCATGTTTGTACATCATTGGCCATTGTGGGCCAATAGTAACTCTGTCGCATCTGCTCTAATGTACTCCTGCTACCAAAATGTCCTCCATGTTCATGGACTCCCTTATACACTTTCTCTCGTAAAGACTCAGGCACTACCAACTCCCATATCTCCTCTCCGTCTCTTGGGTCCGTAATCACTCGGAACAGCACTTCATGTCTTAATTTCAAACGTTCCAGCTGTCTAGCTAGCTTCTTTTGCTGGATTTCCATATCCCGGAAACTACGCGTCACAAACCTCCTGCTCTCGAGTACAGCGTTGTACACAGGTGCTATACAAGGGTCCTTCCTCTGTTGCTCTTTGATGGACGACCAGCTATAACCATCAACACCCTTCCTTATGGCTGCTTGTTTGGCAACTCGGACAGAAGACTTGTCAACCCCTTCCTCTTTACCTGGCCACAGACATGCCCGTACCTCGTCTGATGTCAACCGAATGAAGTCTTTTCCATCGTCATCCTTCTCAGGTTCCATACCCCAGGGAATCCTAGAAAGAACGTCAGCATTGATGTTCTGTCTGCCAGGCTTGTAACAAACCTCAAAGTTGAACTCTGCTAACTGTGCAGACCAACGCTGTTCCACTGCTCCGAGGTTGGCTGTCTCCAGGTAGCGAAGAGGGTTGTGGTCAGTAATAACCTGGAATTTTGCAAATATCAGATATTCCTTAAATTTCTCAGTTACTGCCCACTTAAGGGCAAGTAACTCCAACTTGAAGGCACTGTAATACTTGTCATTTCTTTCAGATCCCTTTAGACCTCTGCTTGCGTAAGCAATAACACGTTCAACGCCCCCCTGCTTTTGACTGAGTATTGCTCCAAGTCCGTTGAGGCTCCCATCCGTCGTGAGTATGAACGGACACTGGAAATCGGGGTAAGCCAGAATCGGAGGAGACATGAGACAACTCTTTAACTTGCTGAATGCGGATTGACACTCATCACTCCAGACAAACGCTTCTGCTGACTTGCCTTTGTTACCTTTTCCCACCAGGGCATGTAGGGGCTTTGCCAGCTGTGAAAATCTTGGAACAAATCGGCGATAGAAACTCATAAATCCCAGCAGCTGTCTAACCTCCCTAACGTTTGTCGGTGAAGGCCACGCATCCAAGCACTGAACCTTGTCCATGTCCACCTGAACTCCTTTTGGCGAAATTATGTGTCCCAAGAACCGGACCTCTGGCCTCAGGAGGAAACATTTGCTCGGTTTCAGCTTCAGTCCGTGCTGACGCAACCTTGAGAGCACAAGCTCTAACTTCTCACAATGGCTCTTGAAATCCACAGAGAACACAATAATATCGTCAAGAAAGATCAAGAGAATATCAAAGGCCAGATCACCTAATGCTGCACTCATCAATCGCTGAAAGGTGGCCGGAGCGTTGCATAAACCAAACGGCATCCGTGTCCACTCAAACAACCCAAACGGAGTTGTGACAGCAGTCTTCTCCCGATCCGATTCATTTACCGCCACTTGAAAATAACCTGCCGTGAGATCCAGTGTGGAAAACAACTGTGCATTCCCCAAAGCATCCAAGGATTCCTCCACACGCGGAAGGGGGTAGGCATCCTTAAATGTGACTTGGTTGAGTCTCCTGTAGTCGCAGCAGAAACGAACACCTCCGTCTTTCTTTATCACGATGACTGCAGGTGAGGCCCACGGACTGCGACTTTCGTTTAGTACACCCTGACTGACAAGATCCTGCACATGTCTCTTAAACTCCTGAAAAACATGAGGTGGGACTCGTCGATGGCGTTGTTTTATTGGCTGAGCATCTCCAGTAGGTATGCTATGTGTCACTGCTGTTGTGTATCCATAGTCTGTGTCACTCTTGGAGAAAACATCACTGTAACGTGTCAGCAGAGCATTTAGCTCCTCCCGTTGCATCTCAGACAGTCCATCCCGATTCATCTGAACTGGAACTGACAGTTGTTCAGGCTGGCTCTCACTCTTAATGCTGCACTGTACATGTCGTTTAACACGCAACTCATCATCACCCTCTTCGAATTCCACCATTTGCTTTGGGACTACCTTTTGAGGCTTGGACACAACTGCAATCCTGGATCTCGGCATCAACCTGACGGTTTCTTGACAGAGATTTAACACTCGCACCGGAACTTTACCCTTTTCTGGGCTTGCAAGCACATTGGCTACTAACAATCCTTTTGGAAGGGTAACAGAACCTGTGCACTCCACCAACACTTGATGTTTCACTTGATGGGGTATACTGCAGTGGCCTTCCACAATTTTCTCACTTAAGGGTGGAATTATCACAACTTGCTTCCCAGACACCTTAACAAATCCTATCCTGCCCTCTGAGCCCAAGAGTCTTTCATCTTTTTTCACTTTTGCTATCACTCGTCTGACATTAGCATCTGCACGTTGACTCACTTTGCTTTCCTTATCCAATTCCTTTCCAGACAGCACAAGGTTTTTCAATTCGCTAAGCACATTCATCCCCACAATTCCAGCCAATCCCTTCATCTCCTTCACATCGGGGTTCGAGTCTGTTAGAACGAAAACACACTTCCCTGGAAGCAGCTTTCCCATGCACTCTATGTCTGCCTGTAGACATCCAAGGACAGGAATGTCTAGTCCGTTTGCAGCAGTGAGGCGCACCCAGTTAGCAGATGACAGATGTATTTCTTGTCCTCCAAAATGATGTTTAAAGTGAGACTCTGAGATGGTGGTAACCTCTGAACCTGTGTCCAACAAGCATTTGGTAGGCACCCCTGCAATTTTCACATCCACTGTCAAACAGTCTCCAAAAGCACTATCCCTTAGTGTTTCTGGTGCTATATCTGCATTCCAGTCAGCTGCATGGCTCCGGATTACGGAAGGCCCACTGGTGCTTGCATTGTCACCCGACGAAGCTCCTTTTAACACCTTAGAAACTTCGGCCATTGGTGATGACGCCGTGCCCCGGTTACCCAGCTCCTTATACTGTCTACAACGTCGACTGGTGTGACCTGGTTGACCACATGTGTAACAGATATATTGCCCTTCACTGTTTCTCAGAGGCTGTCTTCTCATAACATCAGGCTGGGGATCAACTCTCCCTTGACTATGGACAATTCTGTACAATTCTTCCTGCCGTGCAGCTATTTTCTCTATTGCCTCGTGCAACTTTTCTAATGTCAGGGAGGATGGATTGTCACCAGTCGCAACTGTAGTGTGAACTGCTACTCTCGCACGCACAGGGGTCTTCAAGTTACCTTCAGGTTGTGCTTCCTCTTCCTCAGACCATGTGATGGCATCCTGCATCAGCTGTGCAAAAGTCAACCTTTCCTCTTCCTTGACCCTTCGTTTCATCTCTCTTCTTAGGAAATCATCCCTCAGCCCAAGAACCAACTGCTCTTTCAGAACACTCTCTTCATCTGAAACTCGTCTGGGCTCTCTGCGCTTCACCTTGTGGAGCTTTTCGCGTAAATCGTAAGCATATGCGCGTATGGTCTCACCAGGTGCTTGTTTTCGATCATAAAAGTCCTTCAACCTTGTGCCAATAGGTACCTTGTCTCCATAGGTTTCCTGGAGCAGCTGAAAGATGGACTTTACACTGTTATCCCCTTCTTCCATCATGAACTTCACAGTATCTTTAGCCTCCCCCTTTAAGTGCTGCTTTATCAGCTCCACCTGATCTTCTTCTGGCACCTTCATGACTCGAAAGGCTGATTTCATAGAGACAATCCACTCTTCAACACTTCCTTCTCCAGGTTTTGTAGTGCCAGTGAAATCGGTAAGTTTATGATCTCTTGGGATATAGATCGTCGCTGGGGGTGCACGAGTGGACGCTTGCTGCTCCATTACTGCTCTGGCCAGTGACAGTGCTTCTCGCTGTTCCGTTCTGGCATGATCCAATGCCCCAGCTTGCTCCGCTAACCTCCTCTGCATTTCAGCGAACTCCTTCTTCAGTTCTTCCAGTTCTGCCATTTTTCTTCTTGCTCACAGACCTGGGACAGAATAGTGCAACAACAAAAAACTAGGCTAAGTATGATCCTGTTCGTGACGCCACTTATGTAACGAGAATTTAACCCGTCTTGTAGGGGAAAATATATTAGTGCTGCCACGGAAGACTGAATAGCGAAAAGATCTTAGTCCCCGCTTTCAGTGCTTTTAATCTCGCTACACACTAAATGTGTGTATGTTGTGTTCTACTTTATTGGGATGTACAGACCGACGAGAGTAGGCTTCAGCTTAAGTAATGTCACTAGCTTCCTGAAGTAAAAGTAAAATGGGCTAGACAGCCTAATATACCCCTCCCCCCTCTGGTCTAATAAAGTAGCTGAGACGCCCCCACTCCTTGACAGCTCTAAAACAAAAAGATACAATGAAGTAAGTACGAAATCAAACAATATTTATTCTTTGTGTCTTTTCTTCTTTCTTGTAATCAAATGTTAAATTCAGGGTTAATGATCACAAAAAAATAAAAATAAAAAATAAAATGTATGGTCTTTGTGTTTTCCTTTACCCTCACTCTCAATCACTTTCAATGTAAAAGCTCTAAACTTTTCACTTGTACCAAGATAAACCTCACTTCAAAATAAAATACTAAAAAAAACCTTTTGTAAACACCACTTAGTATGCGTTCTCAGTTTTCAAATGATCAACCAATCACTTTGAAAAAAACAACAATATACACGATACAATTTCACATCTGGAAGAGCACTTACGTGAAATGTCCTGTTATGTGCTCACTCAGTTCACCTTAGGTTCTGTGATTCAACAGAACTCTCACAGTTCCTTGGATCAAAAATATAATAAATAAAAAAAAATAATAGATTGAAAAATTGAGAGGAGTTGTCTCGACGTAGCGTGCGTTGAAATTATCTTGAGATTTCGTAGCAATATCACTTAAACTCCATGAAATGTCCAAAAAAAAATGAATGAATCAAAAATGAGTCGAACAGCGAATGAATCAAACTGAGATGAATCAAAGATGAAATGTATCACAGGAATGTAACAAACTGAGATACCCCACAGAGATGTGTCAACCTGAGATGTCGTTGGATGGCAGGGTAACACAAATAGTCTTAAACTCAAATCTCCTCCGAAAATAACTATGTTCAGCACCAACTGCAGACCGCGATTCCCATCTCACGCGCAATGACACGTGCAGGACACTCGAATGCGCGTGACCAGTGCGATTGAAACGTTCGTCCGTAAGAGTGCTTCTCAAACAAAATGAAAGTCCAAAACTTAACAGAAATGTGAAAAATATCTTAAATCGTCGCCAATCAAGCTAAACTTGTACTTTTAATGCACTCACAGTTCTCTTGCCTTCACAAAACATTACTGCGTCACTCCAGCAGTCCAATACAATGCGATAGGATTCACGGATCAAAATTCGCAAAAGAAACGCGGGACACAGCTTGCAAAAATCACCTGATGTCGTCCTTTATTCGACCAAAGCCCCGATAAACTTCTGTTAAGTCACTTTATCGAACGAGCTTCTCGAACACGACACAACACTCACTTTTTGTCTGTGCGACACTCAACTTCTCGCGCTCTTCCTCTTCTCCTATCGCAGCACACCCCGAACGCCGAAAACCAGTTCACCCGTCAAAATAAAAGTCCCCCAAAAATAATTATTATATTTAGATAATATATACCCGTTACAAATAGATATTATTACATTTTATTGCAAGTAAAATGAATGCTACAACCTATTAATATGGATGTGAGATACTGTACACTGCACATAAGATTTCAACTTTCAGTGCACAGTAAGGGATAATTGCATCAATTTACTTTTTTTTAATTGAAGAACATAATTATACGTTGATTATAGAATTATAATGTTTTTAATATTATATGAAAATGTACAACAATGCAACACTACATTTCAAAAAGTAGTATTCTGCATTATGTTCATCACATTACCTCATTATGAGCCTGTTTAATTGTCCAGTCATCATCTGTGAAAATGTGTAAAAATGTGTATTTCACATTTTGCATCCATTTTAGTGTAAAAAATGTCCTAACACTTTACAGTCTGATCCAAGAATGTCTATAATACCCAAAGAAAGCTCTCTGTTAGCATTTATCTCAATGGACTATTGGACTGGTAGGTGTGTGTGACCCTCAAATGCACATCCTATTTGCTGCCATCTATACTGCTCAGTTCCACTCCACTCACTCCACTCACTCACTCACTCCACTCACTCACTCACTCACTCACTCACTCACTCAGTCACTCAGTCACTCACTCACTCACTTATCACCAGTCACTCTCTCACTCATCACTCAACTCACTCACTCACTCAGATCAGCTCACCCCCACCTCACTCACTCACCATCAGTCACTCAGTCACTCACTCACTCACTCACTCACTCAGTCACCATCACTCACTCACTCACTTCACCGTCACTCAGTCACTCACTCAGTCACTCGTCACTCACTCACTCACTAGTCACTCAGTCACTCAGTCACTCACTCATCACTCATCCACTCAGTCACTCAGTCACTCACTCAGTCACTCAGTCACTCACTCACTCACTTAGTCACTCAGTCACTCAGTCACTCACTCAGTCACTCACTCACTCAGTCACTCACTCAGTCACTCAGTCACTCACTCACTCACTTAGTCACTCAGTCACTCAGTCACTCACTCAGTCACTCACTCACTCAGTCACTCACTCAGTCACTCATCACTCACTCACTCACTCAGTCACTCAGTCACTCAGTCACTCAGTCACTCACGTCACTCACTCAGTCACTCAGTCACTCACTCACTCACTTAGTCACTCAGTCACTCACTCACTCAGTCACTCACTCAGTCACTCAGTCACTCAGTCACTCACTCACTCACTCACTCAGTCACTCACTCACTCACTCAGTCACTCAGTCACTCACTCAGTCACTCACTCAGTCACTCACTCACTCCAGTCACTCACCATCAGTCACTCACTCATCATCATCACTCACACTCACTTCAGTCACTCAGTCACTCACTCAGCTCACTCATCAGTCCACTCAGTCATCACCTCAGTCACTCATGTCACTCAGTCACTCAGTCACTACAGTCATCACTCACTCAGTCACTCACTCACTCAGTCACTCACTCACTCAGTCACTCAGTCACTCAGTCACTCAGTCACTCACTCACTCCTCACTCAGTCACTCAGTCACTCACTCACTCACTCACTCACTCACTCACTCACTCACTCAGTCACTCACTCACTCAGTCACTCACTCACTCACTCAGTCAGTCACTAACTCACTCAGTCACTCAGTCACTCACTCACTCACTCACTCACTCACTCACTCACTTAGTCACTCACTCAGTCACTCAGTCACTCAGTCACTCACTCACTCACTCAGTCACTCAGTCACTCACTCACTCACTCACTCACTCACTCAGTCACTCACTCAGTCAGTCACTCACTCACTCACTCACTCACTCACTCACTCACTCACTCAGTCACTCACTCAGTCACTCACTCACTCACTCACTCAGTCACTCACTCAGTCAGTCAGTCACTCACTCACTCACTCACTCACTCACTCACTTAGTCACTCAGTCACTCACTCAGTCACTCAGTCAGTCAGTCAGTCACTCACTCACTCACTCACTCCACTCACTCCACTCGCTCACTCACTTACTCGCTCGCTCGCTCACTTGCTCACCTCACTAATGGTAAAATTAGACTAAGTCTACATATTGTACATATCTACATATTGACAACATTTAAATGCAAATATTATTACATATTTACAGCTAAAGAAACAAAATTTTTACAAATCTTTTATTAAAACAAAGATATTCATCTTGACAGAATGTTTGTGAGCATTTGTGTCACGCTGCTTATTCAGAGAGGAAGCCATGCATTTATCAAGATTCCTCACTTATGCTGTAACATCATCATTTTAAAGAGACGTTGCATGATGAATAAGATGAGCAGAATGAATTTCTGTGTAAATCATTCATGAAAACTTTCTTACAGACAGTAAACTGACACATTTAACGATTTATAACAATTTGTCTAGAAACATTATTTGTTACTGTCCAATGCAAGTATAAAATTAAACATTCTATGTGATTCATAGTCCATTATGAATATTACAGTGCCCCTTTCTAAAGTTACGCCATCTCACGGCCAATCCTTAAGAATTCTTACAAGTGATTAAAAGGTGGCGAATTCGTGTGAATTCTTACGATTTGTCTAAACCCACGTGATGGGTAGTTTAGGGGTGGGGTCAGGTGTAGGTCATTCGTACGAATTCATATGAATTTGGCAACTCATAAAATATGTAAAATTTTGCAAAAATCATATGAATTCATACGAGTGAGGTCGTATGAATTCGTACGAATTATCCACCTCGTAAAATTCGTACGAATTGTCGTGAGATAGGGTTGAACATTCTTGATGTCAGATTATGATCCATTGCATTTTAATTCTTACATTTGTAATACTTCATATATTCTGTCACTGCTGGGTCTGTTATGTGCATGAGTACCAGATTATGCTGCATTTTTCCCTACTTTTTCTTGTTTTTGAAAGTCAAAAGTTTCTTTTTGCAATAGAGCAGGGTCTATGGCGTGTTTATTGTGCATGTTAAGTGTGTACAGTTCTTGTCCACGGTTTTTGTCCTCACACAGTTTGTTGCTGAGCTGCTTTCTGAGGCAACAGGTTGTGTGACAGAACTCATTCTCTGTGGCATCACGCTTATGATAAATTGCATGTCAGTCAGTTACACACTTTACACACACCAAAAAGCTTCTTGTAGTGTCAGTTGAGGATGAGATAAAAATATGAAATTACCGATGTTTTATTTCAACCAAAATGATTTGAATGCACATGACATCATAATTACGATGTCCCAGGATGACTTGAAGGCAGCACATCTCTCTGAGCGAACACTTTTTATTGTGCCTTTGTAAAATTGATTATAGTTAACTTTTAATGAGAAAAAAAAATCAAAAAAAAAAAAACACCAGATGAACCTTATTCCACAAGAGAGGAATCTATGCACTGAACATTAAATTGAATTATTGATGAAATTAATTTTAAAAAAGAGTCAGAACAACAAACACAACAAACTAATCTCAGCTCAGTCGTGCACTGGGGAAAACAGGAACACGAAATAAGACCAGAATGCTACGAATAAACCTTCGGCAAATGCACAAAGCACCTGCTATTTAAATGCACATTAAATGTAAAGTCTGTTTGAACTAGAGAGTCATGGGAACTATGATGGAATTTCAGAGCATTAAAAAACAATGTTTTTTTTAAAACTGTCTTTTTTTGCAGTGCAAATGCGGAGATGAGGCATGGTAAGGGGGTGAAAGATGTAAGAAAGATGTACTGTAGTAAAAGGTAGAGCAGAGAGAAATTGGGAAATGAGAGAAAAAAACGAGAATAAGAATGAAAGAAAAGGTTAGATGTAGTTCAGGCTGACCTTTCTCTGACCTTTCGTAAGAGCGGCCCACGGGTAAATCCAGCTAATGATGCGTCAGCGCGAATGAATACACAGTATACACACAATACACACACATACACTTGCACACACCCTGCAGTACATTACCGTCAACTGTCACCCACAATGCACTAGACCTTTGCTTCTGGAAGAAGCAGTGCCTCTCTTGAAATAAGATGCCATGGTTTTACTGGCTCTGTTCCAGAACCAATTGAGCTGCTTCTATAAGCAGCATTTTAAAGTGCCCAATTATGCTTTTTCGAATATTACCTTTCATGCAGTGTGTGATATGACTTTTTGTCAATGTAAAAGTCTGCAAAATTTAAAGATCAATGTGCATGACAAAGCAGTTTACTGTCTCCTAAAATAAAGAATTGATTCTGAACTGCTGAGACGAGTCATCAACAGTAACGTTTGTAGGTTTTTAACAAATGTGCATAATGTCAGCCTATGGTATTCATTTGCTTCACTTCTACTTTGAAGTTGGTCATGAGGCCTGGAAGAGTTTGGTTTGTCTTGTTGATATGTTGAGAAGAGATATCTGTTTTCTGCCCTGCAAATCCACTTTCTGCACTTCCAAAGGATGAGGATTCACGCTGGAATTGATATGGTAAAACCGACGCCATTGTTACGGTTCGTATCACTGTCTATCAAGTGCTGTGGAAACCCAAAGCTGAAATTCAGATATTGTGATTGACGTTTTGATTCTGACATGCACTGTAAGTGGTAGACCAATCACAACAGACTGAGCCATCTGACCAATCACAGCAGAGTGGGCCATCTGATCAATCAGAGTAGAGCAGACCAATCACAACATACTGGGCCATCTGACCAATCAGAGCAGGGTAGACCAATAACAATAGACTGGGCCATCTGACCAATCAGAGCAGGGTAGACCAATAACAATAGACTGGGCCATCTGACCAATCAGAGTAGACCAATCACAACAGACTGAGCCATCTGACCAATCACAGCAGAGAAGACCAATCACAACAGACTGGGCCATCTGACCAATCAGAGGAGAGATGACCAATCACAAAAGACTGAGCCATCTGACCAATCACAGCAGAGAAGACCAATCACAACAGACTGGGCCATCTGACCAATCAGAGCAGAGTAGACCAATCACAACAGACTGGGCCATCTGACCAATCAGAGCAGAGTAGACCAATCACAACAGACTGAGCCATCTGACCAATCACAGCAGAGAAGACCAATCACAACAGACTGGGCCATCTGACCAATCAGAGGAGAGTAGGCCAATCACAACAGACTGGGCCATCTGACCAATCAGAGAAGAGCAGACCAATCACAACATACTGAGCCATCTGACCAATCACAGCAGATTAGACTATATGAAAGGAGGGGTTAACAGAGACAGAATCCTTTATCGAACCGTTTCAGACATGGTGATAAAAGATTTGATGTTCAATGTATATTATGGGAACACTAAAGTGTTTTTTGACCTTGGGTGCATGTAGGCGACCTCCGAGGCAAAATTACAAACGTTTAAGATAGCATAATAGGTGCACTTTAACATTCAACATAGGCACTCCTGACTGTAAGTTTAATGAATGTGACTAAAAACTACACTTTTTGGTATTAGAAAGCATGTAGCAGCCTACTTAAAGGTATAGTAAACCCTATAGTAAACTATAGTACAGTATAGTAAACTAAACCCTCAGACTAAGGCTCAATCCCAATTCACCCCTAGCCCCTACCCCTTGTTTTCGAGTGTACCCCTTGGCCCTTAAAACAGAGTTACAAGGGCCAAGGGGTTGAAATATTCCCCTATGAAATGGAACAACTCTTCATGAACCCGATACGTCATCAGTCGCCGGCGATGGCTCTGACGTTACAGAGTTTTTACAGGATTTCTCCATAACAACAACTGACAATCAGCGCCGCTGCTCTTAACTTTGAGGAAACATGATGATGTGACATGACGTTCCTTCCTCGAAATGTATGTCTCTTCTGTTTCGGAAAGGTAATTATTATACAATTTCTTCATTTAAATGACTATAATTAGTGACTATATTATATTGAGTAAATAAAGTGAATGGTGGAGTCATCTGGCGCTAAATTTAAATGTTTAACCGTTTGCGAAGCCATCTCGCCGTTGATTCGCGATGCATTCTGTGAACTTTATCGTAGCCCTCCGTTTGGAGTGTGCCTATGAAAAATCTCCGTTTACACTAACCCTATCCCTAAACCTACCCATCACAGGAGACATTCTGCATTTTTACATTTTTAATGTTTTCAAGCTATTTGAAATAAGGACTCATGCAATGTCCTCATATATCACGTGTAAGTTGTAATACCAGTGTAATATGCATGTCATTATACACATTTGTGTCCTCATATGTCACAAAAACAAG
Organism: Chrosomus eos; assembly: GCA_036326025.1. Taxonomy (NCBI): domain Eukaryota; kingdom Metazoa; phylum Chordata; class Actinopteri; order Cypriniformes; family Leuciscidae; genus Chrosomus; species Chrosomus eos. The sequence goes on along the minus strand of CM070824.1, from coordinate 6,463,977 downwards.
AGCACACACACACACACACACACACACACACACACACACACACACACACACACACACACACACACACACACACACACACCACAACACACAGAACCAGGGAAAACGGCCATCATCATCTCCATTGCCACAGCACAAGGCATTAATATTTAAAGCCATTGCACTCAGGCAGATGAGTGATTTGGGAGCTGGGTCTTTCTATTGACCTTCTTTGAGATACAGTCATGTCAATTGACCTCAGTGATGCACAAACTCAGTGGCTCACATATACAACAGACACAAGCGGTTCAAGAAAAGTCTTGGATCAAATTAGCCTAATATTGATTTCAATCAAAGCAAATTAAGGGCAGGGTTACTGTACGGGAGTGTGTGTCAGCTGTGTGTGTATGATAGAGGATCTCGTTGTGTGGTACTCAGTGATTTATTGAATAAGTGAGCTAAAGCCTCAGGCTCTCTCCTGCAGAAACAGGCACACACGCTACAAATGGCAAATAACACATGGTACAGCGGTACAAAAAAATGTTTCAGTGCAACAATGAAATTACAGAGAGTGTGGCCATTTATCACATAAATAATATATATTTTAATTAGAATATTTTTTTTTTGAAAACTGAAACATAGTTTCATAACACACATAGCTTCAACAGCATGATATATGAGCATCATACTGTGCCATGCGCATGACTGTAAACCTTATTTCATCCATACACTAATCTCTTCACATAATTACAAAATAGTCTCTTAATAATTTACAGTGTTATAAAGGATATATATATATATATATATATATATATATATATATATATATATATATATATATATATATATATATATATATATATATATATATATATATATATATATATATATATATTATATATATATATTTGAACTGCTGTTCAATAGTTTGGTGTCGGAAAGATTTTTTATGTTTTTGAAATAAGTCTCTTCTGCTCACCAAGGCTGCATTCATTTGATTAAAAATACAAAACAAACCCAGTAATATTGTGAAATATTATTTCAATGTACAACAGCTGTTTTTATGTGAATATATAGTAAAATGTAATTTATTCTTGAGATGCAAAGCTGAATTTTAAGCATCATTACTCCAGTCTTCAGTGTCACATGATCCTTCAGAAATCATTCTAATATGATTATTTGATGCTCAAGAAACATTTATGAGTATTATCACAGATGAAAAACGTTGTGCTGCTTCATATTTTTGTGCAAACCGTAATTAATTTTTTTCAGGATTCTTTAAAAGGTTTAAGAGAAAAACATTTAATTAAAAAATATATTTTGCATTATTACTTTTGATCAATTGAATGCTTCCTTTCTAAAGAAAAGTATTAATTTCTTTTAAAAAAAAAAATCATATTGACCCCAAACTTTTGAACGGTATTGTAGGATATATATATACAGTGTTAGAGGTAACACATTACAAGTAAAGCGAGTTACGTAATCGGATTACATTTTTAACTAGTAGTAAAGTATAAAAAAACAAAACTATTTGTTTTTCAAATAAGAAACGCAAGTTACTTAGTTTTCCCATTTCTTGACTGACAGCTCTCCTCATGTTGAGAGAAACTGTAAGTGCAGAGGTGTTGTGAGCGCTGTGTGTGAACATGATGCTTATTGTAGTTCTAGACTAAATGTGAGCAGTTTGCTTATCTCACTCGCTCAAAAACATTCTGCATTTCTCTAAATGAATGAAAACAGTAAAATAAGCTCATGACTGCAGAATGTAAACCTCATCGACATATATTTTGATGAAAATATTTTGCACAAAGTTCTCTGTGGCAAGAAGTGCATGTGGAGTGAAAATTAACATAATTAACAGAACTGCATTTTTAGCCTCATTGCATGTTAATGGTGTTGAACAAATTACTGCGTATCATTTTATAAAGATAGCTAACTAAAAGTATCAGTAATTCTGCACTTAGTACTTCTGCTGGCATAAATGTCAACCAATGATTCATAAGACACATTCCATTCTACACTTGGAAAGTCACCAATTTCTAAATTCAGACTTGGAAGAGTGTGTTAAACGCCACTTGAACTCACACTTCCAACTTGGAAACTTGTGAAAGTCTACAACTTTTTGCCAGGCATATGGCCTCACATGAACGTGATCGCACCCAGAACATTGAGTTTTAGAGCCAATATAAAATTCAAATGCATCTTATTTACATTCTTAATGAATGAATGCTTATGGTTTTATTCTGGGTTTCCATTACGCTAAAAAACTAAACAAAACAAAAAACTCTAAATTGAGACCTGGGTTCAAATGAAAAGTAAATATAAGAGAAAGGAAATCTCTCTCACCATGCTGAAGGAAGTTTTGTTTTTTCCTTCTCAATAATAACCATGGTCGTCAGCACTTCTCCTTACTTTTTTTGTTGTACATTAACACTCTAATCTGCATTAAGTGGAAAAGAATCACTAGAAATCACTACGTTTCTGCCTTTAAGGCTAAAACCACACACACACACATAGCACACAAATGCATGAGCAAGAACTTAAGATATGCACATTTAAGCTCAATGCTCTTTTTGCTCATTTTCAGTCCTGAAGCCTACAGTAAGAACAACTACACCTCAGACAAAGGCTATATTCACACCATTTTCTGCTCGTTCGGCACTTTTGCAACAACACAACCTTGTTTCTGCAGTGACTTCCAGCATGTTTCCTATGTGAGAAAATCACATTCAGTGAGAAAATCACATTAACCACGCGAAATCCGATCAGAACAGTCACATTTAAACAAATTTCCGAAAATGAGATCTGAATAGTAGCTTAAAACGGATTTCTAAAAATCGCATTTTGTGTGATTTTTGCCATTCACACTTACTAAATGTGATTGGATTTGGACTGACAGTCTGAACGTAGCCGTTATAGGCCAGTTTCAGACGCCTTCTCTCTGAGGCCATTGAGTAATAAATGAAAAGATGGAATTTCATTAAATTTACGATAGTAGAAAATCTGCTTTGGGATTTGTGTTTTTCTTTCGGGTTCTCATTAACATGCGTTTGATTTGTGTGGTATCTTGATTGGTTTAATGCCTTGAATCTAATTGCTGTAATTAACCTAATTGGTTCCACATCTCAATGAATGGGGACTGAAGTTTTCAGGTTTCAACAAATACCATAAAATAGTCATTAAAAGAAAAGAGTCAATTATTCCCAGTCTTCTGCAGCCATACAATAGATTAAAAACAGGCTTAAAGTCATTTTTACTGATCGTCTTGATATTCTTCTCCACTAGTGATCATTGATCAACTTGAAAAATGGATCAGTCCAGTTTGTCAGTAATCATTAAAAGCAGTTTTGTGAACTGTTTTGACTCCGAAGGATAGTTTGTTCATTAAATGAACATTTTTTTGATGAAAGCCAAAGAGAGCTAGGATGACCAATTTCATTTTGGCGTGTTTCTCACACAAAGCAATTGTATGGCTTCAGAAAGAGTGCATGATCCAATATGGACTACTTTAATGATATTTTATGGTTAGTCCCCACCCATGTTAATAAAAATATAATTGTATTACATATTATTAAAAATATTGTTTGTGTAGCTATTACATAATACTTTAAATGCCAACAATACATTGGTATTATAACATTTCATTTAATTACACCTTTACTATTGCACATAGGATCAGTCTTTGTAAATTGGATGTGTCATTTTCTTTTTTAAATTCAGTAAGAAACACACAAACATACAGTTTTATGGAAGAATGGCTGAGGTTGTAAGACATATTGAGAAACATCAAATAACATGCAAAGATTAACCGGGTGAAAATATATTTTCATGCTCATTCTGGCAAAAAACTAGTTGAAAGAATTATGATATTTGGTATGAGGAGCCATGACAAATCTGTCAGGTGTTGCCATGGAAACAAGTCAATTGTATCCCAATACATGTCAATTATTTGAACTACAAATTTCATAAACCCAAAAATCCTGTGAATGCGAACAGATAAATAATTCACATCAATAGGGATGCCATAAAATAGCAGAATTAATTTAGCAGTCTTATTGGAAAATGCTCAAATCACTAATCCTGTTATTAGTGCAGTCTTATTTAAATCTTGTCATTTAATTAACAAGTTTATGATGTTCCAAATGAAAAGGGCTTTTATATTTATATTTTCAGAGGCAGAAAGAAAAGATGAACGCATATAAACAATGAACTGTAAAGTAAAAAGTAGCAAAAGCAATTATTCCAACTTTCAGAAACTAATTTATATATGCCACATTAAAACCACAAGTACATACTAACTTCATACTAAATTGAAAGGATTTGAAGTAACTCCAACAGATAAATGAAACTGCTGCATTGATATTCAAATTCTGGTTTGCTCTGCACAGATTTTCTGGGATCCAGAGAGAATGAGAGCAGCTTTATTCCAGTTTCTTTTTTTCCCTTTGAAACACGTCCAGGCAGAGAATATTTTATGCATCACACAGGTAATTTCATTCCGTTTCATTTAGATAATCACATAAACGTCCATGAAGTGTTTATTTATCACACTTTATTGTTGCAGAGAGCTGACAGACTTTTTATGCCTAGTATATTTTATAATATAAGCTTAGCTTCATTTTTGTCTCAAAGTGCTCGACTGATGTAGTTAGCTCAACATTCTGCAATTCGATTTGGTCACACTTTATATTAAAAAAAAATGGCGGCAGCCAGCGGGACAGGTGTGTCAGGGGCTCTCCTTGCCCTCTTAGTCTTTGGAGTTATTTTAAACTTGACAGACTCGGGACCGTTTGTAAATATAAAGCGAGTTTCCCAAAATATAACAGTGTACCGAGAAACAACGTTACTAAAGCATTTCGGACATGGAAAGCATATTTTAATGCAAGCGTTTGTAAACACTGCGGCTGGCCGGGATCAACACAAGCGAAGTAACGCAGTCCGGGGCAAACGCCAAAGTGACAGTGGGATCATTATCATACTCTACCTGTTGCTGTCCGGAGATGTACACCCGTGCCCGGGTCCGATTTCCGGTGGAGTTAGCTGCGGGGACGCGGGGAGCATTATCCATGCTTCACAGGGGTTGGGGCTCGTTCGACATCGGCCGGGAGGTGGATCTATTGGCGGCGGGGAGCGGAGATCTCAGTCAAAGAGGGCTGTGACGCCGGGCTTGGTGAGCACCGAAGGCCTGGGCTGGCCATCTGTCAGCGCGTGGACCGATAACAACGGGGCTTTCGCCGTTATGGATCAAACATCTATCTCCCTGCCCTACGTTTCTGACCCTACTGGATCATATCGTCCTGTTGACATGGTAACTGATCATTACGCTCAAGGTAAGCGTGAAAATCTGCACGGTACAACCCACAGTGCATTCAAAAGCATCATAAACCCTGCTCTGAAAAAACACCGCAAACTGAACTTTTTAAAACTGTCAATCACTCTCGACTGATCTGGGATCAACAACTCAAACCTAGGGGTCTTTTTGGAGGACATATGAATATCCGTAGCCTCATTCCAAAGTCTGAACAAGTACATCATCTTCTTACTAACTCTAACTTAGACTTTTTAGGCCTGTCAGAATCGTGGTTACATAATAACTCTCCATCTGCTGCATTACATGTACCAGGATATAACATCTTTAGACGAGACAGATCTGAGGGAAGAGGGGGAGGGGTTATGATTTACATAAAAGATCACATCAACTGTCATCAGATATGTTGGCCTTTTGACCATGATTTGGAGTGTATTGGGTTGAATATAGTGCTCTCATCTGAAATGTCTTTTGTGCTCATTGTTGTATATCGTCCACCCTCTTCTAATAATGATTTTTATATCACTTTTAAAAAGCTACTTCAAGCATGTGATTTTAAAAAGGAGGTAATACTACTTGGTGATCTAAACTGTAATTGGTTAAATAAGACTAATAGGAAATCCCTTAAGCAGATCACAGACAGTCTGGATTTTACTCAGTTGTTGGAAGGTCCTACTAGAATAACTACATCATCTCAGACACAGATAGATTTAATATTCAGTAATAGGCCTGAACGAATTGTAAAAACATTTAATTTTATTACGGGACTGTCTGACCATAATCTGACATTACTGTCAAGAAAACTTACAAAAAAGCGTTTTTTTCATTCTAGTAAACCTGTGGAGCAACTCAGGATTCCTAAGAATGAAATGGATAATTTTCAAAGGGCAGTACAGCAGACTAAATGGACAAATATACTTACAGGGATTAACATAGAAGAAGTTAGTAAGATGTTTGCCACCAAGCTACAAAGTCTAGTTAAGGAGTTCTCTAGAAAGGTAAAAGGAAAGAAAAAAACAAATGCACTCCCTTGGCTTAATACTGAAATATTTAATCTGATGAAGGAAAGAGACTCTGCTTTAAAAAGATCATTAAAAAACCAAGTTAAATAGTGATAGGCATAGGTTCACTTCATTACGTAATCAAGTAATCAAAGTGATCAGAAAGGCCAAAGCCAATTTTTTTATAACAATTATTAATGAGGGAAAGGGTAATACAAAGTTGATCTGGGAACAGATTAAGAATGTAATGGGAATTAGCCACAGGCTTAGAAACCGGTTAGAGTTGAACCTGAGTGGTCAATTAATACAAGATCCAGCACAAATAGCTGTAGCTTTTAATGAATATTTTATTAATTCTGTGGATGAAATCACACAGAATTTTCCGCTAATAACTGGAGATATTGTCAAAATAGATGAAAGTAAGCCTTCTTTTAGCATTCAACCTATCTCTGAAATTAAAACCCAGGCAATTATTAGTTCTTTTAAAATTTCAACAGCAAAAGATATTTATGGAATGGATTCTAAAATGCTTAAATCCCTGAAAGAACACCTAGCCTACCCTATCACACAAATTGTTAACCAGTCATTATTAGAGGGGATATTTCCAACTAGTTGGAAGACTGCAATTGTAACTCCAATATTTAAGTCAAATGACCCTCTGAACATAGTTAACTACCGCCCAATCAGTATTCTACCAGTGGTATCCAAGGTTGCTGAAAAATGTGTATCAGAGCAGCTTGTTTCTTTTTTTAATAATAGTCCATTCACTCTTCATCCGATGCAGTTTGGCTTCAGGGCCCATCACTCTGCAGAAACAGCTAACTGTCTCTTTGTAGAGACTGTTCGAGCAATGGTTGATAAGGGAGGTGTTGTTGGCGCTGTATTTTTAGACCTTCGTAAAGCTTTTGACACAGTCAACCATCAGGTCCTTATTGCCAAACTCTCTACTTTTAATTTCTCCTCTTCTGCAATCAAATGGATTGAATCATATTTAACTGGTAGAACTCAATATGTTTCTGTGAACAACCATCGTTCATTAGTTCTTAATTTACGCACAGGGGTACCACAGGGATCGATACTTGGCCCGCTTTTGTTTAGTTTATATATCAATGATCTGCCATCAGTCTGCCCTGATATCAATACATTAATGTATGCGGACGATACTGTCATTTATGTGCATGCCAAGACAAAACATCTGGCTGCTGCCAAACTGACCACAGCTATGGATCAGATTACCAATTGGTTAAATCGTTCATGCCTTCAACTAAATGTTGATAAAACTGTGGGAATGTTTTTTACAAAGAGACAATGTAACATCGTGCCAAATATAACGATTTCAGGTCAAAACATTAGTATTGTGCCACAATTTAAGTACCTGGGCGTCATTATTGACTCTAATCTTTCTTTTAAAATACATATTACGAAAGTGTGCAATAGGGTTAAGTTTAGCTTAGCTAATTTTAGATATATTAGAAATGCACTGACTTTTAATGCTGCCAAATTATTTATGGATACCATGATTGTGTCACATCTAACATATTGTCTGACAAGCTGGGGTCAAACTAACAGCTCATCGCTAAAGCCACTAGCAACTCTTTATAAAAAAACACTCAAAGTTCTTGACCAGAAGCCTAACAGTTCACATCACTGTATCATCCTTAATAATCATAAACTGCTAAGCTGGGAAGATGTAATCAAATATAAAAACATCTGTTTGCTTTACAAAATTTTGCATAATACCGCTCCCGCTCCTTTTAATACATTTTTAATCCAACGTAAAAATAGCAGTCAGATTACTAGAAGCACCACACGAGGTGACCTTCTAATCCCATTTAGGAAAAGCACATTTGGTCAATTATCATTTTTTGTTGCAGCAATACAAAATTGGAACTCACTGCCCATTACAATCAAAGATATACATACGTATTCCACCTTTACTATACACCTTAAAAACTGGCTGTCCGACAATTACGATTGCACACATTAGTTTGAAAGATGTATTTGATGTGACACGGTCATGCTGCTGCCACTTGATCTCTGCTGTCTGCCTCAATGTTATGTCCTGTATGTGTTTCAATGTGGCCTGTGTGTGATTATTGTTTGTCGATTTGTACTGTTTAACTACATGAACTGTTTTTATGCCCTTACAATATGCGTTTGTTTGTTCGTGCTTGTCTCAATTGTGTGCCACACGTTAAGTATGTCTACTCGTTCTTGCTTAGTCCTGCTGTAAATATAATTGTAATGTATTTTATTTGATGTATGCCTACTGACAACTGGCGCGGGACTACAGCTGGAAATTAGCCGTAGAGGCTAAAGCTGCTCTTTTTTTATCAAAAGGGACTGTCCACGTCATTATAAACGAATAAACTAAACTAAACTAAACTAAACTATTAGGTGTCTTTGACTACTAATTGATAGGAACACAATGTGCTTATTGTGTTCATGTTTTATTGCAAAACACTTTTGCTGCTATTAAAGGGGACCTATTATTCCCTTTTTACAAGATGTAAAATACCCTAAGTCTTTTATGTCTCCAGAGTGTGTATGTGAAGCTTTAGCTTAAAAATACCTAACAGATAATTTTTATAGCATGTTAAAATCGCCACTTTTGGGGGGTGAGCAAACATGCCGTCGTTGTGTGTGTCCCTTTAAATGCAAATGAGCTGCTGCTGCTGACTCCGTTAAAGAAGGCGGAGCTTTAAAGCAACACTATGTAACATTGTTTACCTTAAAATAATGTTTCCAAAATCTTATCAGTGGTTCATCAAGTTGTAACAGGGTGAAAGGCACTTCTGCCATCGCCTGACGGGGTCTGTGTCGCTTTTACTGGCACTATGTAACTTTGGGGTTCGGGAACTACAAAATTCGACTGCTTTACGTCAAGCGCTACAATAGTCATTATTTCGTTTTTCTTCGTTTCTGATGTCGCAATACATCATCCTTTCATGAAATCATGTAACATACTCTACCTTGTCTGTGGACATCGTTCATTCTAAAGCCGGTGCTGGGTAAACAGCGAGCGTGCGTGTGACGGTAGGCTAAATTATTTACGACAGCGCAATGGACAATTTCGTTTCCAACCAGTGGTGACCGAAGAGGAAAAGTTACTTGGTGTTACTTTAAGAGCTCATTCCAGCAACAACAAAACATGACAATCTCAAGCACTGACAATGTCAGAAACTGTGGTGTTCAGACTTATATTGTCTGAACTGGAGTTGGACAATTATGCCTACATAGCCAGAGAATATATATCGCATGGAGATATAACAGGTATAGTTTAGTTTAATTACGGTTATAACTTATGTTGTCCTATACTTAATTCCACTATTAGTATAAGTCTGTTGTAGCAGACCCCATCCGCTGATGAGTTTATTGTGCATCACACAAAAGATGAAGCATCCGTTTTCTCTCCAGAAAAATCACAGTAAATGACGGACCGTGTTCAACTTGCTCAGTGTGGAAACTATGCTAATACGGCAGAGAGTCCGTCAACAGTCGTGGGCGGGGCCTGTACAAAGTGATGTCACTTTGCCCTAAATCTGCAAACGGCTTGTTCTGAGACACAGCTTATGATTTATAGGCATTAAAACAAAGCAGTGGGTGGATTTTTATCATTATAGGGTGGTTGTGTACACACACTACTAACACATATTTATGTTCAAACCATACAAAGTGGATTTTGCATAATAGGTTCCCTTTAATGTGAGATACAGGTACGGTTAGTTAAGGTTTGGTGGTATGGATAGGTTTAAGGGTGTGTTAAGGTGTAAGGGAAGGGTCAACAGTGTATAGATGTAATTACAGAATTACATCTGTAATTACAGCTGTAATTACATACATGTAAAAAAACATATGTACACAATAAGGGCATTGTATCAAATGATTATTTTAAACGTTAGTGCATAGTAGTTAAAGACACTTAGGCCGTGTGTCCACCAAAGCGTTTTTTGACGCAGCTGGCGTATTTTTCCAATTGTTTTCAATGGGAGCGCCGCGTTTTTTAAACTCCATGAGTGTAATGAGGCGCTGAGCGTTTTTGTTTTTCCGCGCTGAGCGCCCGGTGTTTTTTACTGGTTGCCGAGAGTTGAAAAATGTTCAACTTTGGGTAAAACGCAGCGCTCATCACTGTCACTTTTTACCCAGCCATCCAATCACAGTGGAGGAGGGGCGGGACAAATATCACACCGACCAACTGTCACAAAATTATTTCTTACAACCAGCAGAGCTAACCGAACAAAATGGATGAAAAATTATTTTTTAGTATGAAACAAAAAAACAAAAAGCATCTACCATTTTCAGCTGGCTAAAACACACACACAGCCTTCATATAAGGTTTTTAAAGTGTCCTTGTTACACGTTACATTACTGTAGTAATAACTATAAATGATGCATAATTGCACGCAACTAACCCTAAACCAAACCCCAATCCTAACCCTTACCCTGTAGTAAGTAGGCCTACATGTAGGCCTAATTAATTATACACAGTACTTAAATGCCACGGACAGACACCTTTATTATAAGATGCCACATTATACATTAAGTACTGAGTAACATTAATTAACTACGTGCACTTACTTTAGGAATAGGGTTGGGATTTAGGGTTTGGTTTAGGGTTAATTTTATTAAGCATAAATCACATTATTACTCACATGTAACATGCAACAAACACATTGTAAAATAAAGTGTTACCCAATTTTTAATCTCTGACATTTAAATGTTCTGTTTTCACAATACAAAGATGCCGAACTTGACAACAAACTCTTTGCTGCTCCATCCTGCTGTTTATGAATTTGAATAAGCTTGCACACTGCAGCCTTCTTCTCTCTGACCTGAAAAAGCACCACTGTGCACAGCCGTCTCAAAATCAACCACCTGCATTCTGACACCCCTATCTGTAGTATCTCCCATTGATAAAAAGAGCGGCAATTCAGAGACGATAAATGCAACGTTTTCTCCTGGGATGATAAAGCACATCCTGGCACTGAACCGCAAGCAGTGATATCTACATGCATCTGCTGTGGTACTCCAAAGATAAGACGGGACTCAGGAAGACGCTAATGTGATGCCACTTTACTGATGTTAGATAGATGATCATGTGCCTCGAATATGCATTTTTTTTCTCTTCTTCTTCTTTCTATCACTCACTCTCTCTCTTTTCTCTCTGCATAGTGTTTCGTTCAGTCTGTGGAACCCTCTGCTGTGGTGAGGACAGATGAGAATCAGAGGGAATTGTGGGCCAAGGTGACCCATTTAAATGAGAGTGAACGTTCTGTGTTTAAATGAGAGTTGGCGTACTGGGTTTGACATTTTATAAGTCAACTTGAAACATGCAACCCATTTACTTCCGTAATTTGATGTATTTCTGAGTACAACCCGAAATAAAGTTGAGTGGGATTTGAATTCATCTTTTGGGAGTTGAGCGTGAGAAGTGAGTATCTCATGACAGAATGGAGCCAAGCGAGGAGGACCTCGGGATCGCAATAACTGCTGTTTAGCAGCACATTATAGCCTTGAAGTAGCCTTGACTTGATTTGTTTTGTTTGTTGGTGGACCATGGAACTTATGGACATTTTTGAGCTAATCAATTTATTTGTGAATCCATTGATATCCGAAAAAAAAAGTTGTGAAAAAGAGGCGAAGGTGTTGTTACATTTTAACGACGCATTCCGAAAACAAACTTTGATTTTCTTTGGAATAATGTGTACAGAATTGGTAGTATACAGAAGTATAAGAGTCAAATTTGATTTCATTTACTTTAAAGTGACAGTTGAAATAACTGTTAAATAAATCAATTAATCATTCTGTTTGACTTCATGTCACAAAATGGTTGCAATAATGAAGAGGAAAAGGATTGGAAAGATCTAAATGCAGCAGTCTTCACTTTATTATATTAACTCAGAACAGAACAATTAAAGTAACACGCAAAGAGAACTGAAGGAAAAGACACAGCTTAAATACACTGCCAAATCAAACCAACATAGAAAACTCTAATCAAACTCTAATCAAACCAGAGTAACATAAAAACTAACTAAAAAGGGAAAAGGAACAAAGGAAACAGAAAACAGTCAAAAAACTCAAAACTCAACATAGATCAAATATGACAGATACTCCAAGGCCGCCATTTGTCCAGAACAAAATTCGAACCATGACAGTCATTTTGATTAAGAATAAGATAAGCATAAGGATTTTTAAATATATTTTTACTCACAAGTTCTTAAAATTTTAGAGCTTGGCATTACAAGAAAATATGTTTTATACCATTACAAAAAAGCCCATTTTTTTTAATATTTTATTAATTTCCATGACTTTCCAGTTTAGAAATCATACTTTTAAAATTAGGCTCTCTCATATATTCATTCTTCAAAGACAAAAAAATGAATAAAAAAACTAAACAAAAATTTAAATGAGAAATATCGGTAGCACTGTATTTTACAGTGCTGTTCTGCATGCTATTAATTAATTATTTAATAACAATAACTGGATAATAGGGACTAACCCTAACCTTAAACCTAACCGTAACTCGTTAGTTACTTTATATTGCCCAGTATTTGCAAGTACGCTTATACACGTAAGAGCACATATACTGTAAAATAACTACTGGCAGAATGTAATGTAAGCAGGATTATGCAAGGTTCATTAGTGGAAATTACTGTAAGAGAAAACAACCCCTCTCTAAAAATATTTAATTTTTAAAGTTTTGTCATTGCTTTTGATTGCAAAAGATTGCAAGAATGAGAACCAGAACAAAGGTGCATTGTGACAGTGGTGATATTCAAAATAAAATTAGATATTGACTTGACTTGACATTTTAGTTTAGTCAAGTCAAATATAAGGCAGCCGAAACACTTACTTCTTTAAGTTTAACAACAAATGTTTCAGTGTACTAGAAGTTCAGTGAAAACCTTTGTGTTTTGAGTACAGAAAATGTATGCAGACAGACAACATATACAGTATGTCTGTTTTTCCGGTACCGTGGTTCATCATGTAGACACATGCATTTTCTGTGAAGCTGCTTTGAAACTATATGTATTGTTAAAAGCGCTATACAAATAAATGTGAATTGAATTGAATACCTGACTGCAAGCCAAATGACAGGCCCAATGACCCAAGTATCTGCAAGATAGTCAAATGCAAATGTCTTTATAAACATATTTCAATGTGCTTGAGGTAGTAGCATAACTAATGGAATCCAGCCACATTCAGCACACATCGGCAATTAATCACCAAGCTTTTTCCCAAACCCCAACCTCCATAAGCCATGATGGATAACTCATGTTGTCCCCATCTACAGACTATAAATCCACCTTATCAGCTAAATCCCGCTCACATCTACTTCTCTGTTCTCTTTTTTTTACTGTCAAGTTTACAAATTCAATAAAAAGCCATGTTTGTTCTGTGCTTCTTTTCCAACAGATGTCGGCTGTCTTCACTGATGCTGATGCAATTATAGGCAAGCTGTTTGAAATGAACAATTCAAACATGGTGTTGGAAAACGATTGAGCACTTGTGTATAAGCTCTGTGCTTGCCAAAGAGCAGACGCAGCACATCGTGGGACGTCCCCTAACCCAAATATTTCAGCACTGCAATAACAGTAGGCTACATCTGCAATAATGCACAGGTGGGTTACTTTCAAAATATATTCCATTACAAATTATCTGTTAAATGTAACTATATTAGCAATTTGGTTTGGTGAAGAACTTTTCACATTTCCCCTTTAAACTTGAAGATCCTCTATATGTCAGAAAAACAAAGTTACAAGTAAAATAACTATTTCTAGAAAAACTCCATAGTTACTATGACAAGTAAATCAAAGATTTTAAATCATGTATTTTCATGTCTCAGGTATTTTCATGTCTCCAGGCTAAGATAGCCTGGAGACATGAAAATACATGATTTAAAATCAGGTCACATACTTTTTAAGACTTAAGGCATTTGTTCCGGAAAGCTTTCTAAACATTTAACCATTTATGAACATGTATGCCATATTGTTCCAATGAACTAATTGCTTAAGAATCAAAAGCACAAGTGTAAAGCACACATATGCAACAGCTGTCTCATTAAATTAAAGTATGTATTCATGTAAATTATGAGGTATTTGAAAACTTCCATTCATTCAAGGGATTGCATGTGGTCAGAATCAGGGTTTCAACAGAGTCAAGGATACAGGATAGGATCCAGGTTAAACCAATCCAATCAGGTTTTTTCCCCAGTGAATACCAATGGATTTTGAATTGTGTCTGGCCACACAGTCTTAGGGTATGTGAATAAGGAGAACAGATGAAGGTTCATTGTGCAGGATCAGAGTAGAAGAGATGTTGGTTCTCACCGTCACCGTCATCTGTGGTCGGTCGGCAAATCATGGTGCTACCTGTTAATGCTAGACTTAGCCAACATCATAATATGGTAAAGATCTGATTGTGAAATTCCATAGCTGTGTCCCAATTCAGAGGCTGCGTCTTTTAAAGGTGCCCTATGTCAAAAAATCAATTCATACTCCACATATTCCATACCCGATGGGGGCAGTATACCTCCAGAAAGTTGGCCTACTCTAGTCTGTTTTTTAGTTTCAGGTTGTTAATCTTCTAAAACCGTCAAATAGTCCGCTTTGTCCCGCCAAAGCCTATTTTGATCGGTGAGGGATCATGTAGACTAGAATGACTGCTGCCGCTGCGCTTGACAGGGCGCGTTACGAGCAGAGAGAGAGAGAGCGAGCCCCGGCTGCGTGCGCGCGCACTCTCACGTCTTCAAACAACACGAGAGCGGTCCTGCTCTCTCTCCCTCGTGCATATTAATCAAATCAATTGACACGATAGTAAGACCGCAGTTTCACGTGGAGCATTTGGAGATTTTTAGAGATTAAAGAGATACAAGCAGTGCGAGTTATTCGTGTGTTGCAGTTTGGCTGGTGGTTATGTACGTTGCCCGCATACCGCCTCCCATGGCCGAAACTGGTATTACAACACCTGTCGGGCCGGGGCTAGTAATGCTAATGCTAATTTAGGTTGATATCTCTGCAACACTATAACTTTTCTTTTTTTTAATGACATCATCACCCTTATTTCTTCTCATTCTTTTAATGGGTGTAGCTCATTTTTTGGATATTTTTACCTCAATTATTACACATGGCACCTTTAAAGGCTGCATTCGAAGGCCAAACGCATCAGAGCGGCACTCACAACTGTCCCGATTCGAAGGTTCATTCGAATGCGGCTTACAAATGCATCCTTCATTTCCTAGACTGCGAAAGAGAGAACGGATGGATCCTTCACAGCCTAGCCTTTCCCAAGATTCATTGCGCTCATAAGACAACTGGAATTTTTTTGAGAGAAAATGCCGGATTATCTTTTGACATGTAAGTATTGGGTTTTAGCTTAGTCGGATATCTAATGACACAAATGTAAAAATAAGAAGCCGTTCAAATGTTGTCTTATGTTAGCAATAATGTACTCGAGTCTAGTGCTGTATCGTGAATAACTCCGCTTCGTGCCTAACAACGCCCCTTCAGCCGTGACTTATTCACGATACAGTACTAGCCTCGAGTACCGCATTGCTAACATAAGACAACATTTTTTGCTTTTATAAAATGGTTACCAAACAATACAAATATTAAAGCCAAAAAATTGTGTAAATCCCTAAAAGCCTTCCTTCCGCTGGAAAAAAAATAGTCCCTGACAGTGAACGGCCATTGAAGTTACATTATTTCAGCCCGTTCTCACCCCAAGGCGTCATATAGGGGACGCTCTTTTGACATTCGTCAAAAACTGACGCATATGGCACCCTTTAGCGTCAATATGAGACGCAGAACCCAAGGCGTCATATAGGTGACGCTTTTGACATTTTGTCTAAATCCGACGCACATGGCACCCTTTAGCGTCAATATGCGTCATAACCCTAACCCTACCCCAGACCTAAACCTACCCATAACAGTGCATCTCATATTGACGCTAAAGGGTGCCATGTGCGTCGAATTTAGACGAAATGTCAAAAGCGTCACCTATATGACGCCTTGGGTGCTGTGTCTCAGATTGACGCTAAAGGGTGCCATGTGCGTCAGTTTTTGACGAATGTCAAAAGAGCGTCACCTACGCCTTGGGATGAGAATGTGTTGATTATTTCACCATTAGATAACGACAAAGACTGTCTTTATGAGTGAGTCTGTCAGTAGAGAAGACTTATATTATAAGGACTGAAACTTGTGAACACGGAGATGCAAGACACAACTGACAAATGACTAGAGGGCACAGGAAAACCCCTTAACTGTTAAAAGGTAAAGATATTGTTGCGGACATTGAAACAGATTTTTTATTACGAATAGGACTGATCTGAAGGAAAAGGCTATATCTACACTCACTTACTCGATCTCTCACAATACTACTCTATGAGCTTCAGTGAACAATATCAATGAGAACAAACATGTTTACGTGGCTAAGAGTTGTTGCTATGGGTGTTGTGTGTAGTGATACATAAAACCGTTGGGTGAAGCGGTCATGGCCATGTTTTATCGTGAATAAAACACAGCTATTGACCAATTAAAATCAAGGACTGGAACTAACTGTTTTATAAATCTTTTTATAAAGATATGATTTTATAGATGGTTTTTTACTCTTTATTATAAATTGGACCATGGCGAACATATTTAGAAGGGTTGTGAACCATGTTTTGTTTTCAGACACTTAAATATAACGTCAACGGCAGCTGTCACAGTTGCTAGGTGACAAAAGTAATCCTCCGTTGTCCCATTTAATGACGCTCGGTTCGATCTTCACTCACTTTGAAGTCCACATCCTTCGAAGGATACAGCCTCTGAATTGAGACACAGCTTAAATTTCTCGAATAAATAGCTATCTGGGAAAGCCAAGAGATTTTCTCTGTACCTAAATGTTCTTTTTTAAACCTCTTGTTGTTTCTTGTGTTTTGTGCAGTAGACTTGCCCCTATACAGTAATTTTCACACCTCTATGGTATCCACTGTTTCCCAAAAAGCACTGCTATCCGGTTCTCCACCAGCTGGGTGAACTCCTCATGTGCCTAGCGGTGGCCAGCTGAGGAGTTGACCCAGCTGGTGGAGAACAGCCTCGAGCGTCCGTCTGCTCAGACTCAGCCGTGCTTGATGTCGTCACTCCTCCTTTTATCCTTCCGGAGCTCCTCCGTGAGACTCAAGACCAGTGTGGCGTGCAGATGACACTCATTAGCACTCACGCCAACGGCCTTGCTCCGTTTCCACGGCTCTCTGCCCCGTCCTGCTTGTCACACACGTGCTTCAGTCACGCTGGAGGCATTCCCCAGAGCGTCTAATTCAGACACAGTGTGAGTTACCATTCAAAAGGGAAACCACTGATCCATGTAATTGATGTAACAAAGACCAAGCCTCAGTCAAGTATATTTTCTTCTGTAAGAACGCCACAATTCTGGATTGTTGATCCTTCTCAAAGAAATGTATTTAAGGCAATTCAGGCTTAAGTGGGACCCGTATTATCATTTACACATTTTTTTACTCTCTTTTCACGTTTCCAGCTGAAAATCACGATTGAAGTATCTTATTTCCGCTATCTAATCCAAGAAATTTTCGGACTATCTCATAAAGTGAACTAATAAACTCAGTAATCAGCCTCCCTCAATGGACATTGCGTGTGACAGCCGAAGGCAGGTCCCCTAATTCCCAGTAATGGCTGGTTATTGCTGAATATATCTTTGAGAATGGAGGAAATAATGGGACATGCTGCTCTTGGGTGCCCATATAATCCAGCCATTAGGATTTAATGTGATTTAGCCCGTATGTGTGTGGAGAGAAAGAGGGAGAGATATTCATAGAGGACTGCTTGTGGTTATTATACAAAAGAGGACTGCAGATAAAGAGGTGTATATTATGCAGTAAAAAATAAAAGCGATTACCCGAACTAAAAGTCACATTGACTAATGAGAGATTGAATGATGTAAAAAATGTTAAACTGATCTATAAGAAGTCACCTTCACAGAGAAGCCTTAACTTCATTTACAGCAGATCTTCCTAATTAAAAAAATGAGCCATTTACCTGCAGGGTGTACGAGACATCAAATTCATCGACTCGAGCAATTACCTTTACTACGGGCCCGGCGCCAGATGGACATGGTCATCTCTGTGCCCCCCTCCAGACCGAAGAGATCCCATTTGAGTCAATTTTGTAGAGATGTTACTGAATTTAGCAAAAAGTCACTATATAAGGTAATAATAATAACAACAACAACAACAACACAATCATCATTTACAATATTGATCATTGGTGTCACACAGTAGTCATGCACAGCCCTAGTAATATATATATATATATATTATTATATTATATATAATATATATATATTTATATATAGTATAATATGTGTACTGAATATGTGAAATGCATAATAATTTATAATAAAAAAAAAACTTTGGATTTTAAAGCAAAACTAAGTAAGAATTTTACCTTAAAATAATGTTTTCAAAATCGTTTCAGTGGTTCATCAGGCGTGACATGGTGAAATCCACTTACGCTTTATGGTCCTTATCTGAATATCCACGCTATGTAAGATTGCCAGATCGGGTCGCGTTTCTGTAGTCTGAATGAGATAAGAAAACTACAAATTTGACTTGCTTTACGGCAAGCGTTACATCATACTTTCATAAAATCATGCATCATACTCTACCTTGTCTGTGGCCATTGTTGATTCCAAAGCCGGTGCTGGATAAACAACGCATGCGCGTGCGACAGTAGGATGCGGTAGGCTAAATTATTTACGAAGCAGTAATGGACAATTACGCTTCCAACCTGTAGGGCGACCGCAGAGGAAAAGTCACTTGGTGTTGCTTTAAGTGGACATATCATGCTAAATTTACTTTTTTAGCCCTTAAATGCCTTTTGTTGTATATTTGGAGTGTTTATAAGTACAGAAAAGTTGAAATTAGTCTCTTCAGGAACTTCATT
Organism: Chrosomus eos; assembly: GCA_036326025.1. Lineage (NCBI taxonomy): Eukaryota > Metazoa > Chordata > Actinopteri > Cypriniformes > Leuciscidae > Chrosomus > Chrosomus eos. Next base: position 6,444,751 of record CM070824.1, on the reverse strand, counting down.
GATATCTTTATATTCTGTTTTGGTCACATTTTTCAACCGGTTTAGATTTTTCTGTAATCTATGACGTTTTGTTAACTATTACGTCACAGTATTTGCAGCGGAACCAAAATTGCCAAATAAGGACATCGACTTCCGGCCAAACACTTTGAGCAATCCGCCATTTTTATTTCTTGCTGCAATTTTGTAGTCCAATTTCAAGGATGCAGAAGTTACGAGAGGGTACGTCAAAATGTTCGTTGTTGGATGTAGTAACCCACATGCTTCATTACACGGTCTCCCAGCATCAGAACCTCTTTGAAGTGCCTGTTTGAGTTTTATTTTTCACGGAAATGTTCCCACATCGTGGGTAAAGTCATGTTTGTGTGCGCGAAGCACTAACTACTTCAGCAACCTCCGCCAGTATAAAGAAGGATTTGCCGATAGACTTCGTCTGATGGGTCAGTTCTTTCTATCTTTAGAGACGACGAACAAAGCACTTCGGTAAGCTGTAACGTGAATAAAAATAAAGTACTACTTTCTTAAAACACACGGTGGTCATGGTTTAGCAGTTGTGTAGTTAGTGAGTGTGCTTGTTTTAACAAGAGAAATAATCGATTTTTCTTTAATTGTTTATAATATAACTTATATTTTGTTTTGTGAGTATACAGTAACACACCATTGCGATACATCCATATAAAGACGTTGTTCTGCAGGTTCGTCGTCTTTATTTTCATCTCGCTCCGACTCTGGCTCGAACATGTAAGGCTTGATGGACAAGTCTTCCGTTGTTGACATTTTGTTAATAACGTGTGAATAAAAAGTTTCTGTTCCGCTAGATAATCGTATCTCTGCTATAAAACTACAAAAATGGCCGAACGGGGGGGGGAGTTGAACCGAGTGTCACCTCTGGAACCTGGATTTAAAGAGACCGCACCAAAACGAGTTGATATCAGACGCACATCAGAAAAGGGGTAGAAAAGGGGCCTGTGGAGCTATAATAATGAGGAATTCAGACCCAAGCATTGCAGTTCTGCTTTATATAGACCACAAATGTATGATTTATATGTAAAAAGGAACGATTTAAAAGCATGATATGCAGGTTATCCCAACTTTAAGAGGTTATTGTCCGAAGAGTAGTATGTTCAAATACATAGTACATATAAACATAGTATACATAGTATTCGAAAAGCAGTAGGCAAAAAAAGTACTCGCATAGCCTACTACTTCTGGTGTGATTCTGAAGTGTACAGTCGATGGACACTTTACTATCCCATGAGGCCATGGGACAGTATTTATGAATGGCAGTGAAGCGATGCAACCGACGCTGGTTGTGACAGTAGTTTGACAGATGTGAGAGATGTAACAGTAACAAGGCGGATGTAGTACTTCCGAATTACATTCATACTACCCACATTAACATACTTTAAGTCACGAAAGTAAGTCCTACCTATTCAGAAAGCATTTGATTTCAGACGCGCCGCAGGAGATCCTCCTTTTAGTTTGGCTGTAAATCTGGTTCCTCTCAGACACCAGCCTTTCTAATTTGAACCCTCTACAGCAGACCATCCCATCCTCATTAAATTCCTGTCAGGACAGCACTAATGAGATTTTAACGACCAGAAGACAGATATGTGCCAACGCCATCCTCTTGCCTTAGTAGAAAACTACTTTTGGCACAACAGCACACATATTCAAGATCTTTTCTTTCTAAAGGACTGGATAGCAGTCCAGACAAAGGGCTTATTCTAAGTTGAATATGCCGAATTAGTTGTTAATTCAGTTGTTTGTTCAAATCACTGACTTCACTAATTAAAAAGGGAACTATAAATAAAATTAGCTCCTTTCACCCTTCTAAATGATTTTCAAATTATTGAACTGCACGGTACACAAACACTTGATTTCCATGAGCATATTTCACTTTCATTTAGCCTTTTTATTGTTCTGGCAAAGTCAATCTATGTCACTCAATTGTAAACTAAGCAGACAGCCATTGGCAGAAACCTAAAGGAGAGTAGAAGAGAGCTAGAAAATGGCACACATTAAGAGCACAGCCAATGTGACCAGAAGAAGGGTCACTAATCATGTTATTGGCAGTCCAGAGGTCTTAGTCCTCATCAGCGCGTCTGGCCTGTAATCTAGACGTGTCTCTGCGTTTCATCTATAAGTATATTTTCTGAGCCAAGCACACTCTCAAGGTTGTCTAGGGTAACACTGACTAGTATTCAGTTATTTAAAGTCCCCCCGTAGCCAATAATTGTATCCCTTAACCAAAAATCACCAAAAAAGCATATTTAAAAGTTTTTTCCTTGAAAAAAATTCTTCATGCTTCAAAATAGCTTGAATGTAACTCTACACCCTTGCCTCATTTAGTATACGCGGTTCTATGAATATGCAAATTAACCCCGCATCCACTCACTTACACCAGCTCAGAGATCCACTAGTTGACGATCGAATGTTGACGTGATTGGTTAGGTAGTTTGTGACGTCAGAAACATCATCGATTTCAAACCGCATTTTTGAGACTGTCTTTGGTTCAATGCAGTTTTAAGGAGAAAATACTCTGACAACATACCGTAATAATGTGTAAAATGTAAACCAGAGCCTCTGTGCCACGACTGTCTCAGGGTTTAGAGTTGAATGGACAATAGTCTAAACCTCTACTTTTAACCAGTGACCAATGAGTAACAATCAATTTAGCTTTCACCATGTTAGGTCAAAGTTCAAATCAAAATTGGGTCAGTCTGTCACTCACATGATGATATCGCAGCAATGGCAACAACAATGATCCAATCAATTCCCAATTAACACAATCAAATCTTGCCCTACTTTTTTTTCTTGTTCAAGAAGCCATTACCTCAGGGAAGAAAAAAACAAAATCGTAATGCAAAGTTATTTATTAAGTTACATGTTTTGGTAACACTTTACAATAAGGTCCCATTAGTTAACATAAGTCAATGCATTAACTAATATTAATTAACAATGAGCAAAACATTTGTTACAGTATTAATCTTTGTTACGGTTGGGTCCATTAACTAATAAAAACAGATTCTGATTTTCAATTAACATTAACTAAGTTAGATTATGGTAACTACTGTAATTAACTAATGTTAATAAATAGAACCTTACTGTAAAGTGTTGCCCATGTTTTAATTATACAGATCCTGTATAGAAAAACATCTGTAACAATGAACTGGTATGCGGACATGCCAAATGAATGGCCTTAACATTAGTGGAACATAAACACCAAAACCAACTGAAAGTAAACAGAAAGACTATAAAACCTGATAGCAAATGGATGTTGATCTGGTGGAGGAGAAGCACATTACCATGATGCATTCGGTGAGATAATATGTCACTCTCGTCTGTATAACTGACTGTAACAAACACAATGCCCCAATTATGAATTAATGAAGACAACATTGGTGTCATCCATGTTTATTGAGCTGTTTTTTGTGTAATGATCTTGGCACATTAGATTTTAATTCAGTTGATTGTTTCGTTTTGCTCACACCGAGCGGTTGGGTTGCAGTAATGGACTCAAATATTGATTCCTCTAAATCGTTGATAATTCGGCTTTTTGTTTTTTTGACAATAGAGCCTTCCAGGCTAATTGTCGCTCGCAAAGGTCATTTCTAATGAATGTTGTGATTGTGAGGATGAAGTGTGATTATCTGAGTGTTCATCATGGCATACTAAACAGGGATAAATGTCAGCAGGGACGTGGGTCCAAATCGGGCACAGGGAGCTTGTGATGATCTCATTACTGGCAAACACCTGTAATGAAATTTCATCAGTAATCAATACATTGAAGACTTCAAAGGCACCAGAGTCATGTCATCCATTTGATTTGAGCTTTGTTGTAAAATGGAGGTGGCCAAACTATCTTTTTGTGCTTTCATCTGTGTAAGTCTAAGATATGACATATCTGTGATATAGAAAACAGCTTCAAACAGCTCTAAAATTGGTTCCATGCTGTGATCTTTACTGAATGAACGTACATCAAGCTAAAACTCTGAAATGCACACATGCATTTTCGAAAATATAAGTTGGATATAAAAGAATCAGCTATTAGGGAAAGTTCTCTGAACTTTGGCTAACATTCTGCCGTGAGCCGCGCAACTTTTGCAGCATGTCAAGCCCAAAATGGGTTAAAGGGTTAGTTCACCCCAAAATGAAAATTCTGTCAGTAAACCCTCATGTTGTTCCAACCCTGTAAGACTTTCGTTCATCTTCGGAACACAAATTAAGATATTTTTGATTAAATCTGAGAGCTGGATCACTCCTTCATAGGCTTCTAGGGATTGAAACTTGACAGCCCCGAAAAGTTAAAGGGTACCTATTATGGAATTTTGAAAATTACCTTTCATGTAGTGTGTAACATAGATCTAAGCGAACAAAAACATCCTGCAAAGTTTTAAATATGAAAGTTCACCGTATACAAAGTTATTGTCTCTCAAAAGTAAGAGTCGACTCTGAGTCGCTGATATGAATCGATAGACGAACGATGCATTTTCTCTAACTTTCGTAAGTCACTTGTACAAGTTATTTGAATAAGACATGCCCACTCATTGCGCGCGCCAGAAAACAGTGAAAACAACATGTCGATGAGCTGTTCTGAAGTGCGAATCAAAAGCAAACTTTTTTTTCACTGCCCAGGGACAAGCATGTGAAGAATCAGTGGCTAGAGTTTATATTTACAACTATACCACACAAGTATAGCCCGACCTTGAGCTGTGTTCACGTTATTTTAATGAGGATTCCTTTACAAACACAAATGCTTTCAAGTGTGGATACGCATTCGCGAGTCGCCTGATACTGAAGGGACGTTCAGTACCAAGTTTATTTGGATCGGCTTCCTCCTCCGAATCACAACCTGTAAGTACTGTTAATAATTGTTGCTTTTATGGGTTTTGTAGCATGCTCAATAAGTGTGTGTGTGTGTGTGTGTGTGTGTGTGTGTGTGTGTGTGTGTGTGTGTGTGTGTGTGTGTGTGTGTGTGTGTGTGTGTGTGTGTGTGTGTGTGTGTGTGTGTGTGTGTGTGTGTGTGTGTGTGTGTGTGTGTGTGTGTGTGTGTGAGTTACGCTCAGCGCTTAGGTCTCCAAGCTGTGTGTGTGTGTTTTTTGAAATATGTAAAATGTTTGTCGTTGTTATTGGAGTTGTCATAAAGAATAGAGCGTATTGTAATACTGCAGTGCTTTATCAATATGTTTAAGCTTTGGGTTAACGGGGAAAATAACTGACTGGGTCGTCTGACCAATCACTGCAGATTAGCGTCACGCAAAGGCGGGGTTTGAAAAATGAGTCGTCAAACGAATCATTTGGGAATCGCTGAGCAAATCAGATAAAAATAAATGCATATTATAAGACAACAAATGTGTATTTTGTCATTGCATGCATGTAAAACTGTTGTTGGGGACTCCCAGAACAACATTAGGAACATTTTAAATGCCATAATAGGTACCCTTTAAAGAAATCGTTCAAATAGTCCAAGTGACTACAGTGGCTCAATCTTAAGTTTATCAAGCGACGAGATTACTTTTTGAGTGCAAAAAACAAACAAAAATAACAACTTTATTCAAGTATTCACTTCCTTCTCTGTCGGCCTCGAGATTTCACGTGGTGTAATAGCGTAGTGCTTCTGTGTTGAACATCAGGAGGGATCCAGCTCTCAGATTTAATCAAAAATGTCTTAATTTGTGTTCCGAAGATGAACGAAAGTCTTACGGGGTTGGAACAACATGAGGGTGAGTAATTACTGACAGAATTTTAATTTTGGGGTGAACTATCCCTAAGACATGGTTAAAAATGGTGTAAACACACCTATATGTATGGTTGTAACCCCTTTTGTTTATCATGCATACCAATGTTTGCTGGAGTAGGTATGAGAAGTCATATTATAAAGTATGTGGATGACTCAGTGATTGTGCGTCATCTTCACGAAGACCATCTGAAGTATGGTCCTGTCATGGAGGATTTTGTGTCGTGGTGCGATTGATTTTCTCTTCAGCTTAATGCTAATAAAGCAAAGAACATGGTGATGACTATAGGAGGTACCCATCTAGTCATTTGATGACAACAACTAAAGGTTTGGACATTGAAATTGTCGACACTCAGAAATACTTGGTAAGTAGCCTTGTTAAGGTAGCAGGGAAGATTATTGGTGTTGATCAGACTGGTCCTTTAGACATTTTACAAAAGTATGTTTTTAAGAAGGCCCAGAAAGGAAGGAATGTTTTTTCTTTGTACGGTTGACCATACATTACGAACTGAGATTTAGTCATTGCCATCAGACCATCATTGAGTGCCTGTTAGCAGGACAAAAAGGTTAAGATACATTTTTGTGAATGCGGCCATCAAGCTAAACTGTTCTTGCCTGGAGGAGAGTGTACTTGGTGTACAAAATGTATGAATTAAGAATAGAGTCTGGTATTTTAATGTGCGTTTTAGACAATTATATTGTTTATAATGTATATTGGAACGGTCAAAACAACTGTTTGTGAACACTTGAGAGTTGACTAAGCATTAGTAATATGCATATATGGATATCTGCAAAAGACTTCAGCAAATTATTTTCATAGGATTCAGTTAATCATTAATGTTAGATAATTCTGTGTATGGTTAAAAAGTATACTGTTAATGCCCAGACACCAACATAGTGCACACAATAATTGTCAATGGCATTTCATATCGAATTTTTCACTGCGTGTCTTTAGTAAATCCAGACACCGTTTTTTTTTTTAACGTCAACAGAGGTTTTGGGCTAGTGCAAGCTGTTAGTGAATCTGTCCCTTTCTATAAAAAAAGTCAAGTCATGAGAGTTTGGAACAACATGACAATTTTTTCATTTTGGGCAGAACTTTTCCTTTAAGTATAAGCTTGTGCACTGACACACTATGGTAGTTAGAATGAAATTATCATATCTGCATTATGAGCAATTCAGATGAAGGCTTGCAATGATGAATACAGACTGTCTTTGCCGTTAGCATGATGCAGACTGTCATCTCAAAGCACTTGATGCGTTCTGACAGCCTTTTGGAGTGTAAGACATGATTACAGAGAAAGAGCAAGGCATTAACATTAGGACGGAATTTAAATGGACCCGAAGTAGATTTCACTCAAAAATGAAAATGTACTCACCCATATATCATTCCAAACCTGAACAACTCTCCTTGTTCCGTGGTGGTATCAACATTGCTGTTCTTTTCCATTTATTGAAAGTGTCACGATGGCGGCCAGGGAAGATGAGCAGAGCTTTTCATTTTTAGCAAATTTTATTTATTTACAAAAAACCAAGAAGGCAATCCAGAAGGCAAGAATCAGCATAACAGCTTCACGTAAAGATGATACAAGACAAAAATAACCAAAATTAAGGCATGTCTAATTGAGGGACCAAACAAGACTCAGGTGAACACAATCAATTAACCAACAAGTAGCTAGAGTCTGAAATCTATGGAAGCTTGTTTCCGCCACAGAATGAAAAATAAAAAAGGTAATTGCGACTTTTTATCTCTCAATTCTGGCTTTTTTTCTCACAATTGCGAGTTTACATCTCGCAATTCTGACTTTATTTCTCAGAATTGCGAGATATAAAGTCAGAATTGCGTGAAACAAAGTCGCAATTGGGTGTTATAACATCAGAATTGCGAGATATAAAGTCACAGTTGCGTGTTATAAAGTCAGAATTGCATGTTATAAAGTCGCAATTGCGTGTTATAAAGTCAGAATTGCGATATATAAAGTCTCAATTGCGTGTTATAAAGTCAGAATTGTGAGATATAAAGTCACAATTGCGTGTTATAAACAGTGTTTGGAATAACGCCGTTTAAAAGAATGGCGTTAGGTAACGACGTTATTTTTTCAGTAACAGGGTAATCTAACTAATTACTTTTCCCGTCATTGCAACGCCGTTAACGTTACTGGACGTTAAATGCGGTGCGTTACCACCGTTTCCACGGGCGTCAGTTTGGTTTGAAATGCTGGGGACAGAGACGCATTTGGAAGTGCATTTTCAGAACTGCGGGATACAAACTTGTCAGACTGTGCAGCCTCTCTGCTCAACCCGTAAATAAATCCATCGATCCACAATCATAATTTGAGTTCTTGAATGGTCTTGTGGTAGAACTTTTGCCACGCGTGTCAGAGGTTACAGGTTCTAATCCACGCTCGAATAGGTTTTTTTTCTCTCATTAAAACTGAATATGTTCATCAGTGGTTACAGTCTATATCAAGCAGGGACACGGGACGGTTGAGTGCATTTTATTTTGTGATTTCACCGGAATGAATAGAGTCCACAACGGCGATAGATTGAAGAGAGCGTCCGAGTGAATACTGCGCGCGCGCCACAAGAGAACAAATGCAGCCGCGGCAACGAGCGCTCAGCTTGAGTTCAAAACCAAAACAACACTAGATCTCTTATTTAATAGCGAACTAAATGAATGCTCTGCTAGTTAACTGGAGATGTTTTATTGATTTGTTTCTAAAAGGGGTGGGTACAAAATGACTCGACAAAATCGCGAGTGCATCTTTTGTGCGTTACTATGTATTGATTGAATAAACTGTGTAATCCGAACGCACGCCTGGCTCACACAGCTAGTGGTAGAGGAGCTGGGTTAATAGTGCAGTGAAGTGCAGGATAAACCTCTTGCTGTCTGTCGACGTGCAATAAATATAGAAAGTTATGTACAAACACTAATAATTTCAACTGACTTGTGAAAACTGCTAAAAAAAATACAAAATTCTTTGACATATAGCAACTTATTTTTTTTAACAGTAACGCAAATAGTTACTTTCCCTGGTAACGAGTTACTTTTATTATAGAGTAATTCAGTTACTAACTCAGTTACTTTTTGGAACAAGTAGTGAGTAACTATAACTAATTACTTTTTTAAAGTAACGTTCCCAAAACTGGTTATAAAGTCAGAATTGTGAGATATAAAGTCGCAATTGCGTGTTATAAAGTCAGAATTGCGAGATATAAAGTCGCAATTGCGTGTTATAAAGTCAGAATTGCGTGATATAAAGTCGCAATTGCGTGTTATAAAGTCAGAATTGCGAGATATAAAGTTTCAATTGCGTGTTATAAAGTCAGAATTGCGAGATATAAAGTCGCAATTGCGTGTTATAAAGTCAGAATTGCGAGATATAAAGTCACAATTGCGTGTTATAAAGTCAGAATTGCGAGATATAAAGTCGCAATTGCGTGTTATAAAGTCAGAATTGCGAGATATAAAGTCACAATTGCGTGTTATAAAGTCAGAATTGCGAGATATAAAGTCACAATTGCGTGTTATAAAGTCAGAATTGCGAGATATAAAGTCGCAATTGCGTGTTATAAAGTCAGAATTGCGAGATATAAAGTCGCAATTGCGTGTTATAAAGTCAGAATTGTGAGATATAAAGTCACAATTGCGTGTTATTAAGTCAGAATTGAGAAATATAAAGTCGCAATTGCGTGTTATAAAGTCAGAATTGCGAGATATAAAGTCGCAATTGCGTGTTATAAAGTCAGAATTGTGAGATATAAAGTCACAATTGCGTGTTATTAAGTCAGAATTGCGAGATATAAAGTCGCAATTGCGTGTTATAAAGTCAGAATTGTGAGATATAAAGTCGCAATTGCGTGTTATAAAGTCAGAATTGCGAGATATAAAGTCGCAATTGCGTGTTATAAAGTCAGAATTGCTAGATATAAAGTCGCAATTGCGTTTTTATAAAGTCAGAATTGCGAGATATAAAGTCGCAATTGCGTGTTATAAAGTCAGAATTGTGAGATATAAAGTCGCAATTGCGTGTTATAAAGTCAGAATTGCGAGATATAAAGTCGCAATTGCCTGTTATAAAGTCAGAATTGCGAGATATAAAGTCGCATTTGCGTGTTATAAAGTCAGAATTGCGAGATATAAAGTCGCAATTGCGTGTTATAAAGTCAGAATTGTGAGATATAAAGTCACAATTGCGTGTTATTAAGTCAGAATTGCTAGATATAAAGTCGCAATTGCGTTTTTATAAAGTCAGAATTGCGAGATATAAAGTCGCAATTGCGTGTTATAAAGTCAGAATTGTGAGATATAAAGTCACAATTGCGTGTTATAAAGTCAGAATTGTGAGATATAAAGTCACAATTGCCTGTTATAAAGTCAGAATTGTGAGATATAAAGTCGCAATTGCGTGTTATAAAGTCAGAATTGCGAGATATAAAGTCAGAATTGCGTGAAACAAAGTCGCAATTGGGTGTTATAACATCAGAATTGCGAGATATAAAGTCACAGTTGCGTGTTATAAAGTCAGAATTGCATGTTATAAAGTCGCAATTGCGTGTTATAAAGTCAGAATTGCGATATATAAAGTCTCAATTGCGTGTTATAAAGTCAGAATTGTGAGATATAAAGTCACAATTGCGTGTTATAAACAGTGTTTGGAATAACGCCGTTTAAAAGAATGGCGTTAGGTAACGACGTTATTTTTTCAGTAACAGGGTAATCTAACTAATTACTTTTCCCGTCATTGCAACGCCGTTAACGTTACTGGACGTTAAATGCGGTGCGTTACCACCGTTTCCACGGGCGTCAGTTTGGTTTGAAATGCTGGGGACAGAGACGCATTTGGAAGTGCATTTTCAGAACTGCGGGATACAAACTTGTCAGACTGTGCAGCCTCTCTGCTCAACCCGTAAATAAATCCATCGATCCACAATCATAATTTGAGTTCTTGAATGGTCTTGTGGTAGAACTTTTGCCACGCGTGTCAGAGGTTACAGGTTCTAATCCACGCTCGAATAGGTTTTTTTTCTCTCATTAAAACTGAATATGTTCATCAGTGGTTACAGTCTATATCAAGCAGGGACACGGGACTGTTGAGTGCATTTTATTTTGTGATTTCACCAGAATGAATAGAGTCCACAACGGCGATAGATTGAAGAGAGCGTCCGAGTGAATACTGCGCGCGCGCCACAAGAGAACAAATGCAGCCGCGGCAACGAGCGCTCAGCTTGAGTTCAAAACCAAAACAACACTAGATCTCTTATTTAATAGCGAACTAAATGAATGCTCTGCTAGTTAACTGGAGATGTTTTATTGATTTGTTTCTAAAAGGGGTGGGTACAAAATGACTCGACAAAATCGCGAGTGCATCTTTTGTGCGTTACTATGTATTGATTGAATAAACTGTGTAATCCGAACGCACGCCTGGCTCACACAGCTAGTGGTAGAGGAGCTGGGTTAATAGTGCAGTGAAGTGCAGGATAAACCTCTTGCTGTCTGTCGACGTGCAATAAATATAGAAAGTTATGTACAAACACTAATAATTTCAACCGACTTGTGAAAACTGCAAAAAAAAATACAAAATTCGTTGACATATAGCAACTTATTTTTTTTAACAGTAACGCAAATAGTTACTTTCCCTGATAACGAGTTACTTTTATTATAGAGTAATTCAGTTACTAACTCAGTTACTTTTTGGAACAAGTAGTGTGAGTAACTATAACTAATTACTTTTTTAAAGTAACGTTCCCAAAACTGGTTATAAAGTCAGAATTGTGAGATATAAAGTCGCAATTGCGTGTTATAAAGTCAGAATTGCGAGATATAAAGTCGCAATTGCGTGTTATAAAGTCAGAATTGTGAGATATGAAGTCGCAATTGTGTGTTATAAAGTCAGAATTGTGAGATATAAAGTCGCAATTGCGTGTTATAAAGTCAGAATTGCGAGATATGAAGTCGCAATTGCGTGTTATAAAGTCAGAATTGCGAGATATAAAGTCGCAATTGCGTGTTATAAAGTCAGAATTGCGAGATATAAAGTCGCAATTGCGTGTTATAAAGTCAGAATTGCGAGATATAAAGTCGCAATTGCGTGTTATAAAGTCAGAATTGCGAGATATAAAGTCGCAATTGCGTGTTATAAAGTCAGAATTGCGAGATATAAAGTCGCAATTGCGTGTTATAAAGTCAGAATTGCGAGATATAAAGTCGCAATTGCGTGTTATAAAGTCAGAATTGCGAGATATAAAGTCGCAATTGCGTGTTATAAAGTCAGAATTGCGAGATATAAAGTCGCAATTGCGTGTTATAAAGTCAGAATTGCGAGATATAAAGTCGCAATTGCGTGTTATAAAGTCAGAATTGCGAGATATAAAGTCGCAATTGCGTGTTATAAAGTCAGAATTGCGAGATATAAAGTCGCAATTGCGTGTTATAAAGTCAGAATTGCGAGATAAAGTCGCAATTGCGTGTTATAAAGTCAGAATTGCGAGATATAAAGTCGCAATTGCGTGTTATAAAGTCAGAATTGCGAGATATAAAGTCGCAATTGCGTGTTATAAAGTCAGAATTGCGAGATGTAAAGTCGCAATTGCGTGTTATAAAGTCAGAATTGCGAGATGTAAAGTCGCAATTGCGTGTTATAAAGTCAGAATTGCGAGATGTAAAGTCGCAATTGCGTGTTATAAAGTCAGAATTGCGAGATGTAAAGTCTCAATTGCGTGTTATAAAGTCAGAATTGCGAGATATAAAGTCGCAATTGCGTGTTATAAAGTCAGAATTGCGAGATATAAAGTCGCAATTGCGTGTTATAAAGTCAGAATTGCGAGATATAAAGTCGCAATTGCGTGTTATAAAGTCAGAATTGCGAGATATAAAGTCGCATTTGCGTGTTATAAAGTCAGAATTGCGAGATATAAAGTCGCAATTGCGTGTTATAAAGTCAGAATTGCGAGATATAAAGTCTCAATTGCGTGTTATAAAGTCAGAATTGCGAGATATAAAGTCTCAATTGCGTGTTATAAAGTCAGAATTGCGAGATATAAAGTCGCAATTGCGTGTTATAAAGTCAGAATTGCGAGATATAAAGTCTCAATTGCGTGTTATAAAGTCAGAATTGCGAGATATAAAGTCGCAATTGCGTGTTATAAAGTCAGAATTGCGAGATATAAAGTCGCAATTGCGTGTTATAAAGTCAGAATTGCGAGATATAAAGTCGCAATTGCGTGATATAAAGTCGCAATTGCGTGTTATAAAGTCAGAATTGCGAGATATAAAGTCGCAATTGCGTGTTATAAAGTCAGAATTGCGAGATATAAAGTCGCAATTGCGTGTTATAAAGTCAGAATTGCGAGATTATAAAGTCGCAATTGCGTGTTATAACGACTTTATATCACGCAATTCTGACTTTATAACACACAATTGGGACTTTATTTCATGCAATTCTGACTTTATATCTCGTATTTCTGAGAAATAAAGTGAGAATTGCGAGATGTAAACTCGCAATTGTGAGAAAAAAAGTCAGAATTGTGAGATAAAAAGTCGCTATTATTTATTTATTTATTTGTTTATTTGTTTATTTATTTAGTGGCGGAAACAAGCTCCCATAGAAATCACCCATAGTATGATGAAAAGATTAATCTTGAACTCTGTCATGGAAACTATGTAGAAATCTTAAACAATTTAATAATCAATTGAAAAGGAATGTATACCTGTATGATATTACACTGTATCCACACTGGACCAACGGTTAGGAAAAGCTTCTGGTCAGATTTGGGAATTAATTTGGCACGCGACTCTAACACTGCATTATGGGTATTCTCTAGCAGTTGAGCGTACACTCGTTATTGCAGTGCAGTGTAGGATTGAATGAGTGCACTCAATACGCCTTATTCACGGCAGCGCCATCTTTGATTTTTAATGAGAATGAAAGCGAGGCTGTGAGGGATAGACATGCATTCAATGGGCTGTACTGTTATTTAATGTGTTTTCGGATTGTTCTGCTCATGAAACACTGCAAAAATATCTTTCCAAGAAATTTCAGTTGACAAAAAACTCCCGACAATATAAGCTGTTGAAAATTGAAAGTAATCTAGGAGCTTTATTCAGCTTTTTACAGCGGATGCCATTGGAAACACGGTAAGTCTATCCCTCACAGCCTCACGTTCATAACTGTCATGGCGCTGCTCTGAATAAGGTCTATAATGTCCACTATGGTTTCGTACACCACTACAAAAGGCTGTTCCTTCATATAGTGCCCTATTTAAGAGTATAGGGGGAGATTTCGGACATAGCCCAACTAGTAACGGGAACAAAGGGAACAGGAACTAAACACCTGAAGGAAACCATGGGAACCAAACGAAAATCAACATAAGAGTCCATACATAGAACATAAGCACTACAGAAAGTAAAATGGGAACAATAAAAGCATAAAAGTATCATAAAAGCAGTTTATGTGACTTATGAGTGTTATATACTGTGTATAAAATATTTCAAGCTATAAAATATCTCATATTTTTGAAAATTCCTTTTGTGTTCTACCAAAGAAAAATAAATTAATACAGATTGGTTTGTCAGAGTGAGTAAATCAAATTAGGCAGAACATTGAAGACACAGGAAGTCTTGATGTGTGTCCTTTGTGGTCATTCAGACAGTGCATGTGCCCTTTCGGTTGCACCTGTCATCAGTGAAGCTAGAATGAAGGCAAGGTGTGAAAGAATACAATATGGAGAGCTATTTTACAGCTGAAAGACTTATGATAATTGAGAAAAGAGAATAATACATGGACAAACAGACCGAGAAATGAGTTTGAGCTTTTTTTCTGTAGCTTTTTGATAGAGTTTGTGAAGTCTCTTTTCTCTTACGTGCCCTCACTGCGCCTCACATTCTCTCTTCCTCTAGAAGAAACTCAGCCGCCTCTAACCAAAAACGTTAACGGTGGATGTAGAAATACATGACCACTCATTTTTAAATAGTTTTATTGACTAATGAATGCTGTACGATGGATGGATTTCTGGATGGTTGGTGAGAGGCCTCCACGTTCCAGCAAGACTGCGACGTCAGCAAGGAGCTCGTGGGTGAAGATTCAGGTTGAAATATTGGGAAGTGAGATGGAAGGTCCCTTTAGGGTCTCTCGGAGTATCAAAATGGTTTCTGGAGGATATGTGGCATTTACAACTGATCAGTTTTTGCTATGATATAAAAAGAAGGATATTGCCTTCGAAAATAAAAGGATTTTCATTCAGGACAATGCACTATCCCATGCTGCAAAAAGCATCAGTAAAACAGTTTGGAAATGTATTTCTAAATGTTTCTCTTTGTGATCTTTGGTTAAGAGCAGCTGAAATGCAACTTGGAGCAAGGTTGTGAGTGGTTCTCTTACGAGAGTATCTCTCGTACTGCGTAATATCTTACGCTATGGGGAAACACTCTTTCCTCGAGATATTGAAGCCAAAAATTACCCTTAATTTTTTTAATCATGCAAAACGCTTTTGCAGCAGCAAGCAGACAAGGGCGAAACAGCTCGCGCGCCCATTGGCTGCCTCGCTGGAAAAGCTGCAGCCTATCGAGTGAAGGCACTGCGTGACGTAATGATGAATGAAGACGCTTCGCGCTCATTTCGTCATGTCCCGCCAGTATAGGCGTGGTCTCGCCCTAAAAATACCCCTCGATAGCTGTATTTCTCTGATTTTTCATTCTTCACGCGAAGCTCACGCATCGCGGGATCCAGAGTGAGAAGCCGCGCCGTTGACTTGTAGCCTTCTCAGCGGGACGTGCCATCTTCTGAAGTCGCTGGCCCAGCCGCCTTCAACTGCCGTACCTGCTGCGCTTTCCGGCGTACTATATCCTTTTACTCTGCTAAGTGTGTGTGTGTTTGCTTACGTGACGCAACACCCATTTCTACTGTTCTAAAAGAGCTGCGTCTTTTTAAAGATGCCTTCCTGTGGTTCTTGCCGAGCCCCACTCAGCGACGAGGACCGCCACGTCATCTGCGTGTCCTGCCTGGGTGAGGATCACGCGGCCACCGCGCTCGCTGACGGCGGATGCCATCATATTGAACGCTTGGCTATGGTGACTCTGCGGACTCGCCTAGCTTCGTTCTCCGAGCCCGCATCCCAGCCCGCCGTGAGGCCGCGCCGCAAGAAGCGCCGCGCCCTGCGCGCGCCCGAGCTATTTCCAGCCCGCCAAAGCTCGCCGGTTCGCCCGCCAGCTTCGCCGGCTTCGCTCGAGTCGCTCCCAGACGGACAGCGGCCGCCGTCTGCCGCCGCGTCCGCACTTGAGCTCGACAAACTTACCGGAGACGGCATTGAAACTGAGCCGATGCGTCCGCTCTCTCAAGCCGTGGATTACATCGGCCTGAATGGTGAGATACATTTGTGGCTAACGCTATCCGAGATGACGGAAGCTGAGCGCTCCGTGTTCCTCGACGTTCTCGCTCTGCTGGACGCCGCCCCCCTCAGCGCGGGCCCCGGCCGAGGATTGGGATAAAGCCCGAGGTCTCGAGGCCTTCCTAGTCTCTCTAGGAAAGCGACGGTGTTCAGTTCCCGCTGCGGCCGGATTTTCACCAAAACTTCTCGCTCGTTCAGTTCCAAGCAATGTGACTGTTCCAGTGTATTTCGCAGTGAGCAAGCTGGTTCCACAGCCCGCTTGCCTGCGCACAAAGGCCGTCGTTTCGGCTAACTAGCAGCGCCGCCAGGCCCGAGATCAAACACCGCGCTCTCGCTCTGCTGGACGCCGCCCCCCTCAGCGCGGGCCCCGGCCGAGGATTGAGGTAAAGCCCGAGGTCTCAAGGCCTTCCTAGTCTCTCTAGGAAAGTGACGTGTTCAGATCCCGCTGCGGCCGGATTTCCACCAAAACTTCTCGCTCGTTCAGTTCCATGCGTTGTGACTGTCCCAGTGTATTTCGCAGTGAAGCAGCCGGTGTTTCAGCCCGCTTGCCTGCGCACAAAAGCCGTTTCTATGGCTACCCAGATAAATCCAATAAAGAGTGCATTTTCTGGTGTTCCTGCCACGGCCGATGGTGTTACGAGTGTTGTAAGAATGCCCACGTCCCAGTGCCCATTCCCACACCCAGACACAGCCCGCCACGGTGCAGGGCTAGCACAAATAAAACCAACTCATGTTGGTTGTGCAGAAAATGTAGTGAACGCGCCCATACAATGCCCGCTTACACTACACGATGCGTGTCCCTTGGTTTCTGTAAAAACGAAACTAACACACATTTAGTCGGCGCGAGCCGACAGTGTTCTCAGTGCAGTAAATGTGCCCGCTGTTCCGCATTTCCTCACTGACACGCCGAATCCCACGGGATTCACCCCCGCTCGCTTTCTATGCACAACCCGTCACAGAAAAGCTGAGCGCGGCCAGGCTGCCCGCTGTGATTAGCGCGCACCTCGCACGCTGTGAACACAGCATTTGATTCAGTCGGCGCGAGCCGAGTATTTTCCGTGCAGAAAATGTGCCCGCTGTCTCGCGCCCGCATTTCCTCACTGACACGCCGAATCCCACGGGATTCACCCCCGCTCGCTTTCTATGCACAACCCGTCACAGAAAAGCTGAGCGCGGCCAGGCTGCCCGCTGTGATTAGCGCTCACCTCGCACGCTGTGAACACAGCGTTGATTCAGTCGGCGCGAGCCGAGTATTCTCCGTGCAGAAAATGTGCCCGCTGTCTCGCGCCCGCATTTCTCACAGACACTCCGAATCTCACGGGATTCACCCCCGCTCGTCTTCTCTGCACAACCCGTCACAGAGAAGCTGAGCGCGGCCAGGCTGCCGGCTTTGATCAGCGCGCGCCTCGCACGCTGTATACACAGCAGTGATTTAGTCGCGCGAGCTGACAGTATTCTCAGTGTAGTAAATGTGCCGCATTAGTAAATGTGCCCACATTCCCTCACACGCGCCGAATCCCACAGGATTCGCCCCGCTCGCTTTCTCTGCGCGTCCCGCCATAGAGAAGCTGAGCGCGGCCAGGCTGCCCGCTGTGATCAGCGCGCCCCCGCCTCGAACGCTGTAAACACGGTGCTGTGTTCCCAGTACACAGGGGCTCTCGAGCCGCCGTCCTGCCGCGGCCAGAGCCCAGATTTCATTCTACCCCTAGCTATTCACCAGGATGCGTGGTCAAGGCTTCCCGGGGTATCAGAATGGGTGTTGAACACTATAACGAGAGGCTGTTCGCTACAGTTCGCTCGACGCCCCCGCCGTTATACGGCGCGAGTCGAAACTACGGTGTATAGCGAAGTGTTTCATCTACTTCGAGCCGAGATAGCGAAACTACTGAGAAAAGGGGCTATAGAACCTCTATCTCAGGGCGAAGGGGGCTTATACAGCAGATATTTTCTGGTACCGAAAAAAGATGGTGGGCTCAGACCCATTCTAGATCTGCGACTGCTGAACAGAACGCTCGGGAAGCGCCAGTTCAGAATGCTTACGACCAGGAAAATCCTCGCGCAAGTGCGCAAAGGAGACTGGTTCATGTCAACAGATCTGAAAGACGCCTATTTTCAAATACAAATAGCGTCCCATCACAGGCGATTCTTGAGATTCGCCTTCGAGGGCGAATCATATCAATACACAGTCCTGCCGTTCGGCCTGTCCATAGCACCCCGTACGTTCACGTAGTGCATGGACGCGGCCCTCGCCCCCTGAGACTTCGGGGCATGCGAGTTTTGAACTACTTGGACGACTGGCTGATTCTAGCTCGTTCACGAACGGAGCTCATAGAACACAGGGCCGCATTACTCGAGCACCTCGAGGAGCTGGGCCTTACAGTCAGTTGGGCGAAAAGCTCACTGCTCCCCAGTCGGAGAATTTCCTTCTGGGAACAGTGTTGGACTCGCTATCCATGACAGCACGCCTGTCACCGGAGCGCGGATTGAATATCAGCACGTCGCGAGATCCTTCCGCCACGGCTCTATAGTCCCGCTCAGAAGGTTTCAGAAAATGCTGGGTCTGATGGCCTCAGCAGCCTCCGTACTCCAGTTGGGCCTGCTCCGCATGCGCCCACTGCAGCTATGGCTAAAAGCACGAGTTCCCCCAGGGCGTGGACCGCGGGTCTATTTCGCACGCCTTTGCAGGCTGGCGGAACCCCTCTTGGTCTGGGCCCAGCGCAACCTCCTTTCTCTGAAAGCGGCGCACGTGCCTGGGCACCTGAATACGGGTCCAGACAAGCTGTCCAGAGACAACGTCCCGACAGGAGAATGGTCGCTGCATCCGCAGACGGTCCAGCTGCTGTGGGAAACGTTTGGCAGAGCGCAGGTGGACCTGTTCGCGTCCCGCGAGAACGCTCACTGCCCAGTATTCTTCTCGAAAAGCAGGGACGCGCTGGCCCATGCTTGACCCAGCGGTCCCCTGTATGCTTTTCCCCCTGTCTCGCTCCTGCCTCAGGTGTTGGAACGGATCAGGGAAAATGGATGCCCAGTGCTGCTTGTAGCTCCGCTCTGGACGAACCAGGCTTGGTTTCCGGTCCTGATGCGGATGGCCAGCACTGCCCCGTGGCCTGTACCGTTGAGGAGAGATCTCCTCTCTCAGGCGGAGGGCTCGATTTGGCATCCTCGCCCGGAACTGTGGTCCCTGCACGCATGGGCCATCAACGGGTACCCGCTAGCCTCCCAGAAGGAGTGCTAAACACGATCGCGCAGGCTAGAGCTCCGTCTACCAGACGGCTCTATGCCTCGAAATGGTCGGTGTTCTCTACTTGGTGTCGAGCCCGTGGCTTTTCACCTGTGTACTGCGGGGTTAAGGAAGTGCTTGCCTTCCTTCAGGAGCTGATGGATAAGGGAAGGACCCCATCCACGCTCAGAGTTTACGTGGCGGCCATAGCAACGCTTGCTAAACCGGTGTCTGGCCAGTCACTGGGGAAAAACGACTTAGTCGTGCGTTTCCTAGTAGGAGCTCGGAGGTTTAAACCCTCCCAGGCCCCCTTCAGTCCCGGCTTGGGACCTTTCCACGGTCTTGGAGGCCATGAAAGGCGCCCCGTTTGAGCCGATCCAGCTGTCGGACATGAAGCACCTGTCCCTTAAGACGGTGTTTCTATTGGCTCTCGCTTCAGTGAAGCGTGTAGGGGACTTACAGGCGCTTTCTGTAAGCGCGTCATGTCTGAAGTTTGGGCCTAACGACTCAAAGGTCGTACTCAAACCGAGGCACGGCTACGTGCCGAAATCCCTCAATACACCGTTTAGGGCCCAGGTAATTTCCCTGTCAGCCCTTCCGGTTCTCGATGAGGAGAGGGACGCGAGTCTCCTTTGCCCTGTCAGGGCGTTAAGGGCTTATGTGTCCCGCTCGGCTGGGTTCAGGCAGACCGAGCAGCTTTTCGTTTTGTTGGCGGCCGTTCTAAGGGACTCGCCGCCTCAAAACAGAGCCTATCCAGATGGATAGTGGATGCCATAGCGCTGGCTTACACTTCCAAGGGCCTGCGGTGCCCATTGGGTGTCAAAGCGCACTCCACAAGAGGCGTAGCCTCGTCGTGGGCATGGTATAGCGGGGTCTCCCTGCAGGATATCTGTACGGCTGCGGGCTGGGCCTCGCCGTCGACATTTATCAAGTACTATAACCTGGAGGTGCCCGCCTTACAAGCTAAGCTTTTGGCGGTCTGAACTTCGGGCTTATCGGCCGCCAATGCGGCTATGTTGCCCTTACGGGTCGGTACCCCTACGGGACTTTTATGAAGGAGTGATGCTTCTAGCCTCTCCTCCTCTACTCTATGTGAGTTATGGTGATTATGCACTAGATGTGCCCCGGGCTTGGCCCCGGGACTCTGGTGTTGGATCCCTGTCCGCACGGCGTTTTGTATGGGGTCCCCATAGCGTAAGATATTACGCAGTACGAGAGATACTCTCGTAAGAGAACGTACTCGGTTACTAACGTAACCTCGGTTCTCTCTAGAGAGGGAACGAGTACTGCGTATCTTGCCGTGCTTGAACTATGCTCTGGTTCGCTTCGGTGTACAAAATCAGAGAAATACAGCTATCGAGGGGTATTTTTAGGGCGAGACCACGCCTATACTGGCGGGACATGACGAAATGAGCGCGAAGCGTCTTCATTCGTCATTACGTCACGCAGTGCCTTCACTCGATAGGCTGCAGCTTTTCCAGCGAGGCAGCCAATGGGCGCGCGAGCTGTTTCGCCCTTGTCTGCTTGCTGCTGCAAAAGCGTTTTGCATGATTAAAAAAATTAAGGGTAATTTTTGGCTTCAATATCTCGAGGAAAGAGTGTTTCCCCATAGCGTAAGATATTACGCAGTACTCGTTCCCTCTCTAGAGAGAACCGAGGTTACGTTAGTAACCGAGTACGTTCTTGGAGAGGTTCTGGAGAGTCCAGACACCAGCAGCTTCAAATACCTGTTTTCTGCACAACCGTGGCTTTTAATACAATTATTATTATTTTCTGACAGAAGTTTTCTTAATAAGCCTTTATCTGACCACGTTCTCTTGTGCTGTAAATTACGCACAAATCTTATATATAGTTCGATAATCTCTATTCAGTTTTCACAATATTTGTCATGTGTTGAGTTTGTTTGTTCATGTTTAGAGTTTATTGTTGATCTGTTTTTCTTTTCTGTTTAGGTCTGAGGGTATGTTTACACGACAACGATATGTTTAAAACGAGAAGTTTTTCCTTCGTGTTTTCCGTGTTCAGATGACACTATTGTCAAAACAATCCCCATTCACGGATCCGCAAAAACGACTAAAACTGCAGTATTCTGCTGCCAGGCCATTTGATGGCGATGAAACACTATTGACTGAACACGTAATACGCATGTTCATGACGTCATCGTCTTCAGAGATATGCGTTTTTGTTGATTACATGGAGACCGTTTTAAAAAGTTTGCGCTTTCCGGCACCCAAAACGTCGTTGTCGTGTAAATGAACGGCCAAAACATATACAAATTTTTGGTTGAAAATGGTGTCGTGTAAACAGCCCCTGTTTCTAAGGCTAGTTTTCTAGTGTGTTATTTGCCAATTGCTGCGTCCCAATTCGCATACTATCCGTCCTAAATAGTATTCGAAAATAGAATTAGTACGTCCCAAAACGTAGTATGTTGAAAGGAGTGTTTCAAAGATACCCGGATGGTCTACTATTTCCGGTCAGAATCTGAAGTGCAGATCGATGGGCACTCTAACGGCTGATATTAGCCCACAACCCATCGCGCGCTGGACAAGGGTTCGGTTAGAACTACAAACACGAGTGAAAAGTGTTGAAAAACTACAGACATGGAGGACACGCGAGTCCTGCGGTTGTGTAGAGAGGTTTAGATAAAGAGGTTTGAGTGATTAATTATCAGTATATAACCTGACGAAAATGAATTTATTCAATATTGTCCACATTATATTGCATCTGCAGCAGCATTGTGAACTTTTGTAATGATACGTTTAGCCATTACCTTTTAAATGCATTATTATGTTCAAATTGCAAACACCATGATTTTAACTGTGACAAGATGATTGACAGGGCAGTTTCATAGGGCATTTTACGGTGACAAGATGCACGCAGCACGCGACAGAGCTGTCCGTTAAGGATGACGTGATAGTATGTCCCAAAGCTTGCCTACTCTTTAGCTACACACTCAAAAGTATGTACTTTTTCTTCACAAAAAGTGTACATACGTAAGTGAATTGGGACGCAGCATCTGTCTTTAGCTATTATTCTTCTTCTTTTGTGTTTTTTGGCGGTTGGCAAACATGCTTGAGGTGCATTTCCGCCACCTACTGGGATGGAGTGTGAAGCCTCAATGAACGAAAGGAACAATTAACTTGGAGAAATAAAAGAAGAAAAACTATATCCTTCTAATTAAGTTGGTATCTCTTCAATATTTTATGAGAATATTGAACACCTTTAACAGTTTCTGTGCCTTCTGAAATATATTCTGATCTATGACACTGATTTCCAAATCTCTTAATTGGTCTAATAAATGCAGCAGTCCATCACACATTCCCATAATAGGCAGTGAATAATGAAGGTTATTTAGTGTGTCCTATACGGAGCCTGGTCATAACGATATCTTCTCTTCTGTTAACATATACCCTTCTATCCCCACTTTAGGTTGAATGCTGAATAGGGCCACATTTAGACATAGCCGGGTATTTAGAGAAACAAATATTCCCCCCCCCTCCATTTTCAATAAAAACATTGTGCATACAACATCGTTTTCAAAACAGTTGTCATTTACATCAACCCGCATAAATGCGCCGTCGAGCGCCATCATAACTATTCCAAACGGGCGCTCACATGACGTTAAGCATTTTCTGGCGCATAATGTGACGTTCGAGATTCTGAAACCCGTTTCTCTCAGTTGACACGGCAACACATAACCGGCATTATCAGAAATCTCCACTTTGGTCGGAGTTTTTAGAAATAATCATTTTCTGTGATAAAAACTGGGTTTTCGTGTAAATGAGATGCCAAACCGCAGGGAAATATCTGCGTCTTCCCTTTGTGTAAACGGGGCATAGGCGCCTCCCTTTTGACTCTTTATTCCATTCTTCTTGACACATATTTACAACTACTGTTTTAATAATACGTTTTACTTCTGTTTTACTAAATGGAATTTATATATCAACCTCCTCTCTTCCCAATGCTAACTTGGCCAGCTTGTCCACCACCTCATTCTCTTTTACCCCTACATGAACAGGTAATCCATACAAATTCTACTCTTACTCCTGTTTGTTTGATTAATTCTATATAAATTCTGTTTTTTTCAGGAATTTCCCTTCCTGTTTGTCTCCATGGTTACTAATTATTTTGAGTTTCAGTTCAGGTGTGTTTTGTTAGTTATCTCATTAGATCCTTTCTTTGTCCACTATATAGTCTTGTGTTTTCCTCTGTCTTTGTTAGCTATCTATCGTTGCATTATTCTGTTCATGTTTGGCTTGTTCCAGTTACCTGAGTATCTTGCTATTTTGAGTTTCGTTTTATTAAAAGTATTTCTGCACATCTTCTATGTTATTCTGTATTGCCTCCAACCAATGCTGACAATATTAGTTGTTTTCATGCCTTTTGCATAACATTGCACCATTTCAAGTTCTTCATCTTAAAAATCTGTCTTGCCGTATTGCATGAGAACTGTGACTTGCTTAATAATGTGGAACAACAACCTCTTTAAGTAGAGTTTCCATTTACATAAGTAGACCTGGCAAACTATTTAACAAACCTGTCTGAGATGGATGCCGCTAAAAAGATATGAGAAATAAAACAAACACACACCTTCTTTGAAAAACTATCTCAATGGTTATTGTACTAAATCCTTCTGATGTGTCACTTGCATAATAATTTGGAATACAGTGCATGTATACTGTAAATATAGCTGTCAAAAGTTTGAAAAACTACTTTTTAATGTTTTTGAAAGAAGTCTCTTCTGCTCACCAAGGCTGTTACAAACTGCTCAGAGACAAGGTTGAGGATCCAAATGCAGTTTATTAGAGTAATCCAGAATCGTGGTCAAGCACAGGAAGGCAGTCCAAACAAATAAACAAACAAACAAACAAACAACAAACAAACAGGCAGGGGTCAGAGGCAAAGATCCAAGAACCAAGAGACAATGGCTGCGTTCCAGTCCAAAATTGTCATGCCCTTCACTCGCTAACTTCCCTCCGTCTCGTTCACTCAGATGTACGTCATTGCTTACGTTGCATGAGTGCCCACTACTGGCGGAAACTGCAATGGGCTGAACTGGAACGTCCTAAGCAAGGGGGTAATCCATCAGCATAATGTATAATAATGTATTAAAGGCTCCATTACTTTGTATCTTACGTTATGGCCCCGTAGAAGCCATTTTTGTAAAAATAGGCTAACAATTGCATCATAACCACGCGACTTTCTGTCGCACAATAGAGACATTACCGTATAGACAGGAGGAGAAGCTCGCATGCAATCTTTTACTGTCTATAAGGCAATCGGGGGGACATAGAGGCATAAAGTCAAGGGAGAAGCCCATAGATAGAGAGTCCATAAAAGCAATGGGACAAAATATTTTAACAACGTTTTTGAGGAATTAGGTGATTCAGATTTGTCTTGCCACCGCTACTAGAAGATTTACAACTGTCAGACTGTCGTCACGCTCAGTTTGAGCCTGTGCAGTCGCTCAGCCATCAGACAGGAAGTGCAATAATCGGGCTTCAGTCTTCTCCGTTGAAATCAGTGGGGTCGCTGTGTCCATTTCTTTTAAGCCCCTTTCACACAGAGATTCCGGAAAATACACGGATAATGTGACCCTCGGCATTTGTCCCGGGATTGTTTGATTTCGGTTCATTCACACTGCCATGATTTGCCGGGATCTGTGAGTGCGTTCACACACAACCCGTTAATGTCCCGGAAAGCCGCGTGACGTCAGGATGAGACGTGTAACGTACGCGTCGAAAACATGTGCACGCGCGCACCTTTCCACAGAGCTGGCGAACGATCGCAGCTTCAGCGCGGATTGTGAGGAGCTCCTGTCTCTGCTTCATTCCAGATTGCAGACATTTTTTCGTTCTTTCTTTGTTGATGACGAACACAAACTCTCTCTCTCGAGCAACAGAGTCGCGCGATGGCACATGCGTCATCACTATGACACACCTCTTACGGCATTGGTTCTGGCTTTTGTTCACACAGCGCGCGTTCCGCGTCTGAACACGGCAATGTTACTAGGTCCCCAACCCGGGATCGATCCCGGCATCAATCCCAGGTCGTGTTTGCGTTTACACAGAA
The DNA here is from genome assembly GCA_036326025.1 of Chrosomus eos. Classification (NCBI taxonomy): domain Eukaryota; kingdom Metazoa; phylum Chordata; class Actinopteri; order Cypriniformes; family Leuciscidae; genus Chrosomus; species Chrosomus eos. The sequence goes on along the minus strand of CM070824.1, from coordinate 6,419,336 downwards.
GGCACTCTGGCAATTTGCCGGGTTCAAAGTGCTGTGTGAAAGGGGCTTTACTGTCTATGGTCCTAAGCCCTTGATCACTTGGAATCAGCTATGGAGTTGATTTATTATTTAAATTAGTTTCCCTTTAAGAATTTGTCTGCTGTGACGTCACAATCGTGTTGCATTGTGGTATATGGAGCGTCCTGAAATGTACATATGAAGTAGACTCGCTCCCTCGGTCAAAATCGAGGGAACAAGGTTCTGTCCATATAAACTTCCCTCGTCCACTTCACGAAGTGGAACGCACTTCAAAATGGCGGCAGGGATTCCCCCGAGGGGAAGTTCGCAAGTGTGTGTCTAAAAGTGGACTGGAACGCAGCCAATGAAACCAGAGAGAATGCTCAGAAATGCAGCAAAGCAACATACAAAACTTCACAGTGATGTGAGGTGAGTTGAGCTAAACAAGATAATGAGACACAGGTGAATGTGATAATGGATGAAGAGTCCAGGCAGTGAGTTATGGGAGATGTAGTTTGTGAGGGAATGACATTAGTCTGATGTGGAGTGCCCTCTGGTGGCTCTCAAGGGCACTCCAGCTGATGAGGTTACAAAGGCTGCATTTATTTAATCAAAATACAGAAACATTGTAAAATATTATTACTAATTAAAAGAACTTTTTTCTATTTGAATATATTTTAAAATGTAATATACTCCTGTGATGCAAAGCTGAACTTTCAGCTGATTCAGAAATCATTGTAATATGCTGATATGCTGCTAAGGTAACATTTCTCATTATTTTTATTGTTGTTAAAAACAGTTGTGCTGCTTTACAGATTTTTGTGATTAATATAAAGTTCAATGAACAACATTTAATTGCATTCATTACATGTATTTACTATGGAAGCTTGTTTCCGCCACAGAATGAAAAATATAAAAGGTTATTGCGACTTTTTATCTCACAATTCTGACTTTATTTCTCAGAACTGCGAGATATAAAGTCACAATTGCGTGTTATAAAGTCAGAATTGCATGATATAAATTCGCCATTGCATGTTATAAAGTCAGAATTGTGAGATATAAAGTCGCAATTGTGTGTTATAAAGTCAGAATTGCATGATATAAATTCGCCATTGCATGTTATAAAGTCAGAATTGTGAGATATAAAGTCGCAATTGCGTGTTATAAAGTCAGAATTGCGTGTTATAAAGTCAGAATTGTGAGATATAAACTATGAAGCACGACGCGATTGCTAGATTTATACCAGCGCCACACGCAATGCTAGTCCCGCGGATATAAAGGAATTAGGACATTTCATTCTACCGAACTACACACAAGTGCTGAATTAATACTCACACAGGGGTGCGTTTCCCAAAACCATCGTTGCTAACTAAGTTAGCAACTTTGATGGTTGCAATGCAATTTCCCATTGTCAACCATCCAAGTTGCTAACAGGTTAGCAACGATGGTTTTGGGAAACGCACCCCAGGTCAGTTTATCAGACGAATTAAACTTGAGGTAACGCAGCGCTGTTTCACTTGCTCTAACAGTTACTTTATCACACTAAACAGCATTTGAGTGTGTTGAATGTTGTTAGTTGGGTTGTTTGTTGGCTGTATGAGACTAAGTAAGCTAGATCAACATTAGAATAACATACAGATCATATTCTAACATTTCATCATGTTGAACTAAATAACATTGATTAGTTTTATGTACATTTGCTCCCTTGTCTAATAAAGTACATGCAACACTCGCGTCTCTGTCAAGTCGAAGTTAGTCGCGGACGTGAAGCTCTCTGCATCTCGAAAGATGTTGATCTTCAATTTAGTCTCTTTTTGTCTCAAAATCTACTTGCCATGGTCCATAATGTTTGAACAAAACAACAACAGCGTGAGCGTCCTGCTAGGCATAACGGGCATAACCCAGTTGTCAACGTCTATCGTTTGGTTACTATGGCAGTACTAGCGCAAACCTGGCGGAAACGCGGGATAACGCGGATATGACGCGACATTGACGGGCGACTCCTCACCCCTGCTCACACGCCCCGTTTTCTTGGTTAAAATCGCAATTTTCTCACGATTTACAAATAGTTGGAAACATTTGGGATATTGTAAGTAATCAACGAAACAAAATATATAACATTGGCCTAGTGGTTTTTGGATATTTTATTGCAATAATCCTACATATTGTACCTTTAAGCATTTATTAAATAGGAATCTTTTGTCACATTGTAAATGTCTTCACTGTCACTTTTGATCAATTTAATGCGTCCTTGACGAATAAAAATATACATGTCTTTAATCATAAGTTTGAATGATATCATTGTTTCCTCAAAACTGTTTTGTGAAAAACTGTTTGGTTAAATTTACTTTAGAAATTAACAACATGAATGAATTACAATGTATGAATTGTAATCGAAAAGTTAAAAACAAAACAAGCAGACATGGTTCAGATCAGTATTAACAGTGATGCTTGCCTAAGCAAACACCACTAATAAGCCATTCTTCCACAGGACTACAAATGAACCACAGCGGAGGAGGAAAGGTCAGGTTATAGTTCTCGCATCAAGGTTGCTTTGTGGAGTGTTAAATCACCATCCATTAGGTATTTGTTAAGGTTTGTTAACATTCATTAATTCAGAGCATGTCTGTGTATTAAAGACACTTGCACCTCAGGCATCTGTGCTTTCAAAAACGTGCGTTCTTTCAGCTCCTGGCAAGCGTTATTTAAAGGTTGTGTGTATGTTTGTACAATAAGGAGAATGTGACTGTGTCGTGAAGTTGAAAATGTGACATTTTTACACACACAATCGTAACATATATGGAACATACAAAAAACTCAAACCAAAAAAATCTAATTATTAAGCTGTATAACAATTAAACACATTTAATGATAATGTGCATGTCTGAAGGGTACAAATTTTGTCAAAAAATAAACCCTTTTATAAAAATAAATACATTTATATGATTATTAAACAAAACAAACAAACTACTGATTTATTTTCCCACAAAGATTTGTTGCACCATCAGTGTTCAATAAAATATATTTTTTCTGCAATCATACTTTCTTTAAGGGTTGCCTGTTGTACCCTAATGTTAAACAAAGATCGTTTACTAATAAATTGAAAACATCAATAATAATAAAAAACACAGGAAATTCTAGAGTGAAGTCGACATGAATTATAATTCATTTATAGTCTTCCAGGTTGGTCTACAATCTGCCACCATGACTGAACAGCTTTATTTTGTTTAGTCGACACCGACTGATCAACTTATGCTTCTCATGGAGGTCAAATATTGATCGACCTGTTCAGGGTTTGCTACTACAGTCCAATTTTTAACCTGATGTTATTGAATTCATTCAGTGCTGTGAAGCCAAAAAAAAAAATCTGGATATTGGAAAATACATGACCATTATAAAAATGTTTGACCTCCATGAGAAGCATAAGTTGACATCAAGTTGACAAACAAAATATATATAAACAGCAGGGAATGAATTTAGAAGACAGGGAGGAGATGAACAATAATGTTTTATTGTTAGCAATGTTAGCTATCAAAGGCAGAGAAAAAACAGCAATGTAGTGCATAACTTAGCATTTGTTCGGTGTGTGTGCGAAATGAAAAACAATTCAAAAACAATCACTCAGTCGGCTATTGCATTTGATTTGTGCATATTAAATGTGTAGGCCTACATCTCTCTGGGTGCCACCGTGTGTGTGTGTGTGTGTGTGTGTGTGTGTGTGTGTGTGTGTGTGTGTGTGTGTGTGTGTGTGTGTGTGTGTGTGTGTGTGTGTGTGTGTGTGTGTGTGTGTGTGTGTGTGTGTGTGTGTGTGTGTGTGTGTGTGTGTGTGTGCGTTTAAATATTATAACTGTGGGCCTGTCAGTTTTCATTCAAGTGGTAATCAATTTAAATGCAATGTGAATTGGAATTTGATGTATAGGCATCCAATTCTTCAATGTATAAAAGAAGCAGTTAGACTATGCGTTTGACATGGCGTATCATACGAGTCTGTTTACAACTGTTGGTCGCATGACAAAGCATCACCTACAAATCCATGGGGGGTTTCTCAATGTTCGTCTATCAAACAAAAAATTTAATTAAAACCAGATTTGTAGCATTCTGAGTTTAGGTATATTTCCAGGGGTAATGCTTAGTTTAATTCGGAGTCAGATGTGGGATATTCCTACTCGATATCTTCTACTAAAGAACACAAAGGCGTTCCATTACTTTTGTTAGTTTGTTCAATAGTAAACAAAGTCTCTTAGCATTCAAATAGTGGAGGAGAAACGATCGTTTCCAGCACTAGCGTTTTTGTGCATTTGCAATAGTAAAACGGTTAATCAATCATCGCATACGCGATGGGACACTTGTCAAAAAGTACGGGGAAGCTTGTTGACGCTTAGTGCGCTCCACAGTTTGGGAGCAACAGACTGAAATGACATGTCCCCTCGGGTCTTATAACGAGTCCTAGGGACTGTGAGCAAGTTCTGGCCAGAGGACCGAAGAGTGCGGTCAGAGGAATACGGCTTCAAAAGGTCCAGGATGTAATGTGGGGCCAGACCATTTAAAGGGTACCTATTATGGCATTTAAAATGTTCCTAATAATGTTCTGGGAGTCCCCAACAACAGTTTTACATGCATGCAATGACAAAAAAACACTTTTGTTGTCTTATAATATGCATTTATTTTTACCTGATTTGCTCACCGACTCCCTAATGATTCGTTTGGCGACTCATTTGTCCAAACCCCTCCTTTGCGTGACGCTAATCGGCGGTGATTGGTCAGATGACGCAGTCAGTTATATTTTGCGTTAGCCCAAAGCTTAAACATATTGATAAAGCACTGCAGTACTACAATACACTGTAAAAAACTTAACTCATTATTTTGAGTTATCTTTTTGCATGGGTCTTTTTTAGTTTAACTAACTTATTTCGATAAGTTGAAGACAAGAAAAACATAAAATTTCTTGTTGTCTTGACAATCTAGTTATCTCTACACAAAAAAATAAGTTGAAATAACTAAATTGCTAAAATATTTTTTACAGTGTACGCTTCACATAATTTCACATATTTCAAAAAACAAAAAAAATGACTGGAGACCTAGAAGCTGCTGAGCGTAACTCTCACTCTCACACACACACACGCACACACACACACACACACACACACACACACACACACACACACACACACACACACACACACACACACACTCACACACACACACACACACACACACACACACACACACACACACATAAAAGCAACAATTATTAACAGTACTTACAGGTTGTGATTCGGAGGAGGAAGCTGATCCAAATAAACTTGGTATTGAACGTTCCTTCAGTATCAGGCGACTCGCGAATTCACACTTGAAAGCATTTGTGTTTGTGAAGCGATCGTTATTAAAATAACGCGAACACAGCTCAAGGTGGCTATACTTGTGTGGTATAGTTGTAAATATAAACTCTAGCCACTGAGTCTTCACATGCTTGTCCCTGGGCAGTGAAAAAAAAAGTTTGCTTTTGATTCGCACTTCAGAACAGAGTCTCGTCGACATGTTGTTGTCAGGTTTCTCTGTCTGCTCGGCGCGCGCACTGAGTGGGCGTGTCGAATTCAAATAACTTGTACAAGTGACATACGAAAGCTAGAGAGAAAGCATCGCTCGTCTATCGATTCATATCAGCGACTCAGAGTCGACTCTTACTTTTGAGAGACAATAACTTTGTATACGGTGAACTTTCATATTTAAAACTTTGCAAGATGTTTTTGTTCACTTAGATCTATGTTACACACTACATGAAAGGAAATTTTCAAAATTCCATGATAGGTACCCTTTAAGGCTCTGAAAGTCAGCACTAAAATCTTAAAATCAATCCTGAATTTTACAGGGAGCCAATGGAGATCTGATAAGAGTGGTGTGATATGAGACCTTCGAGGGGCACCTATTAAAAGTCTAGCAGTAGAATTTTGAAAAATGTGCAATTTGTTCAAAGCAGACTCATTCATACAGATAAAAACAGAATTGCAGTAGTCAAGTCTTGTGGATATGAAAGCATGAATTATCATTTCCAGATCCTTCTTTGACAACATTTTGCGAATTTTAGAGATGTTCCTAAGATGATAAAAGCAATTTCGGACGAGCTGTTTAGAGTGTGTCTCCAAAGACATGGCCTGGTCAAACACAACCCAGAGGTTTCTAAGGCTGGATTTGACAGAGAGGCCCAGATAACCGATGTGCTGTTTGATCAGCGGGATCTTATGGTCTGGGGCAAAAATCAGCGTTTCAGTCTTGTTTGAGTTTATCTGCAAATAGTTTGTGGCTAGCCAGTTTTTGATGGAGGACACACTCCATCAACAGAGACAAACGATGAAACTCAGCCTCATTAAAAGAACAATACAACTGAACATCGTCAGCATAGAGATGGTATGATACATCATTGAAACAACCGATAATTTGACCAAGTGAAAAAATGTACAGTAAAAACAAAATAGGACCCAAAACTGAACCCTGTGCCACTCCACAGGACAAATTGGTCACATCAGACTGTACACTGTTTACAGCAACATTAAAGGTTCTGTCATGAATATAGGAAGAGAAACACTGAAGGACAGATCCTGATAGTCCCATCTCATTATGAAGCCAATTGATCAGGATATCGTGATCCACAGTGACAAAAGCAGAAGTCAAATCAAGAAGTACAAGTACAGTGTATAGCGGCCAGAGTCTGCTGCCATCATCACATCACTAGAGACTTTAATAAGGGCTGTTTCAGTGGAATGTAATTTTCAAAAGCCAGATTGAAAAGTATCAAACAGATTGTCCTGCTCCATAAAGGTCAGCTAGTATGCCACTACTTTTTCTAAAATTTTGGAGATAAATGGAAGTTTCGATATGGGCCTATAGTTTTTAGGTTCTGAAGGGTCAAGATTAGGCTTTTTAAGGATCGGATTTACCACAGCGTGTTTGAAGTAGTTAGGGACTGAGCCAGATCTAAGTGACAGATTAATTATTTTTACCACACAAGGGCCAACAATATCAAATATTTTCAAAAATAGATTTATTGGAACAATGTCATCGGGCTCGAAGACGGTTTCATATTTCCTGTTATGGTCTTCACATCCTGTAGGCTGACAGGAGTGAAAGACGACCAAGACGACACCGATGAAAACTCAATAAATCAACCATGAATGAGTGGAGGATTAGACTGGCCCTAATGTCACGTACTTTGTTAAAAAAAAAAAACGTCAAAAAGTTTTTACAGTCCTCATGTGTGTACACGGGCACAAGAGGAGCCGGAGGCGCAGTAAGATTTTCAATAGTGTCAAATAAGACTTTTGGATTTTTCTTATTTCCTGACACAAGATTAGAAAAATAAGCTGAGCGAGCCTGCTTTATCAATTCATTCAGATCAAGCATAATGTCTTTTAAATGGAGTCTGTGTACCTCTAATTTAGTGGCTTTCCGCTCTGTCTTCTGACATTTTCTCCTAAAACTACAAATGTCATTTATCCATGGAAAGGCCTTCTTCTGTGATCCTGAAATCTTTTTAACAGGTGCTACCATATCCAAGACCGACAAACAGTCGTTGATAAAACTTTGCACAAGTGAATCAACATCATCACATTCAATAAAGGAGTGAGATTCAAAAGAGGCAGAGAAATTACTAGGTGTTGTCTCACTAATGATGCGTTTTTGTGTTACAACATTACGGACAGCAGGCATCGTGGTAAGTGACAAATTAAAATAAACACAACAATGGTCACTAATCTAAATGTTATTTGATGTGAAATCATCTTGTGGTCACCACCAGATTTGATGGCATTAACATGACCTTTTTTATGAATCTTAGGGGACCTTCACACTAGGCATGTTTGCCGCGGTCCGAGAGAGCGGATAGCGTGCCGTTCATTTGCCGCTCTGTTAGCACTCACTGCACAATTACACTGCATGTGCACTCTCACTCATATCCAAGGTAAATCATCTCCACTGTCATTTCTCACATGTGTTTTGTTGAACTAATGACGTAGAAAATAATAATAATAATAATAATAATTTTCACACCCTGTGAAAGCACCCTTGGTAAATAAAAAAGTTAAAGGGGTCATATAATGGTACATGCACTTTTACAAGTTGATTGTACTAAAATGTGTGTTGGCAGTGCCTGTACACAACCATCATATAATGATAAAAATCCATCCAGTGTTTTTGTTTTAATCTCCTTATATGTTTTCCCCTGCCTCAATTGAGCCGTTCGTTTTTGTGACGTAGATAAAACGGTGGCCCCTCCCACGGTTGTTGATTGACTGCAGCGTTTCAACACAGACCCACCCTCGCTCGAGCGAGCTGTCAATCATAGTGCGCGGACCGGTCCGGCGCGGTCATTGTTGATACTGGAGCACTGTCACTGAGCAGAATGGAGTCTAAGCGAAGTGGTGTTCTGTTCTTGGGTGCAATAAGGAACACAGCAGTCATTTTAATGTTCCTAAATCCGAACCGCTGAAGACGCAGTGGCTGAGTTTGTTTTCGAAGGGAATATTCCCCACGATCAACGTCAATGCTTTCATGTTTGCGCGAATCATTTCTCACCAGACTGCTTTATAAACGAGGGTCAGTATAAAGCTGGTTTTGCTAAGAACCTGCTCCTGAAAAAAGGATCGGAACCAACTCTTCGTGTTCCTGCTGAACCTCCAGAAGAACTGAAGTGAGTGTAACGTTATATTAACCTTTATATTAATATTTATATTAATCTTTGCAAATCGCTTTGCAAAGGCTAAGGTTTACACTCAGGGTACATTACGGCATGTTTTCTATGTACGAAGTTCTCTATATAATTCATAATCACACGTTTATAATGAACATCGCGTTATGGTTATTGTGTTACAAACAGTGTACACACAGAACAGAGGGGCGGGGTGCGCAAAGCTCATTATCATTTAAAGGCATATGCACTTAAACGGCGTGCTGACAACAGAGCTGTTTTTGAGCAGGTAAAATAAGTGTTTTCTTACAATACTAATGAGAATTTTTAATTAAAGTATATTACAAACTTTTAATTTAGACCTTAAAGAATCATATTAGGTTGTACAAAAATGTCATTATATGACCCCTTTAATAAAAATAGACACTGGATCACTTTTATTTAGATTTTTACTATTGTCCTTGTTTAACTGATTTTTACAATTTTATATTCTATTCTAAAGCTGATGGGAATCAAAGAGGAAAGTCAAGAATGAAATGGAGGAGAAACACCAACATCAGAAACCTCATAATTTCCCAACTGGAGAAAATAGGATAAGCCTTTTAAAGGCAGGGTAGGTAAGTTTGAGAAATTAGCAGAAAACTGCTGGATTTTGAAAGTATCCAACAGAGAAACTCCCACCCCCTCCCCTGGGCTTCTTCCAAAGGAGGAGCCCCCAAAACACATGAACACGTGATGCCGACCATTCAGCTGGAGGACGCGTTTACCAGTGCCGAGTGGAGAGGAGCGCAGTGCATGGATGAACATCACCTCTTTTTGTCTTGTTTGCCTGCGCTGACTGTGTATGCAGGTACAGGTGGTTATTGGGTATCGTTTGAATTTGAACGATTCCGATTCCTTGTTTCGATTCCGGTTCCTAACGGTTCTCGATTCCAATTCTTTTAAGAGGCAGGGTCACAAATTTAAGTTTACTGGTTTACTTGGGCAGCAGCACTTAAAACTCTTGAAATTTCATGTAAATGAGAAGCCTATTCTTTGGGGAAAGTGTTTAAAAGTAAACCAGAAAAAACAGTTTGAAGCTCATGTCTGCTTAGAGAGTGGAAATACTTTTTCAAGTAGGCTACTAGTGACTTGAGAATCATACAGGACAAAAACCTTACAAAAGCTCATATTGTGGAATATTTTAACCTATTAAGGATAACTGAAAATTGAACATGAGTACTGAAGAGAATCGATAACTCTGTACTTCAGTTAGTTTGCGATATAAATGTGTCATTAATGTGAAATTTAAAGATGCTTGATTATACCACATATTTAGACATTGAACTGGACTTTCATGAAAAGTGGTATAAATATTTGTTTTTGTTTTTTTTGTGTAAATGTTTAAAAACCATTTGAAATTAACATGAACACTAACACTAAGTTAACTAATGGCGCTTTTCCACTGCATGGTACGCTCGGTTCGGTACGGTTCGATTCGGCGCGGAACGGTTCGGTTCGGCTTCGCTTTTCCACTGCGTGGTACGACTCGGTAGGGGACGGTTCGGTTCGCTAGCTCGGTTGCTTTTCCACTGCAGTTAGTACCCATTCAAAGTGGGTGGGACTGATCGTTACACTGTTTGTAGGTCCGGTGATAGCCGTGTGTGGCTAAGAGCTGAGCTAGCTGCTACTTGGAACACTTTTTCATTCTGTTTTGCCCCATCCAGCTCTCGCTGGACCCGCTCCTAGGCAACCAACGAGAGGATTGTCTGCACCTCGACCACGATTCAGCCATTTCCTTTTTAAAGTGTTGATCTCTTCTTTTTTTTCAAGTAAGTAAAACACAGGTGCTAGCTACCGTGTTGGCTGTTGTCTACTGGTTATATGACTCTGTATAGCGGGTTTAGTGTCTCGTGTCGCAAATCCAATGACGCTGGTAGTGACGATTCTGTCTGTCTGACCAATCAGTGATCTGCAGTGTTTCACGTCACATTTTAGTACCGGTACGGTACGCTTGGAACCTCAACAGATCAGGTACCATTAAAGCGCGCCGAAGCGCACCGTACCGTACCGTACCATGCAGTGGAAAAGCACCACAAGTGAGCCGTACCGAACCGAACCGTACCGTACCATGCAGTGGAAAAGCGCCAAAGCGTGCCGTACCGAACCGAACCGTACCGTACCATGCAGTGGAAAAGCGCTATAGCAGAGCATTCATTTAGTTTGCTATTAAATAAGAGATCTAGCGCTAAAATGTTTTGTTTTTGAACTCAAGCTAAGTGCTCATTCACACATGAACATTCACACTGGAGAGCGATCTTCACCATGTGTTCGGAAAGGAAAGAGTTTCATTTGTATAGGCAAACTTACGTGTGACAAATGTTAATATTGAAAAGAAATCTTTCACATGCTCCTAGTGTCGGAAGAGTTTTACAGATAAAGAAGTCTTTAATGTGCACATGAGAATTCATTAGTTCATTAGAACATCTTAACTGGCACATGAAAGTTCACACTGGACTCACACTGCTCTCAGTGTGGAAGTTGTTTCGTAGAGGAAAGAAACCTTAAGAATCCAAGAATCACATGAGAACTCACATTGAAGAGAAGCCTTTCACCTGTTCTCAGTGTGGAAAGAGTTTTAGAAACCTTTAATGTGCATGTGAGAAATCATATTGGAGAAAAGCTTTTTGTATACCTTCAGTGTGGAAAGAGTTACCTATATCGTAAAGGATTAGTTCACTTTTAAAAAAAACTTTTGCTGATAATTTACTCACCCCCATGTCATCCAAGATGTCCATGTCTTTCTTTCTTCAGTCGAAAAGAAATTAAGGTTTTTGATGAAAACATTCCAGGATTTTTCTCCATATAATGGACTTCAACGGCAACCAAACGGTTCAAGGTCCAAATGACAGTTTCAGTGCAGCTTCAAAGGACTTTAAACGACACCAGACGATGAATAAGGGTCTTATAACGAAACCATCGCTCATTTCAAAAATAAATAAAAAGTTGTACGTTTTATTAGCACAAATGCTTGCCTTGCTCTGTTCTGTGATGCACGTTCGTGACTCTCCTGTTCGAACTCGTTCATCAAAATGAACAAATCTTTTTTCGAGTCATTTCATTCATTCAACGAACGAAATGACTCGTAAAAAGATTTGTTCATTTTGAACGAGTCTTTTTTCGAGTCATTTCGTTCATTCAACGAACAAAATGAACTAAATGACTCGAAAAAAGATTTGTTTATTTTGATGAACGAGTTCGAACAGGAGAGTCACGAACGTGCATCACAGAACAGAGCAAGGCAAGCATTTGTGCTAATAAAACGTACAACTTTTTATTTATTTTTGAAATGAGCGATGGTTTCGCTAGATAAGACCCTTATTCATCGTCTGGTATCGTTTAAAGTCCTTTGAAGCTGCACTGAAACTGTCATTTGGACCTTGAACCGTTTGGTTGCCGTTGATGTCCATTATATGGAGAAAAATCCTGGAATATTTTCATCAAAAACATTAATTTCTTTTCGACTGAAGAAAGAAAGACATGGACATCTTGGATGACATGGGGGTGAGTAAATTATCAGCAAAAGTTTTTTTAAAAGTGAACTAATCCTTTAAGAAGCACATTAAAACTCACTCCGAAGAAAAGCCTTTCGCCTGCTCTCAGTGTGGAAAAAGATTCACAGAGAAAGGAAGACTTAATATGAGAATTCACATGGGAGAAAAGCCTTACACATGTGACCAGTGTGGAAAGAGTTTCGCTCTTAAAGTAGGGTATAATTTGCACATGAGAACGCACACTGGAGAAAAGCCCTACCCTTGCTGTCTGTGTGGGAGGAGATTCAGACGTAAAGTATACCTTAATATACACACGAGTTCACACTGGAGAGAGGCCTTTCGTATGCGTTCAGTGTGGGAAGACTTTCACATGGGCAAGAAGTCTCAAAGAACATGCATCACGCTAGAAGCGGGATTTAAAGAGTTAGTTCACCCAAAAATGAATATTCTGTCATTAATTACTCACCCTTTTGTCGTTCCACACCAGTGAGATCTTTGTTCATCTTCAGAACACATATGAAGATATTTTTGAGGAAATCATCATCAAAAAATCATTAGTTACTCACGAGAGTGAGTAACTAATGACATCATTTTCTATTTTGAGTGAACTAAGCCTTTAACTTTGATCAGGATGGTACAAATTTAATTTTACTGGTTTACTTGGGCAGCGGCACTTGAAATTTGCTGAAAAACAGTTTTTCAGAAAAAAACTCTTGAAAATTAATGTAAATGAGAAGCCTATTCATTGGGGAAAGTGTTTAAAAGTAAACCAGAAAAAAACAGTTTGAATGCTCATGCCTGGTTGGAGAGTGGAAATACTTTTTCAAGTAGGCTACTAGTGACTTGAGAATCATACAGGACAAAAACCTTACAAGTGCTCATATTGTGGAAGATTTTAACCTATTAAAGGAGAACTCCGGTCAATTTTAACATTGAGCTCATTTTTTTGTACATTTGGAGTGCTGTCAGTACAGACAAAAACGACAAAAATCTGTGTTTCCTACACCGTGTTATCCTCTTTTTAAATTCGCACCCTGTTGACTTCAATGGGGCACGTTCTAAACCTGCTTTTAGCCTCTTAACATCCTTGATTTGTCATTACAAGTTCACAGCCATGTGAGTGGTGTTATTAAGAGTGACCACGGTCAATCTGACTGCAGTAGATGTGAAAGATATGAATAAAAATAATGTTTATTCAGCCAGCTCACATATCTGTATTTTCTTCCTGGTTTCGGTCGAAGTCCACAGTAGTCAATTGTCGAGTTCGCACGCGCGATCATTGGTAACTAGATAACTAAGAATCGCGCACACAAACTCGACAATTGACTACTGTGGACTTCGACCGAAACCAGGAAGAAAATACAGGTATGTGAGCTGGCTCGTGGTTTTGACGTGGTTTTGATACCTGTAATGAACTTTGATGGGCAACATCGTGATTATGACGAGAAAAAAACAGGTATGCTTGAGCATTCTGTCCTTTTTAAAGTTACAGCTTGTGATATCATGTCCTGTTTTTAGTTTGTTTACATGTCATTGGTCCATATTAGATTTATATTTTAGTTGAATCGCACCAGTTTATAGTTTGAAAGTGGACCGAGGATTGTGTTCACACTTGGCATGCTTGGTTTGATTAATAAAAATAAAAAAACGATGACACGAAGCTTTTTTACATACACACTTCAATATTCAAATAAACCACACTAACAGAGCAATAACAGCAGAGTTCGTTTTAATCTAACTAAACCTGCCAAGTGTGAACAGACCCTAATTTCTGACTGGGTCCAGTATTTGTTAGTAAATGTAAAGTAGCCATACAGGTTATTATATTATAGCCGCCCATACAAATCAATTTTATTATAAAAATAACAGGACAAAAATATATATATATATACCTCATTTATATTTATACATTTAACATATTGTATATTAGTATAATAATAATATTTAAGAAGTGAGTGTTTCAAATAAGGGGGAAGAGAATATGTATAGGAGTTTTATGTTTGGGTATAGGCTACATGTACCAAAATAAATAAATACATTGATATATTTCAATTATCTATCTGACATGCTACTATATTAACAGATTGCTTCTTTGATCCTAAAGAACTGGGACATATTATTTTTGAAAAAGGTGTGTTGAAAAGACAGATGCTGTCAAGCCACGCCTCCATAATATGACGGATCCACAACTGTGGCGTGACGTCATTAAAATGGCGGCATAGAATGATAAACATTCAAGCCGGAGATATCATGGTGGGAGATATCAAGTAGGAATGTCCAGTTTCTGACTTTGAATTGGACTCATCTTTATTCCATATTGTTATGTACGTACATTATTTTAACTGCGTAACATTTACTTCTAGTGCGTATATCAGTATTTAGGCGAATGGACGTCACCAGTGTTTTTATTCTGAACGTAAAGACACACTTCGAAACAAGCAGAAACAAACAAAAGCTGAAACCTGTAACAAACTGTTGGAAGATGGCTTTTATTAAGGAGGAGAGTGACGGCACAAGTTATCCAGAAGCAAGCAGAATGAAAAATGAAGATTCAAAGGATAAAAGAGGTCTGTGAACATTCTTGGTTCTTCACTAATGATTCCTGATAATTATGAATATGAAGGTAACACATTTTCAGAGAACTTGTCTGTCATATGGGTCTGTGACAAAGTGCTGGTGTGTAGTTAATTAATTAAACCTATATTTACCATATAATAGAGTGTACCTCTTACAATACAGGGTTTAACGATTGAGTAGTAGTATGGTATTATTTACTTGGGGTGCTGAAGAAACGCTGTTTAAAACCATGTTAAAGTTACATTCTTGGGTGTCACAATAGCCTATTAAGATTTTTTTTTTTTTGGTTTCAGAAAATCATGTGGTGATGGTTATGCACAAAATATGGGACACAGTCTAATATTATGTTTTTGGAAATGAAAGTTGTGTTTAATACTTCAATACCTACTTCAATAGATTATGCCAAAACAGTGATACAGTAAAGGTAAGACAGACCAATATTAATGGGCTGGTATAAAGACATGAGGATGTGTATAATGTTAATAACATATTTTTTGTTAGATTATAGTTTATCAAACAAATCTGGGTAAATGAAAAATAAGAGTGTCTAATGAAAAGGACACGTATTATTTTGAAAAACTATTATTTCAAGAAAAATGTCATTTGGTGTAACCATCAAGCAAAAAAATAATAACATGTTCCTTGCACCTTGAATACAAAAGCATCTCCTAATATTGTCATTGACTCATTTATTGGTTTCAAAACATTCACTCAATGTACCTCAGCCAGTTTACCAGATTTTGGAGGATGTAAATTTAAAGAAATGAATAGAAAAAAGTGAACCATATAAAATGCCCAATTACACAACTTTTATGATTGTAATAATGGTAGTATATAAGACGGGTACCAGACTTTTTTTCACATTTTACCATGTTTAAATGATATTTACAAGTTTATATTTATTTCAGATCTAATGGAACTCAGAGGGGATCGTCAAGACCTGAATGAAGTGGAGGAGAAGCATCAGTATCAGAACCCTCATTTCGCATGTAGAGAAAATGATGTGAGCTGCTCGGAAACCGAACCCAATTCTTCACAATCATTAACAGAAGCCAACAAATCTTTCGCTTGCCCTCAGTGTGGAAAGAGATTAACTACTAAAGGAAACCTGAAGGCACACATGAGAATTCATACTGGAGGAAATCCTTTCAACTGCACTCAGTGTGAGAAGAGCTTCCCATTTATAGGAAGACTTAAAATGCACATGAGAAGTCACACTGGAGAAAAGCCGTTCACCTGCCCCCAGTGTGGAAACAGTTACCAATGTAAAACATACCTTAATCGGCACATGAGGATTCACAATGCGGAGAACCCTTTCTCCTGTGTGCAGTGTGGAAAGAGTTTTACTGCAAGACAACACTTTAAACGTCACATGAGAATCCACAATGGAGAAAAGCCTTTCACCTGTTCTCATTGTAGGAAGAGTTTCCCATGTGAACAATATCTTAAAAGGCACATGAAAGTTCACACTGGAGAAAAGCCTTTCGCCTGCTCCCTGTGTGGACAAAGTTTCACAGTGAAAACCAGCCTTAAGTATCACATGTCAATCCATACTGGAGAGAAACCGTTCACATGCCCTCAGTGTGGAAAGAGTTTTACACGTAGAGAAGCCTTTAAGACACACTTGAGAATTCACACTGGAGAAAAGCCGTTCAAATGCTGTCACTGCGAAGAGAGTTTCACGCATAAAGGAAGACTGCAGACGCACATGAGAATCCACACTGGAAAAAAGCCTTTCGCGTGCCTCCAGTGCGGGAAAGGTTTCACACGTAGAGGAACTTTTACTGCGCACATGAGAATCCACACTGGAGAGAAGCCTTTCACGTGTGAACAGTGTGGAGAGAGTTTCACACGTAAAGTAAAACTGCAGACGCACATGAGAATCCACACTGGAAAAAAGCCTTTCACGTGCGTCCAGTGCGGGAAAGGTTTCACACGGGCAAGAGGACTAGAAAATCACGTGTGCGCTCACTCTGTCTTGAATTGTGATCTGAGTGGCATGGATTTCACCTCAGCATCAGCCTTACAAACACACAGTGAGATTCATGAGAACAAGCCGTACTCGTGTTCACTTTGGGAAACCCCCCAGAAAGCACATATTGGTTTACGTGCTCATGTCGGCTTTGAATGCGGGAAGGGCTTTTCTAGTACTAGTGATTTGGAAAAGCACCAGAGAATCCATACTGAAGAAAGGCCTTTCAAGTGCTCGTATTGTGAAAAGTGTTTCACACAGTCAGGAAGCTTGACAACACACGAGAGGCTGCATACTAGAGAGAAGCCATTCCACTGCACATCATGTGGCAAGAGTTTCAGCCGGTTATATACCCTAAAAATTCATGAAAGAATGCATTGCTCCGATTTGTCGCAGTGAAAAGATTGCATGTGTTTGCGAGTACTTGAATGGTATGTTTTTGATGTCACGTTTAGAAAAACCTGACGATTTCTCCCCAAAAAATTACATCTGCATTTGTGTGAAGGTAAACACATTGTATATGTTAAGTACAGAAATATCTTAATAGTTTTTTGGGAGTCACACCACATGATATTTTACAACATGAACTTGCTGCTTTATAAAAAGGTCAAATTATCTGATATTTGAGGAGACGTATTGACCTTGACACTAGGGTGTGATTACTCCTCAACAGTGATCAATAGATGAATATTTGAATGCTATCGATCCCGATCTGAATTCTGACGTGATGCGACGTGAATCATGATCACACCGTGTTCGTTCATTCATGGTCAGATTGAGCCTGGTTTCTCCCAAGGTTTTTCCTCCATTCTGTCGCCTGATGGAGTTTGGGTTCCTTGCCTTAGTTCACTTCAAAATGAAAATTCTGTCATCATTTACTGTCCCTCAAGTTGTTTCAAACCTGTATGAATTTCTTTCTTTCTTTCTACACAAAGGAAGATATTTTGAAGAATGTCAATAACCAAACAGTTGATGGGCTCCATTGACTTCCATAGTATTTTTATTTTCTACTATGAAAGTCAGCGGGGTCCATCAACTGTCTGGTTACCGACATTCTTCAAAATATCTTCTTTTGTGTTCAGCAGAAGAAAGAAATTCATATAGGTTTAAAACAATTTTCTTTTTGAGGTGAACTATTCCTTTAATATTCAACAATATTAGAAATCTGACTGTACTGACGCTGTTGTATGAGAAGCGAGCTGAGCTGAGCTGGACGATGAGAATTTTTTAATTATGAAAATTATGAAATTAGTTAATTTCATCTATAATCATCAGCCAACAACAGCCAAAATGTATAATTTTTTCATCACTGTAAAGCTGCTTTGAAACAATTTATTGTATAAAGAGCTATATAAATAAATACAAATATATCATATATATATATGACTAATTTAAACGCTTCAACACGCATGTTAACAATACAATCAGAAATGGATTTTAACTCTCGTCGCTCCCGCTCGTGTGATGAGAGATGACACTGCGCGTTTAAGTTCTGATCCTGGTTCCAGTGGCCTTAATCCATGCCAGGCTTTTCAAAATGTCACAAAGCACAACATTCACATAATAGTATATTATTTCAACACGAATTCTACAGCTAGCCAAGTTGAAGAAAAGTGAAAAGGATTCAGAGCAGCATTTCATCGTATTTTACTGGACCCTTACAAAAAAAAATCCTATAAATATTACAACTGAGAATGAGACTACAGGAGCCACTGTTTTAGGATGGAGAATTCCCATGCTGACTCAAGCAATGTGAGGCGTATAGTCTATTTTTCGGTTGTGCTATTGCGTTTTGTTATTATTTTGTATGAAATATTTAAGTTTATTCCGAGTTTTTTTTTCATAACAACAGAAAAAACATATAATACTGTCATTTGTGGTCGTACAGATAAGAGTAAGACATAATTAGAAACTGCAAATCTTCTTTTATTTGTGTACACTCACAATAATAACATAATGTGCTTTTGTAAAATAAAGAAAACAAAAATGAAACGAAACTTCATTTTTACTTGCCTCATATACGTATTATTTATGTATAGGCGTATACGTGCCTCAGCCACGATAAGAATTATATCTATAAAAAGCTTGAAATGTGAAATTTAAATGAACCAATTCAAGTCGCAACAAAAACAAAACTTCTCTGATTATGTAATCCGTATGAAAGCAGCGAGCGGTACAGAGGCATCTGCGCTGCTTTTTTCACAAATCGTACCCTGCATCACACATGATGATATTTCCTGTTTTGTTGTTCTGCACAATGTGAATTTTATGTAGTGCAAAATGTTTTTTAACACAACTGTTTTTCCCCCTAAAAAAAAATCACAAATAGGCCTAAAAGATTATGCCAAACTAATTTTCTTAAAAGAAATCTCATTCTTTTAATGAGGCTTGTCTCTTCATAATGATTTCAGGACAGTTCTATCAACCAGCATTTTTGACCCTGAACAAATTGAATGAACTATTACTGATGAGCAGAATCTGCTATTTAAAAAGTGTAATCAAAACGTCTTGAGTCACGAAATACAAAAAGTAAATTGTCCTTAAGATGAAATGCGTTTCTTTTATCAATGTCAGAAGATTGATGTCATGCAAAGATTTTTTTTGAACTATCTTAACCCTGAATGTTTTTAGAAAAGATCTGAAATATTTTGTTACCTTGTCCTTTCAAGTGTTCATGTCAGGTCATTTTTGTCTACAATTTTTCAGAATTTTTGCTCACAATGTTGCGCATAAAATCTGCTGCACATTGCAGGCCTTCTGTACTCTCAGCGCTCATTCTGCAGGCAAACACTGACACAATTAGATAAACTAGAGGAATGTTTAACT
The DNA here is from genome assembly GCA_036326025.1 of Chrosomus eos. NCBI lineage: Eukaryota > Metazoa > Chordata > Actinopteri > Cypriniformes > Leuciscidae > Chrosomus > Chrosomus eos. The sequence goes on along the minus strand of CM070824.1, from coordinate 6,399,751 downwards.
ATTAAGAATGAATGATTTTCTTTTATGGATTAACACAGGGATGGCCAACTTCAGTCCTGGAGGGCCACAGTTCTGCAGAGTTTCGCTTCTACACATGCCTTGCTTTCTAGTAATCCTGAAGACATTGATAGCTTGTTCATGTAGCTAAACTCTCCAGGATCGAAGTTGGCCATCCAGTGCCAAGCCATTTCACGTTAGCAAAGATAAATCTTACTGATTTATTGTCATTAGTGTTATGTCTGTGTGCTCATGCACAGTGTTAATGTGATTTGTGCTCTATCAATTGAGATTAGATAAGCTAGAATGAGATCTTTGGCCGTTGCAAAATACTCTTTCATTCTTCCTAGCTGTTTCTTAGTAAATTTGTACCAAAAAAAAGGTGTTGAGAAGGTGTATGCTGTTATATAGACAGACCATATGGAGACAAACAAGTGAATGCTTTTCCTGGCATTGTTTGCCAAGGCAAGTGTAAAAAATAGCATGTGGTGTGAATTATCACTTGTTGAACGAAGCCTCAGGATTGTGTTCATGCCAGGTGTGTTTGAGCTCAAAACCTGGGAATCTCTCTGTGGGAAAAAAAGATGGCTTGTGGAATATTAAGCAATATTAAGTAATATTGAGTATAATTGCTGTTTTTTTTAAGTGCACTAAAAATGTATGGCAAAAGTAATATTTAAACACAGGCACAGTCTCATCCCAAGAAGTCATATATTGACGTCTTGGGACGTCTTTTGACCATACGTCAATATCCGACTTTTTAGGGTACCCTTAAACGTCGGTTATATGACGATCCTGGGACGTCATACAACTGACGCTTTACCTTTAACGTCAGTTAGGTGACGGGGTAGGTTTGGGTCTGGGGTAGAGTTAGGATCCGATAACGTCATCTAACCGACGTTTAAGGGTACCCTAAAAAGGCGGATATTGACGTATGGTCAAAAGACGTCCCAAGACGTCAATATATGACTTCTTGGGATGAGACTGTTAAGCATTCATATACTGCTTCATATGTGTTTGATTGTTTGGCAGATCAGAACTCATGGTCATCTTAATGGTTTTGTTCTTTGTCACTGTCGCCTTTGGCTTGCTCTATTGGGATTTAAAAGACAATTAATATGAAAAAACTGATGAACTTGGCACTGACTGAACCGACTTGATCTGAATAATGACACTATTATCTTCTGTAGAGCTGCTTTACAGCTGAAATTGGACTTTTTTCATAAATGTTTCATTAGTGCTGTTATTTTATTGTTTATTGCTGTAAAGCTGCTTTGAAACAATCTGTAAAGGGCTATATGAATTTTATAAATTTCCATAGTTTCCATTGTAGCAAACTGCATTGTTTAAAACTTATTATTTTAGTTGTTTATATTGTTGTTTTTTAAATGACATTTTATTTATTATGAATTGAAAATACACACACACACACACACACACACACACACACTACACATATATATATATATATATATATATATATATATATATATATATATATATATATATATATATATATATATGAATGTACAGTATAACCAATTGAAATTTCATATTTTTTAATTATACAATTAAAAATCTTAAAAACAAATTGAAATATTTTTTGCTAAAAAATACCAAACCTGTCCATGAAAGAAAACAAAACAAAAATTATTTCAATTATGTAGCTTATTTTTCAATATGATAATTGTATGTATCTTATTTTTCCTGAGTGCAGATTAATGTGTGGGAAAATAAAGGCAGCTGCAACGAAATTTGCAAATAATAATACAGTCTAAATACTTTCTGAATGTAGGCCTACTGTATTTAACAGGAAAGACTTAAAAAAAAACTATTTGCTTTCAGTGAACCACTTTTCTTTGAGAATGTTTCCAAAAGAAGGTTTTATCAGATTCAACTGGAGACATCTTTGTTAATTTGTGAGAGATTTCTTCAGCAGTTTGGTTAAAGATGTCAGATTACTAACAGCACTCTCACATACAAGGAAATAAATGAACCCAAAATAGACAATTTCCATGGTGACACAGAGTTTGGTTTAATGAACTGTCACTAATAGCTTCCTGTTTATGACTAACACCGATTTGTACGTACAATTCCCTACACAGCCTCCGACATGCTTTCTGCCATCTCCCTCAGTGATCAACATTACCAGCGGTGTCACTAACACTGAAACCACTAGTGTGGACATACTGTGCGCTCTGAAAGGCACTTGTAATGGTGACGACCCACTGACAGGCCCTATTCTGGCAGTGAAGCACCAGCACCCGTCCTATTCAGCGGCGATATGAGCGGTCTGTTCAAGAGTCAAGAGCTTTGTTCTGCACTCATGGCCGAGGAAAAGAGAAAAAAGAGTGGTGTGTGTTTTTTGTGCTCTGTCTTTATTTACCACTGAAACACAGTGATATGCGTGTGCACTAAGGATATGAGACACTCAAGGCCTTTATTACAGCTTTAACCATGGTGAAATCATGACTTACTGCTCTTATGTAAAGGCGACAACAGTAATGTGACAGAAAACACACCAATGTTCATGAAATATTTACAATTCTCATTGCACTTAAAATAATAGCAAAAACAATAAAAAGTGATCTGGTTACGTACACTGTAAAAAATGAATCATGGGTCTTGTAATTTTCATTAAAAAAATGAAGGTGATAATTAAAAATATTGTGTATATTTTATTAAGAAATTTGTGGTTCAGTGTTGCATAGAAAATATTGAGAACATTTCACTAATAAAACAAATACATTTTCCTAAATTGTTTTAAGGATACATATACAATTGAGGCTTGAATTGAGGAACCGATTAAGATAAAATTAAGGGGAAAATGCCTATTTATTTTTTATTTTATTATGCAGTTTTAGTTAGAGAAACCATTGTTAGTTCCCAGCATGCTTTGCACATGGCTGGTAATGGAGAGGAAATATTGAAATGAAGTGTAATTTTAAGGGAAACATGTGTTAAGGTTTAATGTTCATTTATGTTTGACATTTGAAAGAGTTTTGATCGTTACTATTGTGCAGAAGAGTAGGGCTTATAGTTATGTTGTGAATAACTGCATGTATTGATATTCTGAAGCATATGTTCATTGAGCAAAAACTTTGCTATAACGCTAGTGCAATTAACACGATTTGTACTGTGCTGTGGTAGTGGCATACAGTCTTTTAATAATGCAATATATAACTCAAAGTCAAATATAAACAGGTTATTTCCATTCACTCTAATTCACACACTTTTGAGGGTCAACTTAAAATAAAAAAGCATATTTCACTAAAAATATTAAATTCATTGCATCACAGACTAAATAATTAAGGGGATTTTACATGATTTATTCAGGTAGATTCCATGAAAGAAAAATGTAAACTGATATTTCCTACTGTCACACTACAGCAAAAGATAAATAACTGGCTTAAAACCATTTTTTTTTTTTTGGTGAAAATACTCCTAAGACTTTTGCACAGTAGTGTGAACTCGTGAAATAAGTTATGTATATTAAGCCCCTATTCTAGACAATATAAGCTTGTGTCTAAAAAGTCTAATCACAGGCATGCTAACATTCAGCGCAGCAGCACTCTATTTTGTCAAGCTTTATACCATTTTCTTCTTATTTAAACCTACACAGAAAGTAATCAGCCATATTGGATCGCTAACAGTGAAGCAATCAGATTTCAGCGCCAGCATCACGGACATCTCCTGCAGTAAAGGATGACAGAGCTCTTCTTTCACTCTCACTGCAGTCAATAGCGCTCAATGAGCGACCTGAAATATAGACATCTCCCTGGTCAAATCATAATTACGCCACTGATTATGGAAATCCTTCATAACAAATCTATAACTGCTTCCTGACACGTTTTGTTTCCTCGTTGACCGGGGCTGAGTAATTAATAGGATAATTAACCCAAGCTTTGTAAATACCGCCGGTTTCACAGACAAATCTTAAGCCTAGTCCTAGACTAAAATGCATGTTTAACTGAAAGCAGCTTGCACTGACATATTTTAAAATTTGTCATTGCCATTGTTTTGTCTCAAGATGCACACAAGTAATGTTTTTTTTTCTTTCTGAATATTTATAAAAGCTACTAAAATATCCTTATGAAATTAAGTAGTAATCCTGGCTTAATCTAAGCCTTGTCTGTGAAACCGGGCCTTAGAGTGTACTATATTGTCGCACCGAGTCAAAATTGCTTTGTTGAGAGAAAACAATAACACACGTAAGTCATATTTTATTATTACATTCAGAAATAATGTAAAATACTGGTACAGAAACATTTAGAAAATATTAACACCATACACATGCTTTTACTTGTCTTGAAAATGGTTAATGAGTGGCTGAATGGGACTGGAGGTTATAAACATCATTAAACGTTACCAAACAGATAAACTCATTTACTCACTATCTCTTTCACAGCTTCGTTGTGTTTATAATCAGCTCTTGCAAACTATTCTATCTAAAAAACTTTCAGGGAAATGTTTTTTAAATAAAGACGTCGGAAGCTTTATGATGATGTCGTACGTTAAAGTCATGTGACCATGGTGTAGTTCGTTTATAGGATAGACAGTATAAGAAATGGACAGAGCCATCTCATTGGAACTCAGTTGAGACAGTTGAAGCCCACTTTTAGCGATTTTTTAGCACTTCCGTTCCTGACGCGCAGACTCAAACCGACTCAAACTAAGCTTGATGACGTGAGCAACTCGCCTGACAGACGTAAATCTTCTAGTAGCTGTGCGTGAAAACTGCCAACGTTAATCTTGCAGAGACGGCGAGCTTGAGCAAAGTTCTTTGGTGTGAGTGAGCAGGACTAAGTATTTTTTATAGTATTTATTTTAAAATGTAACGCCAGTACGCCATATTAAGTTAATGCATTGATTGCCTGCGAGCTTCTCCTCCTATCTTTACGGTCGCACGACAGACAGTCGAGTGGTTATGACGCAGTCGTTAGCCTATTTTTAAAAAAACTGTTTCTACGGGGCCATAATTGTCATGAGTCTGTTCTGTGTTTCTGTCTTGGTTCATGTTTTGCTTCTCCTCGTTATGTTTATTAGTTACCCAGGTGTTTCCATTTAGCCACACCCTCTTGTTACCTCGTTATCTTGTTTAGCTTGTCTGTCCTTGTATTTAAGCCTGTGTGTTTGGTTCAGTCTTTGTCGGTGCTTAATGTTTGTCGGTTGAGTGTTTGTCCTGTTCCTGAGTCTGAGCCTTGTTCCTGAGTTTATGTTTGTGTAGTTTGAGTTTGTATTAATAAAAGATGCTGCAAATGGATCCAACGCCTTTGTCTGCTTCAACCGACCGTGACAGAAGCACTGACCATTCCATGGATCCAGCAGATTTTCGCTCCCGCCAGGAGAATCGTCTGATGGATGAATACGTGGGGGAGTTCTGTGAGTTTTGCCAGGAGGTGGATCTGAAGGAGACCTTTTTGAAGGAGATGTTTGGTCGGGGAATTGACAAATTTCTCTATTCACTCATGCCGGTGGATATCCCGCAATATACACTGGCACAGTATGTCGGCTTCGCCCTCCTCTTAACCGGCTCACCATTCACTGTAGACTTTGCACAAGAGGAGCCTCACAGACTCACTATGTTCCTGAAACCTGTTGTGAGTTTTGTCATGCCCACCAGGATGTTGATAACCCCTTCTGCTTTCACCACTTACCAGCACCGTCAGTCTAGAGTCTCGTCTGTTCACCCCATCAAAGCTGAGATCGTGACGGAGGAGGCCGTCCCTGAGATCGTGACGGAGGAAGCCGTCCCTGAGATCGTGACGGAGGAGGCCGTCCCTGAGATCGTGACGGAGGAGGCCGTCCCTGAGATCGTGACGGAGGAGCCCGTCCCTGAGATCGTGACGGAGGAGCCCGTCCCTGAGATCGTGACGGAGGAGGGCGTCCCTGAGATCGTGACGAAGGAGGCCGTCCCTGAGATCGTGACGGAGGAGCCCGTCCCTGAGATCGTGACGGAGGAGGCCGTCCCTGAGATCGTGACGGAGGAGGCCGTCCCTGAGATCGTGACGGAGGAGGCCGTCCCTGAGATCGTGACGGAGGAGGCCGTCCCTGAGATCGTGACGAAGGAGGCCGTCCCTGAGATCGTGACGGAGGAGCCCGTCCCTGAGATCGTGACGGAGGAGGCTGTCCCTGAGATCGTGATGGAGGAGGCCGTCCCTGAGATCGTGACGGAGGAGGCCGTCCCTGAGATCGTGACGGAGGAGGCCGTCCCTGAGATCGTGACGGAGGAGGCCGTCCCTGAGATCGTGACGGAGGAGGCGGTCCTTGAGATCGTGAAGGAGGAGGCGGACTCTGAGATCGTGTTGGAGGAGGCTTTCCCTGAGATCGTGACGGAGGACGCTCTAGAGTCTGTTCCTGTGCAAGTCAGTGCTGACCAGGAGGGTGAACTGGATTCGGTCACTGAGCATGCTGTGGAGGGCGTTCCCGAGTCTACCCCTGAACTGTCTGCTCCACCATGGTTGCCTGCACAGCTGGCTCCATTGATCTGGCCCTCCCACCTCCCCCAAGAACGCTTTTGCGTCACCACCACCCTGGACTATTCTGGGGAACGTCTAGAATACGTTCCTTAACGGGGGGGTAATGTCATGAGTCTGTTCTGTGTTTCTGTCTTGGTTCATGTTTTGCTTCTCCTCGTTATGTTTATTAGTTACCCAGGTGTTTCCATTTAGCCACACCCTCTTGTTACCTCGTTATCTTGTTTAGCTTGTCTGTCCTTGTATTTAAGCCTGTGTGTTTGGTTCAGTCTTTGTCAGTGCTTAATGTTTGTCGGTTGAGTGTTTGTCCTGTTCCTGAGTCTGAGCTTTGTTCCTGAGTTTATGTTTGTGTAGTTTGAGTTTGTATTAATAAAAGATGCTGCAAATGATCCGCCTTTGTCTGCTTCAACCGACCGTGACAATAATGTAACATAGAAGGTAATGGAGCCCTTTATACATTGTCATGTGTCTTTAGAAATAAATAATGGACAAATTGAGTCTTGAAACGCCTCAGATGTAAAGTTATTTGCTGTCAAAGTGACGCCAAAATGAATGGGAGTCAATGGAAATGCTAACGCAAGTGAAGTTCTGCTACAAGATGGCGGCTCCCGCGAGGCTTCAACTTCCGGTCGATGGATTACCCCCTTGGTTTATAGCCAACATTTAGCTTCTTCTGATTGTATTAAGGCTTCACAGCTCATAAAAGTTGTTCATTTGTAAAAAGTAGAATGATGAACAAAACATGCAAAAATCATAAACTTGTGTCAGTCACAGAGATTATTTTCTGCACTCATCTAATCCAGTTGAAAAGTTTGAGGAAACCCAGTGTTTCTTCAAGCATCTTGGAGACGTTGCCACCGTTATTTTGGATATAATCAGACGGACTCGATGATGGTGAGATCAGATCATGCTGGCTGTTGTCAGACTCTTTGTGCATACAAAAATATCACTGAATTATTGCAATTAATGGCAAAGGGAATGCTTGGAAATATTTCTTTCTCTCACACATACAGCAGAAGATAAAGAGCTGGCTTAAAACTTTTTTTGGTGAAAATATTAATGTGCCTAAGACTCTTGCACAGTACAGTATGTATAATAAAACAACAAAAATATGCTATTAAATGTATTCAAACATTAGGTTTTGACCTTTGCATGCCAAACTCTCCTATCCACACATGCCTTTCCTTCTGCCATTGTTGGTCAGACTCAGCAGATTTAATCGTTTTGTTTCGTGAATGTCACATTCATTAAACCACTTCATTCAGTCGATGTTATTCACAGGCCGCACCACAAAGCTGTTTGCTCATGCTGTAGTCAGGCTTTAAAGTCTTGAGCTAAGCAAATTAGATGAGCAGAAGTGTGAATACCTACAACACCAGCATTTCACTTCACAACATCTCTCTGTTTCAGGCACATTAATCTTTGAATAAAATATCCAAGTGTGTGTGTGGGGGGGAAACATGCTCCAATTTGCCTCCCTTTTACTAATCATGCAAATGAGAGTGACTAATATGCACTAATACATTCTTAATGACTTAATGAATAATGCATTGGAAGAACCATGAATTGTAAAATTTTAATATAACAACAATTTACTTGTTAATGTGTGATTATCAAACTATGCACATTTTCAAACACCCGAAACGAGACTAGAGGGACTAAAATGGAACAAAAGAAAGGTGATCTGTCAAATTTTTCTGAACCCTTCTTTTTCCTGTCCTTCAAGTTTGATGTTCAGAGACATTTTTATTAGGCTATTTAACTAAAATCATAAATTATAGTTGCTTGTAGCTTGAAAAATTAGTGGCTCACATCTGATTCCACAGACAGATGAAAAAAGTATAGTTGAGCCATTAGAGCTATTCCACTTGTTCCACAGATGTTTAGCAGAGGACTGTTGTGATGTTGCGTTTGTGTGAGTCGAGAGAGTCGTGACTCCAGTATCACACTGTGTCTGTCTATGGAAAGGCTGTTAGTCAGAAGAGCTGTCGAGCGAGCGAGTGAGTGTATGTGTGAGTGCGGTTCAACACAGCATCCCAGCTTGATGGACACATTATCAAATGTCATCCCGTCGGCTCACAGTGTGGTGGAAGAGCAGAGATAGACAGACAGAGAGAACATAATGCCAACAGGCAAGACATGCAAGGAGAAAGAGATAAAAGTTTTTTTCTTCAAAGATAAAAAGATGAGTCTTTCTTAAAATGTGGCTGCATCTTTCAGTTGTGTCAACACTGCATCAGCCGTGCATCCTGGAGCCATGAAGATGAAATACAGAAATCAGATACACTAATGACACTGAGCAGAAGATAGAAAGAAACTTTTTACTTTTACTGAAATTTACTGAATAGCCTGAATTGCGCTATGGCAGATTCACAAAACAATCTGTGCTGAAAGCATAAACTGCTTAAGACTCGAATCCAGATCTCAGTTCTCCTTGCCCACTTAATCCTATCCTAGTTGGAAGGGCCAAGTTTCTGAACACTAAATATGCATCGATCACAAGTGTGGACTCTTATGAAAAAGAAGTGTGCTTAATTGTATTGAATGTGCAGTTGTAATACTTTGCGACAATACTTTGAAAGTATTATTAGTATAAAAAAAACAGTACTTGCAGATAATAATAGTGAAATAAAAGGCCGCTTCAGTGTACACTTTCAAGATTATATTTCTTAACACCCTCACGACATTCCAAACCTTTAAGACTTTCGTTCATCTTCAGAACACAAATGAAGATCTTTTTGATGAAATCTGAGAGCTTTCTGTCTCTCCGTTGACAGCTACAACAAACATAAACCGAAGCTCAACCGCAGCACGTTTGAGCTTCTACAAGAACAAACCTCATTGGTTCCTGCTGAAGCTCAAACGTGATGCGTAACACGAGAATGAACCTCATTGGTTCTCGCGCATCAAACCATCATACTTGAGCTTAATGAATGTTTATGTTTTATGTGAATAAAAGCCTAAATTCAATCTGTTCATCATATAAAGCGATCGAGTCTGTTCCGTTCTCTTTAAGAATGTTGTGTAGCTGTCAATGGAGGGACAGAAATCTCTCAGATTTCATCAAAAGAAATCTTCATTTGTGTTTCGAAGTTAAACGAAAGTCTTACGGGTTTGGATTGACATGAGGGTGAGCAATTACTGACAGAATCTTCATTTTTGGATGAACTAACCCTTTCAGTACACTTTTAAAAAGTGCACCTTCTAATAACGTCAATTTAAATGTTTTACTAAATGTTTTTTTATAAAGCACATTTTAAACCATGTTTAATACTATGTCATGCTCTAAAGAAGTACACTTACTTGTAAGCACATAAAGTACTTGATTGTTATTTTAACTAGTGTTATTAGATAACATTTAAAGCTGCAGTCCGTGGCATTTTCCCTTTTTGTCGCCATCTCTGTTCGAAATCTGTAACTGCAGTGATTCGCGGAGATATCATCTTTACGTGGGTTGTAAATCGGCATGAAACAGCGCGGATGAGCACAGTGTTTTGAGGCGAGTGCTGCTGTCAATCACCGCGCTGTGTGGATACTTTTTGAAAGCTTGACCAACATACGAATTTTCACCGGAAAATGTCTTCTGAACAAGTAAGTAACATCCATTTTTGTTCTGATCAACGAAGGGGGGAAAAGCATTCAACTTGACAAGCGATCGTTAGATTTAATCAGTGCGATTTACTCATTTACTTATTAAATCATAGCCTACTTTGTTCTCAAATTGTTCATGTTAACAACATCAGCATTGCGTGACTAACGTTATTTAATGTGTTTTATGATTACCTGTGTAGCTCAGAATTCATATTCTCCATAATAGCTAAACGAGAAAGGCACAACAAAGGAAACTCCATAACTGTGTGAATTAAGAAAACGTACTGTTACACGATTGAACTATTGAAATGTCTTACTTGTTCAGCAGAGAAAGCCGTCTCTTCTTCCTTTTCGAACCCCTTCAAAACACTGAGTTCACGTATCATGAGACGGTTTCTTTCTCTTTCCACCTTAGATCCGAAGTACAAAGTCTTTTGGGTTTTATAACTGGTTAATCTCCAGTTGACACTGATGATTGTTGTTTGGATCTTTCTGGATCCGCCATGAGTTTAATCATGTAAAGTGCTGCGAGAAAAGCCTATCTCTACATCTCCTCACGCGCAGTATAGCCGGCGGCGGCTAGCCGAAACTCCTTCTTTATGTGTACGGATGTGACGTAATGACGCAAAGACATGCTCGAATTTCCCGCGAAAACCCACCAGTACCACTGGAATTAAAATCATTATTACAAGCTAACCGTTTTGAATCTAGCTATGGCAAGCAGATAGTTTTGAACACTGGCTGAAGATGTTTTTTTTAAATAATTAATTTGGATTATTTTTAACTTAAAAAAGTTACGGACAGCAGCTTCAAAATTATATTATATATTTTAAATGTACTACATTGCAACTTTACCATTACAGATGTGTATTACAAATATATTTAAATGCATGACATACATTTTAAATAGAAAAAAGTTTAAATAGAAATGACATCAATGCATATTTGAGGTTTCCATAAATGCTTGTCAGTACATTTGGTACTTTTACCATATTTCAAAGTCATAATAAAGTGGGTCTTATCTAATTGCATTTAATATAAATTTAAACAATACTACAATTTAATTTAATTGTAAATAATGTGCAATTAGGTATCCTAAAACCGAATTATATATTAACATATCCTAAAACCCGTATATTATTTCTGTAATAAGAAGGTAGCCTACTCTTTTTAAAAGTATGCTAAAGTTTTTTTTTATATGGGGAGGAATTTTACAGTATAAAGTTACAGTATGTTTTCACAGAACAATGACGTTTCTATCTCAAAAAGACCAGGTTCACTATGATTCAGTATGATTCATCATGAATAAACAAAGCAGTTCATGGAATGACTTCACCCTGTGAATGTGTATGATTGTGTGTTTGTCCCTTTGGGTCTTTCAATAGAAAGTTCATGTACAGCTTCAGTGAGGAAAAGAATTACATAAACACACTGTTCTACCTATTCTTTCATATTGTATTAATGTAGGAGAACACGCAAAAAGCTTTTTACACAATCACTATGGATAACAATGTGCTCGAAATACTTTTTTCTGGTGAAAAGTGTGGATCAGATTTGAGACGGCAGACTGTGAGAAGTCTTGGTCTTTCAAAGATTTTTAGTTTTCTTATAATTCATTACAACAAGTCCCTTCCAATGTATCATTCTAGAATAGTTTCTCACTCATAAATACATTCATGTGCTCAGAAGTTGTATGATATTGTTCCCGGCTCCACTTGAAGGCCACATAAATTTAACATCTCAGTTGCAAGGCATTTCTGTTCTGTCTTTATGCACTGAAAACATCATTTTACAGGTTTATATAGTGAATAAAATAACATGCAAACAATCCATTATGATCTTGAATGAAATATAATTGAAAAGCTGAAGCGATGTGAGGAGAGCTATGTGTGGAGTTATAGATTTTAATTGGTTTAGAGGAAACGAGAGCGGAAGGGCTCATCGGGCTGTTTCAAATGAATCACGTATACGAACCGCGTGTGCGTGTGTGTGTGTGTGTGCGTGTGCGTGTGTGTGTGTGTGTGTGTGTGTGTGTGTGTGTGTGTGTGTGTGTGTGTGTGTGTGTGTGTGTGTGTGTGTGTGTGTGTGTGTGTGTGTGTGTGATCATCTTAAGCATCAGCTCAATGGACTGATTCAGTTGCCAATTAGCACATTACAGCTAACAGATGGCCACTATCAAAAACGAATTAAATGGCGTTCTTTTTATTAAGAGTGAACTGAAAATGCAATACCAGTGTGCTCATCAGAGCAGATTTTTGCGTCTATATTCGTTCACTTATTTGTTAACTATTATAAAATCAATTTCCTAAAGCACTGATGCCAGTGGTGAAGGTCTTCAATCATGGTGTAGATGTGATGAGAGATAATGTAACTCAGACTTGGACACATTCAGTTTCCTCCAATGGTCTGCTACACAATATAACTAATGGCTTCGAATCCTACAGACTTTTAAGCAATACAGATTAAGTATTGCCAATGAGCTGCAACCTATAGCAAGAGTGAGCTGTAATTCTTCTGAAAAATCAATTTAGACAAATTGACAGTATCTTATGCACAGATTTATTATGCACATATTTATGCACAGATGCTAGCATAAAAGGTGGTGATGATTTTAGCAAATCATAGATGTAACTGTGAAAAGAGCTGTTCGTGTATTTCTTTTGTTCAAGTCTACCGCATATTCCTGTTGTACCGGCCTCTTGCTATGATACTTTCCCTCCGGGGACCATTTCAGTAAATATTGTCTGAAAAGAATCTGAGATGAAGCCTGCAGTATGATTTCTTTGAGGCTGAGATGGAGAGATGTTGTTCACTTGTTATTTGGCGGTAGGTCGATAAAAATAGAAAGGAAAAATATTCTCTCTTGTCACACTGCACTCCAGACTGCCACTGACAAGAGAAGAAAGGCTTTAGTGGAAAGACTGTGTTCTTTTGTTTAAAAATGGCCTTAAAGGGTTAGTTTACCCAAAAATTTAAATTCTGTCATCATTTACTCACCCTCATGATGAACAGATTTAATTTAGACTTTTATTCACACAAACATTCATCAACGCACACATCTGATATGGTAAAAGGAAGCTCAAGCATGGTTGCTTGGCGTGCGAGAACCAATGAGGTTTGTAAAAAAAATGTATCTTGATTTTAACCATACAAGACTGTAAAAAACTGTTAATTGGTTAACAGAAAGTTTCCATACTATATACGATGAATAACTGATCGATCTAACTGTACATTTAATGTAATTTTACAGTAAAATACCATTAAATTGACAGTTTTTGGAAGTGAAAAAGAACAAATCATTATATCATTTACAGTGAAAAACTGTAAATTGACTTTCCCACAATTCCATGCGTGACACTTCACATTTGATGTATTTTTGTTGAATTAACTGTTTCTTCATAGCTTTTTTTCATTTTTTCTAATCAGTTATATATATTACCGTTGCGTACATGAACCGACAAGGTGTTCTGCGCTCCCGTCGCATGTGGCAACTCACCCACCATCTCCTCCTATAGAGTCAGAAGCATCTGAGGTCGCTTCATTCCATTCACATCCCTGGCGAGCTCAATCGTGCAGCCGACGAGCTCTCACGACAACTTACATTTCAATCGTGCAGCCGAAGAGCTCTCACGACAACTTACGCTTCCGGAAGAGTGGCGACTCCATGCCCAGCTGATTTGGAGGCGCTTCGGGGCCGCACAGGAAGAATGTTTGCCTCCTCGGACACGTCACATTGCCAGTTGTTCTTCTCCCTGACCGGAGGAACCCTCGGCACAGATGCACTGGCACACAGCTGGCCCCGGGGCCTACGCAAGTATGCGTTTCCCCAGTGAGCCGTCTTGCACAGACCTTGTGCAAAGTCAAGGAGGACGAGGAGCAGGTCATGTTAGTGGCCCCCTATTGGCCCAACCAGACCTGGTTCCCAAATCTAGTACTCTTTGCGACAGTCCCTCCCTGGCCCATTCCTGTAAAGAAGGACCTGCTTTCTCAGAGAAGGGCCACCCTTTGGCACCCGCGTCCAGACCTCTAGAAACTCCATGTCTGATCCCTGGACGGGACGCGGAGGTTCTAGGTGATACACCATCACTTCTGCTAGAGCCTCCTCTACGAGGTACCTCTATGCATTGAAGTGGAACCTATTGAGTGGTGTTCTTTCCGACGGGAAGACCCCCGAAGATGCCCGGTTAGAGTTTGCTTTCCTTCCTGCAAGATGGGTTGAAGCGAAGGCTGTCTCCCTCCACCCTCAAAGTGTATGTCGCCGCTATTGCCTTGCATCATGATGCAGTTGATGGTAAGTCATTGGGAAAGCATAACCTGATCGTCAGGATCCTGAGGGGGGCAAGGAGACTAAATCCGCCTCGTCCCCCCTCTATATCCTCTTGGGACCTGTCTCTGGTGCTCAGCACACTGCAGAGACCTCCCTTCGAACCGCTGCAGTCAGCAGAGCTAAAGATTCTGTCACTAAAGACAGTGCTCCTGGCGGTGCTGGCTTCTATCAAGAGGGTAGGGGACATGCAAGCATTTTCGGTCGACGAATCGTGCCTAGAATTCGGACCGGCTGACTCTCACGTTGTCCTGAGACCCTGGCCCGGATATGTGCACAAGGTTCCTACCACGCTCTTTAGAGACCAGGTAATGAACCTGCAAGCGCTGCCCTCGGAGGAGGCAGACCCAGCCCTGATTTTTCTCTGTCCCGTCTGCTCCTTGCGGTTATGCGTGGACAGAACGCAAAGCTTTAGGACCTCAGACCAGCTCTTCGTCTGTTACGGAGGCCAGCAGGGGAAAGGCTGTCTCCAAGCAAAGGTTAGCCCACTAGTGGATAGTGGATGCTATTGTCTTGGTGTATCAATCCCAAGACGTGTCTTGCCCATTCGGATTGCGAGCGCACTCAACTAGAAGTGTTGCTTCTTCCTGGGCGTTGGCTCAAGGCGCCTCGCTGACAGATATATGTAGAGCTGTGGGCTGGGCGACCACCCTACACTTTCGCATTTTCGATTTTATAGCCTTCTTGTAGAGCCGGTATCCTCCCGTATACTCGCCCCAAGTGGCCAGTAGCGCTAATTGTTGGCTTGCTACACCATTCTAGCCTGGTCGGCCAGATACATCCGTCTATTTGCTCCTGTGTGTTCGCCGGAGATGGTTAACCCTGTTGAGTTCCTCCGTCACCCCTACACCAGTCAGACCAGCCAGGCCTAACACTCGTATGCATTGAGGAACCTGTGCTAAGCTGGGTGTCCATACAGTATATAGCGGTCCCTGCGGTAACCCCATATGTGTAAATTCCACAGTTTAGCTACCCTGTCGGCTAGCCAGTGTCTTTCCCTTGGTAGAGCCGTCTCTGCCGGTGCACTTCCTCCCGAGGATTAGGCTAGAACCACCCCAGAGACTTCCATGTGTTGCACTACCCTGCTTGGCTAGTCCAAATGTGTATTCTCCACAGGTTACCTCCCTCCGGGCAGGTCGTGGTTTCCGCCGTGTTCTCCTTCCCCTAGGGCACGCTTTTTCATTGTCACCAATGTTCTCACTGAGTGGGTCTTGCGGAACATCAGTGGCCAGGACTCCCCGCATAAGCTTCTGCCCCTAATAAAGAGAGAGAAGTGAGGCTTATGCAGGGCACTGGAAGGGCGTGTTGGTAGGGATCCCATTTCTGTCAGATCCCTCCGACAAACATTGGAGTGACCAACATGAATGGGAACGTCTCGGTTACGTATGGTAATGCACGTTCTCTGAAAGAGGAAACGGAGACGTTTGTCCCGTCGCCATGTTGTTGTACCATCGCTGCAGACAGAAACCAAAGATGCGTTGCACCGGCTGCTCATAATATACCCAAACTGCGTGATAGAAGCAGCTGGCGCAATTATCTCATGCCAATGTGCATTGGCTCGTTTAGTTTCTCTCAAAGTACATTGGTCTCTCTGGGGCTGTTTACACCTGGCCACTTCATGCGTTTTCTCAGATCAGATAGATATCCGATTTATCAAAACGATTCCATTTACACCTGGTCACATAAATGTGTTTTTGCGAAACGGATATAAATCCGATCTTCAATTCCAGCGCTATATGCAGATTTAAAGGAGTGCACGTCACCGAAAGCAACAGTTAGCTGCATTTTATTGTTCATCGGCTAATTTCAAAATCAATTGACAGCAATAAGAGAGAGCGGCAACAGTCCTGGTAAGATCATTTCGTTTCTTTACTTTTAATGAAGATGATTGTGTGTTAAGCGTCTGCGACTTACTTTCACTTTGATTTGCGATAGTTTGCACGTATGGCCGTGACTTGATGAATAAATGCTCAGCTGCTCAGCTGCTCATCTGCGGTAGTGTTGCAGTAGCGTCGTCATATCTAACTATAACATGACATATAGCCTATAACACGCTCTCTCACATTTATTTTTTATCATTTTTGGGAGGAGTAAAATTTGCATATGTTGTTTCAACAACCAGATGCATTTACACTTGTCCAGTTTCGTCTGGAATGTGGCCCAGACCACCTCCTGATGTGGTTTGAGCGATCGGATTCAAATCTGTCTCGAATGCGTTTCGGAGGGCATTTACACCTGGTCTTTTCACGATCGGATAGCTATCCGATCACAGAAAACGCATGAAGTGCCCAGGTGTAAACAGCCCCTCTGCGAAGGGTTTCCATACGTAACCGAGACGTTTTAAGTATACTTTCATTTTGATACACGTGCATTTTAATGTCATTTAAAAATGTACGAAATATTTTACTTACATTATTTTTATTAAAGGCTACACAATATTCAAAGTGCAGAGAGATACTTTTCTGTAATTTTCCATCTAATGTTCATTTTTTTATAGTCTGTAATTACAGTCTTAATGGCTCTCTCAAAGTCTCTTAAAAATAGTGTTTAGTTTAAGTGGTGGTGCATGAGTCCTTAAAAAGATCCTTTTTTCATAATTATAACTCATATCAAATTTTAGTCATGGGACTGAAAACCTCTTACATTCCCCAAGGACACCAATTTCGCACATATAAATTTCTTCTTGATTGCACTCTTAATTATTATCATTTTCTTTCTCTGTGTGATCTTTGGATAGAGGTGGAGGAAAGAAAACAGAATATCTGAATCTTTTCCCCATTCCCTCAGGGCAGCAGACATGCAGCATGGAGCTCTTCAGAGATGTGTGGAGGAAGTTTTTCCACATGTAAATCAACCTTCTCAAAGTGTTTTTTTTATTGGACCTTCTTGATAGTCATGTCAAGTCACTATATCACACACATGCATGTTCACACAGTGTGAAAGTTATTTTTCATCTATAGCTGTGAGATGTGGCATTGCAGAGAGCAAAAAGGGCATGACAAATATATTTTTGAGTAATGCAACATATGCATCATCACTCTTTAACAGCAAATTTCAGTGTAGGACATTCAAAATGTTTCATTTAAGCCAAATGCATCGCACACTAACACATTCATATGTTTGTGCGCTGTTGCAAATGTGTCCTATTGGTTTATTTGTATAAGATGTTTAATATTTGCATTCTGCATTTCGGATTTCAAATATCAAATTGTCACTTTCTCAATAGGATACCTGAAATCTATTGATAAAAAATTAGCTTATTGTAATTCCAAGTTTATATTTTGTAAAAGCAACTTATCAAGTGACTAATAAAAAAAATGGTAACAAATAAGGTTTCATTTTATAACATTAGTTAACATAACCTAAAATTTAACAATACTTCTATATATTAATATTAGTTAATGATAATCTCAACATTTACTAATACATTTTTAAGATCAAAAGTTGTATATGTTAACATTAGTTAATGCACTGTGAACTTATATTTTTAACTAACATTAACAGTTAAGGTTAGCAAATGCTGTAAAAATACACCGTTAATTGTTTGTTAATGTGACTGTTAACAAATGAGACCTTATTGTAAAGTGTTACCAAAATTATATAGATCTGCAGTACTGTAAATGTGAAAAATATTTCCAAATAACAAAATATTGTTGCAAACAGAAGAAATATGTCCTTCTTATTACAGTAATTAAAAGAATGATGTTTAATACATTGACACAGTGACTGACAACAATGGTGACTTATAAAAAAACTGAAATAATGCATTCAGAATTAGCCATCAATACATCAGTCACCTTTCTCTAAAATTAATTTGTGCATGTTTCAAATGTTTTACTTTTCATTTTTCACTCTCAGTCGGACGCGAGGCAGGAGGAACAGGAACATTAATATGAGCATACTGAGCCGAATTGAAAAAGGAGACGAAGTTTGCAGAGTCATGAGGAATTTGTTGCTGATGTTTCTGTTCGAGGATTGAAAGTTAAATAAATGAAACCTCCAGCTTGTCACTTTTTCTATTACTTTCTCTCCCCAGACAAACATGAGCTTATCATGTTTTTAACTCTGTTTTCCAATATATGCAATTATCTGGCTGCTACATATTCAGCTGTAGCTTTGGAAAGATTAAATGTAATACTCCATGCTGCAAAAGATGCAGTATTTCCAGGTTTAGCACAAACTAGTTTTAAGAAATATTGTGCAATTTTCAAATGGCACTTTTTAAAATATTTACAGAGAAAGAATATTATGTATGTGTATTTGACACATTCAGCGAAACAGAAGTCGATACGGACCAAACTGTGAATAATTTGTCATTGCTTTCACACATAATACATTAATCCATACACTAATTTTCCAAAATCCATGAACACTTTTGTCATTCAAACTTCACCATCTGCAAAAAAACTCAGCACATTTTTTAAAATGCTAACACACTGCTTTCAAAACTGATAAAAGCACATTCAAATTAGAATGTTGATAAACTCTGTGCCTTTCTGCAGGAGTAATATATTAAAATATATTGTATTTTGTATTCTTTCAGAATTATCATTGGCTAGGAGGGGAAAAAAGAAAAGTAAAATAGGCTTTTTATTTATAATGATACGATACTGATACTTTGCTACAATGCTCATTTTAAGGGGAAAAATGAAGGCAAATCACATGACACATACTGGCCATTAATAACAAATTTAGGTAACACTTTACAATAAGGTTCATTAGTTAACATTAGTTAACAACCTTAGTTAACATGAACTAAGAATGATCAATTCTTCTTCAGCATTAAAATTCGAGTCTTTGCATCATTACGTCACTTCTGTACACATAAAGAAGGAGTCTCGGCTAGTAGGCTATATTGCGTGTGAGGATGTTGGAGGTGGAGATTTATAGCCTTTTGGATTCATGTTTTGAGGCACAACTCACGTAAAGTTGATAATTCCGTGAATAACTGCAATTGCAGATTTCGAACAGAGATGGCGACGAAGAGGAAAAACTACAGACTGCAGCTTTAATGCACTGTGAACTAACCAACGCAGTCTCATGAAAGTGCCTATCTATACCACAAATGTTATTTCTCGTGCCATTTATACGCCAAAAATGTTTTTGCGATACGTGTGTATTACACGCCATAAAGTGCGTATCATATTCACCGAAAACTGTGTATCATATACACGCAAAAACTATTTTTGCCGTATAAATGGCGAGAGAAATAACATTCGTTGTATTGATATAAGCACTTTCATGAGATCGGGCTCGAACGAACATGAACAAACAATGATCAAGTTTTTTTAACTAATATTAGTTATGCGTGTGTGTGTGTGTGATTCTGCAGTAATCAGAGACTGTTTTCTGTAGTCCTTAAAGCACTTGTGACAGATTACCGAGCGTGCGTCATTTTCAAAAAAGCTGACATGGATATATCATCTCATTATAAAACTATTCAGTTATGTTTACAAAATGTTAAAAAAAAATTGTTCAATTCCCCCAAATATGCACGCAGAAAATCTGCTCAGGGCTAAATAGCATATTTTGGCTTCAAGAGGCGCCAACTTTGTGGCACCATTAATGTTGGGTCTATTATAATCATGATCAAATGCAATCAAATCAAATGTTTGTCTTCTGGAAGTTGCATTTAAAATCCCTTTGACTCAAAAATCTGTGGTTTGAATGGGCATGACGGCTCTGAATATGCAAATTTTAGTTTGGGATGCTCAGTAGCAGTTAGTAGCCACTACTTATATTCTTGAGCACTTTTGTATATTCCAATTTATATCTAGACTTATGTCCGATTTCATATTAAGCCAGCTAAAAAGAGATCTAATTTTTATGTCAATCAGATGACTCTGTCCTGTCTTCGATGTTTTTGCTGCTCTTTGAATGTGTGTGAGGGACACGAGCACTACATGCGCATTTCCATACACCCACCTCATTCTGTTCTCACAGGCAAATTATTTCATTTGCTGTAATTCAGCCCGAGGATCTATGTGACATTAGCCTTAAATGCATCCCACCGGCTGAGAGAACCCGTGTCATATTAGGAATATCATGTTCCCCGCACACATATGGTTTGCACAATACGTGCACT
Source organism: Chrosomus eos (assembly GCA_036326025.1). Taxonomy (NCBI): domain Eukaryota; kingdom Metazoa; phylum Chordata; class Actinopteri; order Cypriniformes; family Leuciscidae; genus Chrosomus; species Chrosomus eos. Next base: position 6,379,278 of record CM070824.1, on the reverse strand, counting down.
CATAATTCGAGCATGAAATATTGCCATTTCACATGAATAATGCAACAGCGGCAAAAGCAGTAATGTCTGCGGCTTTGTCCACTCTGGATTCGGTGAACCGTACAGGCCCCCGGGGAGACGCACACCATCACGGATATCATTTCGCTCCATCTGCATTTGATTTACTATGTGTTCCTGCGATAAATGGCGGTTATTGATGGGTGTAATCTTGAGTTATGGCGAAGAGGTCATTATAGATAATTTCACTGTGTTTTCATGCAGTCAATTAGGCTACACTCTTCTGCGTAGGACTCTCAACACCTTTTGCAGCTGAAAGATTTATTATACTTTAAAGGTAGAGAAGGAAAATTATAATTTGAATTATTTATCCAATGCGTAAAAGATGGTTTCCTGTTCATATTTCTTCAGGCATGTGATTAAGACACAAAACAGAGACATAATTTATGCTATAAACTCTGACAATCGTAACTGTAAGATACTGTAGTTTCAGGATGACCATGAATATGTTAACTGCTATGTAATATTCCGTTCTTAGCTTTTGCAGATTGAAGTAAGAATTCAAATTTTATTGTAATGTTAAACTGAAAAATGGAAGTAAGGAATAATTGAAGACGGGGCGTTTAATTATTGAAAGTTTCATGAGCACCCGCGGTGGTAATGCAACCACAACGAGAGGAAGGTGTGCATTAGCTTTTCAATAATTCAACAAAACAGAGTCAATTATTCCTTAAACCGCAGTTACCACATGTTTCTCCCAAAACTATATTTTAGGATTTTGTCCCTAAAATGTTCTTTTGAGTGGAACCCACTTACTCAAAGTGCTGATTTAGTGCTTTTAAACAGCCCAAGCCTTTACTACGTAGTTTAAAATACCCTTTGAAGTTCATTGTAAACCCAATTTGCATACATCCATCCTGAATTAGTGTCTGTCAACCGTGTTAAAAACAGTATGCCAAATGTGACAAAGTCTGTGTTTATTCAATATTGATCTTGAGCAATGAAGAGTTTGGAATAGTTATCAACTTTTTAACTGAGGCAAAAAGTGCAGAGAAAGTGTGAGACTGATGTTCTCGCAACATTTTTTTAAATGTATGATCCTGCAATGAAAGTTATAATGAATTTAGCTTGATCCTAAACACTTACGCACAAACCTAAACTCTACACTGGTTCCAACACTGTCAACACACCCAACAGTATACAACCTTATAGTGCATTGTATTAGTGTGCGCTACATAGTATGGTGGGGAAAGAGTACGGATTTGGGAAAGAGTTTTGAAACAATTCAGGAAAAAGATTTTTGCTAAATGTTATGGAACTGTAATGCAGTCAACAAACATCAGTTAGAGAAAATTAATCAACGCCGTAGAAATGTTTGTCAACCAATTAGAATTCAGCAGTGCCTTTGTATAAAGCATAATCAAAATTCTGATGATTTGCAGATTTTGCCATTTACTCTAACTACAGATGTTCAGGACTCAAAGAGCATCACAAGAACCTCTAATGTGTGCTAATTCTGAATGTGCAGAGTGAACAGCAGAGTTTTTTAAATAGAGCCACATGGCTGGAGCCTCATTCATCTCCTGAAAATCTCCGTGTATTTCTCTAGACAGTCTACACAGGACAAAATCTAACCAACACAGATGTTCGGCCAAAGTAAAACACTGAACATCTGCTGATACTTGTTTGACAAATTGCTTTTCATGCATGCCACAGATGCTCTATGTCTTCAGTTTGTAAATCAGTTTTTTTTTCGACAGGACCATTTTTTTTTATTCTTTAAAAAAACATGTTGTTCTTCTTCTCCACTTCTAGTGGATATGTTTGGATCCAAAAGAAAGTCCCAGAGAACTTGAACTTGCTTATTCCTCAGAATGTGCTGTTTGCAACAAATTGCAACCCAACAGTTGTGACTTTAAAATGTCTTTGGAAAGTTTTGTTAGGTTTTCTCTTTCTAACGCAGAATTAAATCAGATGATTTATTACTTGTAGTTCTACTGATGTTACTTATCTTTGAGTTGTCTTATAGTTTGCAGTATATTGGCAAAGCTAACAGACAGCTCCATAGCCGGATTAATGGACATCGAAGTTCCATTAGCCGTGGTGACCTCAAACTCCCTGCGGCAAAGCCCTTTCAGTTTGCAGCATCAATACAGTAGCCATTTCCTGTAGATACTCTCATATAAAAATACAAATGCTGTTAGAGTGTGAGAATAGATAATAGATAGGAAAAGAAACCCTCTTGCTGTTTTCCAGGTCTGATCTGCATTACATAAGGCATTTGGTAGAGGATATGGCAGACAAATAGTCATTAAATCCAAGGGTTCAAATATTTTCCCACCCTAGTGTAAATATGTAAATGACAAAATATGTCATTTTTGGTTTAGGTAGAATGGGTTTCTTAGACTTAACTGAATTTCAGATAAAATTTTAGGATCAATTTGAGGAAAAAATCGTATCTCTGGTCAATATCTCCAGTAGGCCTTTCTTTAAATGTCATGTTTTGTCACCAGCTGTGCTCTTGCTATATGGATCAAGCAGTTTCACTTCTTTTTTCTTCAGCGGTTCTGCCAACCTGCTTAATTAAATGCAACTTTCCACATTCCTTCATAATAAGGAATAGAGCCGTGTTAACGGCCTGTGAACAGCTCGTGATAAGCTTCAATGACAGCATCATTAACAGGGAGGTGGTGATGATCATCTGTTACACATCATACTGTAACACCTCTCCTTCTGATCTCTCTCTCTCTCTCTCTGTGCTAGAGCATTGCCTGATGTTGATGTGATACTGTGAAATAATTACACTGAAAATGAGGAAGACTCCTTTCATAAGAGATGTGCATGTATTAAGGCAGAGTGCATTTGTTACTGTTTAAAGGTCTATAATAACTGGAGAAAGTTAGTATTCACATTCATCTCAAAGGCAGTTGCTCTGCTGGCACCTCCTATGTGCCCTCCTAAGAGCCCTACAAGAAAACTATCACAGGCAAAATCTACTTAAATACTTGCAATATACACAGATGAGCCAAAACATTATGACCACCTACCTAATATGCTATTGGTCCTCTGTGTGCTACCAAAACAGAAGAGAAGTATGGACTCTGCAATATGGTGTCCTGTGCTATCTGGCACCAAGATGTTAGCAGCAGATCCTTCAAGTCCTGTGGGTTGTGAGGTGGAGCAGCATTGGATCAAACTTGTTGGTCCAGCACATCCCAAAGATGCTCATGTAAGACTGGGAAAAACTGGTTGAAGAGATAGACCTGACCACTGGTCTATGAAACTAAGGATCTTGCTGGAAATTTACATTTGACTTCCCCCCTCTTCCCCTGAGACAAAAAGTGTCTCTCTCTCAGTAACACCTAAAACTCACATAAGAATATATATATGGTTTAATGTGAATGATTATGGTTTGAGTATTATGTTTAGTATCATTTAAAATGTCTCAGAGTGAGTGGTACAGATGGCTAATTTCCAAATAAGTAAAACAAAGCTAATAAGGTTTTAAGGGTTTAGAGACTACTGGCACACAAAGGAATGTGGTCACTAGCCTACCCCCCAAAAGGTGTAAACTTCTGAATGCAAATATCCACGGTTAGCCTATATAATGAAACGCAACGAGAGCTCAGGGTCTTTCTGTATCTCAGATCAGCCTGTGAATGCTGAGGGTCGCCGAGACTCTCAGCTTTCATGTATTTCATAATGTCGGGTAAAAGATTTTCCTCTTTGTTCTAGAGAACATTTTATGGTTTGCATTGATTATCTTTGAATTGATTATGAAATTGTAATAATACATTTACCTGACATAATAAATTGTTATATTTGATTATTCTAACAGACTTTGACTTTATTTTCATTAGAGTTAAAAGGAATAGTCAAACATTCACGTATATTTAATGATACACAGATATCATTAAACCTTTTCATTTATGGAGTCAGATGAAAGAACGAGTTAATACATAAGAGAAAATGTATTGTATTTAATCAAAAATCCCTTTGCCATGAGAAAAGACGGAACACGCGTATGACCTTCACCTCTGATCGAATACCGCCATTGGATCGAGTTAGACGGCCTTACACTCAATTGGATTGAGATCTAAGGGAATTTGGAGGCCAGGGCACCTTGAACTCTTCATCATGTTCCTCAAACCGTTCTTGAACAATGTGTGCAGTGGCAGGGTGCATTATTCTGCTGAAAGAGGATACTTCTACCAGGCAACACAATTGTAATGAAGTGTTCTCCCTGGTCTGCAACAATATATACATCAAAGTCACTTCCACATGAATGGCCGGACCCAGGGTTTCCCAGCAGAACATTACCAGACAATCACACTCCCTCCACCGGTTTGTTGTTGTCTCACAATGCATCCTGGTGCCATCATCATCAGTAGTAGTTATGATTCACCTTGTGTCAAAATGATTTACGACTTTGACCTTTGACCTTGCCCCGCCCCCTGTCCTTCCGGTGACCTCCGGAATTCGTTTGATGTGGGATTAACCTTTGCCCCCTCGGTCGTTTGATCTAGGTATTGGCGTGTTGCCCGGACATACGATCGATCAAGTTGACATTTAGTTTTACTCAGTGGTCTTTGATCCTGACATGATGGATTAAATTGATTTACTAGATGAGATGGATCCTGACAGATCAAGTGGATCCCGGCATGATGGATGAGAAGGATATTTAGTTTTACACTTTAGTGGTCTTTGATCCTGATGGATCGGTTGGATCCCGGTATGATGGATGAGATGGATATTTAGTTTTACACTTTAGTGGTCTTTGATCCTGACAGATCAAGTGGATCCTGACATGATACATCAAGCGGACATTTAGTTTTACTCAGTTGTCTTTGATCCCGGCAATATATGTGTGTCGCACGACCCCTCCCACCATCCGCGTTCATGAGCAGTGTGTGGAAGTGTATCTCACAAAAAGACTCTGTTCATTTGAAAGTATATAAAGTTGAAAACCATTGAGCTTTTAAAAGTAATCAACGAAATATAAATTAAATGTTTAACGAGTTGAAAAAAAAAAAACATTAATCTTTAAAAGTAAATAAATGAAATATAAATTAAAAAATATCTGACTAGAAATTTACTGAACCAATAATTCCAAAAATTGGTGAAGAAACCATACAGTGTATAAATGGGTGACAAAAAGATGACGAGTGATTCTCTCTCACAGTCATAGCGCATGAGTTTAAGGGCCTCTGTCTATGTGTGTGCGTGTGCCTGTCACACGATCCCTACCACCGTCCGCATTCCTGAACGCATTGCTGAGGACGCTTTGGGATTATCTCACAAAAAGTATATAAAGTCATATACAAAAACTGAAAAAAGATTCTGTTCATATAAAGTTGAAAACCATTCAGTTCATTTAAAAGTAAATATAAATTAAATATTTAACACTAACTAGAGTTGAAAAACATTGATCTTTAAAAGTAATTAAATGAAATGGTTATAAATGTGCAATTATTAATTTACAAATATAATATTTAACACTAACTTGAAAAACAAAAACACCTTGCATTTCTAGAGTGTTGAAGAAGTAGTTCCTAACACATGAATTTTCATACAGTGTATAAATGGATGACAAAAAGCTGAAAAGACTCGGTAAGTGATTCTCTTTCTCTCATAGTCATAGTGCATGACAGTCTCTGAGTTCAAAGGGCCGGTGTGTGATTCTTACATGGTTATAGTAATTTACTGTCAAATAAATCACAACGCTGGTAGCAACCTCCGCATTCCTGAGCTCATTGCTGAGCACGCTTTGGAAGTATCTCACAAAAAGTTGAAAAGTCATTTAAAATTATATAAATGAAATATAAATTATTGGGTAATATGTGTATATCTCCCAAAAAGTTGAAAAGTCATATACAAAATCTGGTCATTTACAAAATATAACATTTAACACTAACTAGAGTTAAAAAACATTGATCTCGCAAAGTATATAAATGAAATATAAATAAAATATTTAACACTAACTAAAGTTGAAGAACATGCTGTTCTTTGAAAGTATATAAATTAAATGCTTTAATCGTTCATTTTAAAAATAAATATCAAACAAAATTTACTGATTCAATTATTTTAGATGAAATAAATACAGTTTTCATTTTCATCGAGTTGAATTATAGCTCCTATCTCAGATGTCCATACAGCCTATGAATGGTTAAGATGAATAAGATGACGAGTGATTCTCTCCTCTCTCTCTCTCTCTCTCTCTCTCTCTCTCTCTCTCTCTCTCTCTCTCTCTCTCTCTCTCTCTCTCTCTCTCTCTCTCTCTCTCTCTCCTCTCCTCTCTCTCTCTCTCTCTCTCTCTCTCTCTCTCTCTCTCTCTCCCCTCTCTCTGTACACGACAGTGTCTGAGTGTCAGTTTCATGAGGAGGTCTCTGCCTTAAATCTTACAAGGCGTGCATTACATCATTGTCACTCCTGTTTTGCCAAGAGAGCATAAAGTCTAAACATGTTTCTACATATGGTGGCTATAGGACATTAGTATAGATATAAGAATTTATTTCAAAGCATAATCGTAATAGTTTAAATATGCTATTTTAAAATGAAAAGATTGTCTTAAATAAATCTTTAAAGTTTTACACTCCCACATTGCTAGGGCCCCCTGGGATTTTATCTGACTAAAGTTGGAAAAGCATTGTGTTAATTTAAAATTATATAGATAATATAAAATAAAATATATAATACAAAATAAATGTCTTACTGAACCAATTATTTCAAAATAAATAAATAAATACATCTTGCATGTTTTACAGAGTTGAAGAAAAAAAATCACACAGGTAGTGTCTGCCAGCATGGACAGAACTGCCGTGAGACTGGGTTGCAACTCCATAGGACTTATTTTCAGGAGTGACAGTTGTCAGTGATATATGGCGCTCGTGTAATCTAAAGGTCTGCCTACCCCCTGGGAATGCGAATTGGTCTTGAACCTAAACACTTCATAGAGTACTGAAAGAATCTAGTGGACACACAGCTCTGCCGTTTCCCCATAGTTTTCCACAGGCTCTTACTGTAAAAGGCTATAAACGTGTGCCATACCCCTGGACCAAAAAACTTTTGCACCCTCTCTTCTCTCCACATCTCATCAAAAATGCAAAACAGTAAGTAGTTTCTATTTCTATAATATGCTATTGTTGTTTATCTGTATCAAGCAATGATGTTTAATTTGAAAATTGTTTATACATAGGACATTGTATTATGATATTGATGTGATGTAGATATTTTTATCTACTATATTAATTGGTTAAAGTATGATTTTTAGACATGGTACATTATTATGATATTGGTGATACAGATATTGATGTGATACAGATATTAAATGTATCTACTATATTAAACATGGGACATTATCATGATATTGGTGACACAGATATTAATTAATCAAAGTATGATTTTAAAATATGAAGTATTGTATTATGATATTGGTGATACAGATATTAAAATGTATCTACTATTTTAATTTATCAAAGTATGATTTTAAAATATGGGGATTGCATTATGATACAGATATTAAATGTCTCTACTATATTTATCAAAGTATGATTTTAAAAATGTACAACATTGTTTATGCTCATTATGCTATAGTTTTTAAACCATATCACAAAACTATTAGTTTAATATGTCTGTTTTACAGCAATGTTTATTTTGCATTATGCTATGTTTTTTAACTGTTGTATTTTTTATCTGATGTAACTGATAATCTGCAGCATCGTTTATTTAAGGTTTCCATAAAAGACCTTAAAATAAATGTTTTGGTTTTTATTCAGTTTTAAATCTTATTTAGATTATTTTAGTCAGACATGTGCATAGGCCTATTTTATTCCTCTTCAGTTACTTGCTTTTTAAATTTTGCTAGGCTACTTTTTATTTCTTCTTTTACTCTGTTTTTGATTTGAACTTTTAGCAATTTGCATGATAAATTGTTTAACATGTAAGCTATAGGACTGACACTATCACAGTGTGATAAGCAAAACATATAAAAGTCAAGTCAAAGCTATTTATATAGGCTAGCGCTTTTCATTGTCATTTAAAATAACATGGTCTTTCCTTTCTCTCTCTCTCTCTCTCTCTCTCTCTCTCTCTCTCTCTCTCCTCTCTTTCTCTCTAGAGACAGCAAACACCGCAGGACAATCAGGCATTCAAGTAACATGTTAGTGTGGTTTATATTTTATTTTTAATGAAAGTGCAACAGGCGGTTTCTGGAAGTAAAAACATTTACTTTCTCCATACGGAAATTAATTTTAAAGACAGACCTACTGTGAGCTAGGAGGTTGTTAATACACGGCATTTGCTTCTGATAAAGCCTTCAGCTTCACTCCTGGTGAAAACTACATTACCCATGAGCCATGATGCTGTAGTGAAAATGATGTCAAACATAGTTTTTAAAATAGCTCTGCCCCACTCCCATGAAGCACTGCACATGACAAAATCTCCCTACCCTCTCAAAATACTGAAATGTTTGTATAAGCTTGCATATGCATATTTGTTTGTATAAGCTTGCATATGCATATTTGTTTGTATAAGCTTGCATATGCATATTTTGCATATTTATATATAAATATATATTTTTTAAATCACTATGGGAAATAAGAATGAAAAAAGGGGGAGGCACTGTTGCACTCTATGTATAATGAATAATTGACGGATGAACTGACATATATTTTATGTAAACAGGCAAAATCTCTGCATCTGATGACGGCCATGTGTTTTCGCCGATCATAACTGGTTTAACTCTTGGCTCCTTTGAGATCAATATGACTTCTGGCAAACCAAATGTGCCGGCATATTGTAAGTGTAATACACAAGAAACTATTAAAACAGTTTTCGCCTATGTAATGTATAAAATTATTCTTAATGAATCAGTCGTAGTTAACTATTTGGGACCAATTTTAAGGAAGGTTACATTCTGGTCTAACAGTGTCGTGTGCAAATTTGCAATACAGAATTTTTTGTGTTTTTGGTACTATCGGATCGAGTTTTGTAGAATTTATTTTATTTAGTGTCATGCTCCTGGATTATTCAGACTCAGAATTGTAACTATTACTACAGCCTTTATCAGCCATTTATTTTACTGCAGACTTATCAAACTTATTTATTTACTGCAGATTTTATCAAAGGCATGAATTAACTCAATTCATGGCAGCAATAATAAAAGAAGAAAAAATGAATAATTGATGGATGAACTGACAGACATTTTATGTAAACAGGCAACATCTCTGCATCTGATGATGATGGCCATGTGTTTTCGCCGATCATAACTGGTTCAAGCTCCTTTGAGATCAATATGACTTCTGCCAAATCAAATGGGCCGGCATAATGTAAGTGTCTTACACGAGAAACTATTAAAACAGTTTTCGCCTATGTAATGTATAAAATGAATGTTAATTAAGCAGTAGTTAACTATTCGGACCAATTTTAAGGAATATTTGCAATACAGAATTTTTTATGTTTTTGGTACTATTGGACGAGTCTTGTACATTAAGCCAAGATTAATTTATTTATGCGGTGTCATGCTCCTGGATCAGACTCAGAATTGTAACTATTACTATAGCCTTTACTGCAGACTTATCAAACTTATTTATTTACTGCAGATTTTATCAAACCAAATACTGCCCAAAAGGGGATACTGGGAAAAAGAGAGACAGGTTAATACAAGGTTAGATTCAATCGTTATATTCTTCCCCATTTTCTTTTTCCTGTTATTGTTTTAATTTTTATATTCTCAGATCATCAAAGGTTTCTGAAAGCAAACACCAGTCAGTGGGTTGAAAAAAGTGAAGAACATTGATCCAATAATTGACTATTGAATAATCTTGATTGCTCAATGAATCAGTTACAAATGTGCGAGCGAATCCAACACACCAGATGAAGATGAAGAAACTGCAATAACAACTGTTGTAGTCTATTGTCTGGCATTATGTACTTAAACAGTTTTAAAAAATAAATAAATAAAAAATGTTTTAATAATTGATTGGTGATGGAGTTTTAATTTTTGTATCGAGAACCAAGTATATTGAACAAGTAAGAAGAAACCAAACTGGCCATATAATAAACCATGGCAAAGTTTGTATTCCTTAAAAAACAGGCAATGTTTGAGAACCCTAATATTGGTGTAATCTCTGCGAGGTCTCAACCACAAACACAAAACTTTACTAAAGGAAAATATTATGGAAGTAATTTTCAAACTGTAATTATATTAATATTATGGTTTTCATGTTGATTTAAAGTTTTTGTTTGTTTGTTATTAACTATTACCTTTACTTCAACATCCAGCACAAAATGTTGTTCAAATATTGTTCTCTGACCCCAAATAATCAGATAATGGAATGTTCACAAGCTATATTCTCCTGCTTAAATCTTTGGGTGTATTTTGTAACACCGTAGCGATGCAAAGTACCATACTCTAGCCTATGGACTAACTTTAAAACATATTCTTTATACAGGAATCACACGTGTCCAAAACATCCATGTAAGATTCAACAGACCAAATCACTAAGAAAAGCACAGTTTATAATAATAATAATAAATACACAAAAGTTAGCAAATTATGGTTTTATTACTATTCAGATAGCAGACGACACTGGTTCACATTTTGAACGTTAGACTGTGTGTCCGTTTTAGGTGAAGACTTTTCTTTGAGAGCCGTTAACATTCAGTGTTTATAGGAATAAATGACCATTGATAATTTAAGTGTTTGTACTCTGAATTATTTCTGTTTGAGAATGTTTGACTAAATTGCTACTTTCCCTCTATCTACGATGTGGAATCACACAAAGTATTAACGCAAAAAGTAAGTGCATGCTGTTTTACACTTAAACTATTACAACAGAATCACATCTGACTATGCAGATCAAATTGCACAAACGTAAATTCTAGTGATCAACTTGCTAAAAAGTAAATACAACATGAGCCATACAGAAAAGCCATACACTTGTGATCAGTTTTGTATGTTTGTAATTGACATTTATGTACTAGTCAATTAGGTCGTTTACATCTTGCTTCTTTTTGCTTTTGTACAGTTTCCAAAAACTATAGTCTACCAACGTAGTCAAACATATAGGAATTTATGAAAAAACATAAACAGACATTTCTACATGAGATATTTCTTTTAGAACATCTTTCAGCTAGGTCTACGAAACATCGACATGAAAGATGAGTATTGCTGTTTTTCTGGTACCTATAAAACTATTATACTGCAAACTCGTCTAGCTATTGCCCATTTCGCAGCACAGTCATAGATACACAGTTATTTTATGTATGTGGCTAAACATCGGTTAAGCTAATGAATTACCGTTGATATTTTTACGTGAAAGGCAGGATGATTCATTTTTTATTCCGTCTACACCGATACTTTGACACAAGAGTTTTAGCCAGGGGTCTTTTAGGCCTGATCCATTAAACAGGCGGTAAGCAGTAAGTTAGGAAAACATGTGGTAAGCAGTTTTTGGCCTCATCATCAAATTTTTTAACATCGTAAATATCAATTGTTAGATAAATTATATCTAACTATCTACAGTTATATATGAAACACGCTCAGTCGCATTAGAGTCGGATTCTTGTTTATAGTGAACATTGTTATTGAACAGCGCCAGTGTTCTTAAATTGTTTACCACGGTTTCATTTTCAACAACACTATCGTAACACTTATCGTATTTTGTATGGTGTCTTCTTTACACTTTCACCCCATGGATATCTGTTTCCTACAGTTAGCTGTAATGTTAGCAAACTCTAGGTCTTCTCTTTGTTCATATACGACAGTATTCGCATGAATTTTCTAGATTTTAATAAAATGATGGTTTAAACCACATTATATTATTATACCATCATAGTTTTTGAATATCTCTTAAATGTATAATTTATATTTTACCCCTTTATGCGAATGCGAATACAGAATACCGCACAAGGATCTCTGAAATATTTTTTTCGTGTAAAACATCTATGTAGGTCGTAGAGCTATCTATGTTTTTAAAATACAAAGACATCTTTCTCTAAGCGACCCTCAAAATCTGGGGTTACAACACAACACAGTGCTTCCGTGTACGATGATTTATCAGAAAATGATAAATCTTAATTCTTGATAATGATTAAACAACCCTCAATTCGGTAATGACGTGTTTTAATTTAAACTCAATGCGCTAAAGTTCTATAACTGAACTTAATATTTGGTAAAGTTCACTTAAAGCCTTACTTTCTAAATGCTTTTTACAGAACTTGTTGCGAACAATTCGTCCCCTTTTTTATCCTCTTAATCTTTAATGAAAATTTCATTACTGGATTAAGAGAAAATATTGTCAGGAAACCAATGTTTCCTACATTTAGGAACGTAGGACGGCATCTCTTTGCTTGTATACAACGCTTGATATGCATATTAATAAACTATATTATCCTAGTGTATGACTATAATTATATTTTGGTCTAATAGAATACGGATGACTTTACTTCTGATTCAATGAGGCTTTAATCCTATATAGTGGTTTACGACGTCAAGGGACCACCCCACACCAGGGATGGGCGAGGGCGGATCCCCAATCGCAGGGCTGATGAACTCTACACCGAGCTCAGCCTAAGTTATCGCACACAACCTCATCGAGCAAAATCTGCAGCATCTCATCGAGCAAAAGTCGAAGGATAGTCTCAGAAATTGGAACTAAACTTTTTTGACTCACACTTCTAAGGACACAGTCCACTCTGCTGTAAGGACTTTTTGCTCTAAGGAACTTTCACCATCGGGGACCGAAAAATCTAAAAACTTCAGAAATGGCGTCGCAAAAGCTGATGGAGAATGGTGGCCCGTCAAATTCTGGCGTAGCGGGGGCACTGCGTCATCCGGCGTGTGAGTGCGCCACAGGGAAAGAGTGTCATTTAAGAGCTACGCAAGACTCTATGTTTAAAGATCATTTTAGAGGCCCGATGGTTAGCTTGATGCACAGGATCATCGAGGCTGCGTGTGATGAGAATAACGATTGTGCGAGGCATACCAAACGTGTGAAAAATCTCAAAAAAGAAATGGATGTCATAAGAGGGCTGGTTGGATCTTGGACAGATGTGACCCCTATGTTTTTAAACGGGAAAGAACCGATCGGCGTAATCCTCAGAAAAGTTCTGGATGTGATGCTTGAATCTCGTGAGGAATTCGAAGTCGACGAACTACTCTGTATGTGTACGTTTGTAACAGATCTCTGTGTGTCGCTGTTGTCAAAAAATTTAAAAACAGATGTTGATGAAATAGTTGAATGTTTGGTTAGCTATGCCCTAGAGCAAAACATGATTGCGTGCCGCGACTTTCTATTCTGGCTGGATCACCTGTAAATGTCGTTATTGTTTACTTTTTTGCTATTGTTTTTCTTCACTACTTCAGTGTATACTCAAAAGTATAATGTTGAAATAAAAAAAAAAAAAATAAAAAAAAATGTATTTTTTTAGTCATGTCCGGGCTCATAAAAATGGTAGGCTATTAGACATAGTTGTCTAATCTTGTAAAATATTTCAAAGATATCAAATATTTCTTACCGCCCCAAAATATAATTATAGTCATACACTAGGATAATATAGTTTATTAATATGCATATCAAGCGTTGTATACAAGCAAAGAGATGCCGTCCTACGTTCCTAAATGTAGGAAACATTGGTTTCCTGACAATATTTTCTCTTAATCCAGTAATGAAATTTTCATTAAAGATTAAGAGGATAAAAAAGGGGACGAATTGTTCGCAACAAGTTCTGTAAAAAGCATTTAGAAAGTAAGGCTTTAAGTGAACTTTACCAAATATTAAGTTCAGTTATAGAACTTTAGCGCATTGAGTTTAAATTAAAAACACGTCATTACCGAATTGAGGGTTGTTTAATCATTATCAAGAATTAAGATTTATCATTTTCTGATAAATCATCGTACACGGAAGCACTGTGTTGTGTTGTAACCCCAGATTTTGAGGGTCGCTTAGAGAAAGATGTCTTTGTATTTTTAAAAACATAGATAGCTCTACGACCTACATAGATGTTTTACACGAAAAAAATATTTCAGAGATCCTTGTGCGGTATTCTGTATTCGCATTCGCATAAAGGGGTAAAATATAAATTATACATTTAAGAGATATTCAAAAACTATGATGGTATAATAATATAATGTGGTTTAAACCATCATTTTATTAAAATCTAGAAAATTCATGCGAATACTGTCGTATATGAACAAAGAGAAGACCTAGAGTTTGCTAACATTACAGCTAACTGTAGGAAACAGATATCCATGGGGTGAAAGTGTAAAGAAGACACCATACAAAATACGATAAGTGTTACGATAGTGTTGTTGAAAATGAAACCGTGGTAAACAATTTAAGAACACTGGCGCTGTTCAATAACAATGTTCACTATAAACAAGAATCCGACTCTAATGCGACTGAGCGTGTTTCATATATAACTGTAGATAGTTAGATATAATTTATCTAACAATTGATATTTACGATGTTAAAAAATTTGATGATGAGGCCAAAAACTGCTTACCACATGTTTTCCTAACTTACTGCTTACCGCCTGTTTAATGGATCAGGCCTAAAAGACCCCTGGCTAAAACTCTTGTGTCAAAGTATCGGTGTAGACGGAATAAAAAATGAATCATCCTGCCTTTCACGTAAAAATATCAACGGTAATTCATTAGCTTAACCGATGTTTAGCCACATACATAAAATAACTGTGTATCTATGACTGTGCTGCGAAATGGGCAATAGCTAGACGAGTTTGCAGTATAATAGTTTTATAGGTACCAGAAAAACAGCAATACTCATCTTTCATGTCGATGTTTCGTAGACCTAGCTGAAAGATGTTCTAAAAGAAATATCTCATGTAGAAATGTCTGTTTATGTTTTTTCATAAATTCCTATATGTTTGACTACGTTGGTAGACTATAGTTTTTGGAAACTGTACAAAAGCAAAAAGAAGCAAGATGTAAACGACCTAATTGACTAGTACATAAATGTCAATTACAAACATACAAAACTGATCACAAGTGTATGGCTTTTCTGTATGGCTCATGTTGTATTTACTTTTTAGCAAGTTGATCACTAGAATTTACGTTTGTGCAATTTGATCTGCATAGTCAGATGTGATTCTGTTGTAATAGTTTAAGTGTAAAACAGCATGCACTTACTTTTTGCGTTAATACTTTGTGTGATTCCACATCGTAGATAGAGGGAAAGTAGCAATTTAGTCAAACATTCTCAAACAGAAATAATTCAGAGTACAAACACTTAAATTATCAATGGTCATTTATTCCTATAAACACTGAATGTTAACGGCTCTCAAAGAAAAGTCTTCACCTAAAACGGACACACAGTCTAACGTTCAAAATGTGAACCAGTGTCGTCTGCTATCTGAATAGTAATAAAACCATAATTTGCTAACTTTTGTGTATTTATTATTATTATTATAAACTGTGCTTTTCTTAGTGATTTGGTCTGTTGAATCTTACATGGATGTTTTGGACACGTGTGATTCCTGTATAAAGAATATGTTTTAAAGTTAGTCCATAGGCTAGAGTATGGTACTTTGCATCGCTACGGTGTTACAAAATACACCCAAAGATTTAAGCAGGAGAATATAGCTTGTGAACATTCCATTATCTGATTATTTGGGGTCAGAGAACAATATTTGAACAACATTTTGTGCTGGATGTTGAAGTAAAGGTAATAGTTAATAACAAACAAACAAAAACTTTAAATCAACATGAAAACCATAATATTAATATAATTACAGTTTGAAAATTACTTCCATAATATTTTCCTTTAGTAAAGTTTTGTGTTTGTGGTTGAGACCTCGCAGAGATTACACCAATATTAGGTTCTCAAACATTGCCTGTTTTTAAGGAATACAAACTTTGCCATGGTTTATTATATGGCCAGTTTGGTTTCTTCTTACTTGTTCAATATACTTGGTTCTCGATACAAAAATTAAAACTCCATCACCAATCAATTATTAAAAACATTTTTTATTTATTTATTTTTTAAAACTGTTTAAGTACATAATGCCAGACAATAGACTACAACAGTTGTTATTGCAGTTTCTTCATCTTCATCTGGTGTGTTGGATTCGCTCGCACATTTGTAACTGATTCATTGAGCAATCAAGATTATTCAATAGTCAATTATTGGATCAATGTTCTTCACTTTTTTCAACCCACTGACTGGTGTTTGCTTTCAGAAACCTTTGATGATCTGAGAATATAAAAATTAAAACAATAACAGGAAAAAGAAAATGGGGAAGAATATAACGATTGAATCTAACCTTGTATTAACCTGTCTCTCTTATTCCCAGTATCCCCTTTTGGGCAGTATTTGGTTTTGATAAAATCTGCAGTAAATAAATAAGTTTGATAAGTCTGCAGTAAAGGCTATAGTAATAGTTACAATTCTGAGTCTGATCCAGGAGCATGACACCGCATAAATAAATTAATCTTGGCTTAATGTACAAGACTCGTCCAATAGTACCAAAAACATAAAAAATTCTGTATTGCAAATATTCCTTAAAATTGGTCCCGAATAGTTAACTACTGCTTAATTAACATTCATTTTATACATTACATAGGCGAAAACTGTTTTAATAGTTTCTCGTGTAAGACACTTACATTATGCCGGCCCATTTGATTTGGCAGAAGTCATATTGATCTCAAAGGAGCTTGAACCAGTTATGATCGGCGAAAACACATGGCCATCATCATCAGATGCAGAGATGTTGCCTGTTTACATAAAATGTCTGTCAGTTCATCCATCAATTATTCATTTTTTCTTCTTTTATTATTGCTGCCATGAATTGAGTTAATTCATGCCTTTGATAAAATCTGCAGTAAATAAATAAGTTTGATAAGTCTGCAGTAAAATAAATGGCTGATAAAGGCTGTAGTAATAGTTACAATTCTGAGTCTGAATAATCCAGGAGCATGACACTAAATAAAATAAATTCTACAAAACTCGATCCGATAGTACCAAAAACACAAAAAATTCTGTATTGCAAATTTGCACACGACACTGTTAGACCAGAATGTAACCTTCCTTAAAATTGGTCCCAAATAGTTAACTACGACTGATTCATTAAGAATAATTTTATACATTACATAGGCGAAAACTGTTTTAATAGTTTCTTGTGTATTACACTTACAATATGCCGGCACATTTGGTTTGCCAGAAGTCATATTGATCTCAAAGGAGCCAAGAGTTAAACCAGTTATGATCGGCGAAAACACATGGCCGTCATCAGATGCAGAGATTTTGCCTGTTTACATAAAATATATGTCAGTTCATCCGTCAATTATTCATTATACATAGAGTGCAACAGTGCCTCCCCCTTTTTTCATTCTTATTTCCCATAGTGATTTAAAAAATATATATTTATATATAAATATGCAAAATATGCATATGCAAGCTTATACAAACAAATATGCATATGCAAGCTTATACAAACAAATATGCATATGCAAGCTTATACAAACATTTCAGTATTTTGAGAGGGTAGGGAGATTTTGTCATGTGCAGTGCTTCATGGGAGTGGGGCAGAGCTATTTTAAAAACTATGTTTGACATCATTTTCACTACAGCATCATGGCTCATGGGTAATGTAGTTTTCACCAGGAGTGAAGCTGAAGGCTTTATCAGAAGCAAATGCCGTGTATTAACAACCTCCTAGCTCACAGTAGGTCTGTCTTTAAAATTAATTTCCGTATGGAGAAAGTAAATGTTTTTACTTCCAGAAACCGCCTGTTGCACTTTCATTAAAAATAAAATATAAACCACACTAACATGTTACTTGAATGCCTGATTGTCCTGCGGTGTTTGCTGTCTCTAGAGAGAAAGAGAGAGAGAGAGAGAGAGAGAGAGAGAGAGAGAGAGAGAGAGAGAGAAAGGAAAGACCATGTTATTTTAAATGACAATGAAAAGCGCTAGCCTATATAAATAGCTTTGACTTGACTTTTATATGTTTTGCTTATCACACTGTGATAGTGTCAGTCCTATAGCTTACATGTTAAACAATTTATCATGCAAATTGCTAAAAGTTCAAATCAAAAACAGAGTAAAAGAAGAAATAAAAAGTAGCCTAGCAAAATTTAAAAAGCAAGTAACTGAAGAGGAATAAAATAGGCCTATGCACATGTCTGACTAAAATAATCTAAATAAGATTTAAAACTGAATAAAAACCAAAACATTTATTTTAAGGTCTTTTATGGAAACCTTAAATAAACGATGCTGCAGATTATCAGTTACATCAGATAAAAAATACAACAGTTAAAACAACATAGCATAATGCAAAATAAACATTGCTGTAAAACAGACATATTAAACTAATAGTTTTGTGATATGGTTTAAAAACTATAGCATAATGAGCATAAACAATGTTGTACATTTTTAAAATCATACTTTGATAAATATAGTAGAGACATTTAATATCTGTATCATAATGCAATCCCCATATTTTAAAATCATACTTTGATAAATTAAAATAGTAGATACATTTTAATATCTGTATCACCAATATCATAATACAATACTTCATATTTTAAAATCATACTTTGATTAATTAATATCTGTGTCACCAATATCATGATAATGTCCCATGTTTAATATAGTAGATACATTTAATATCTGTATCACATCAATATCTGTATCACCAATATCATAATAATGTACCATGTCTAAAAATCATACTTTAACCAATTAATATAGTAGATAAAAATATCTACATCACATCAATATCATAATACAATGTCCTATGTATAAACAATTTTCAAATTAAACATCATTGCTTGATACAGATAAACAACAATAGCATATTATAGAAATAGAAACTACTTACTGTTTTGCATTTTTGATGAGATGTGGAGAGAAGAGAGGGTGCAAAAGTTTTTTGGTCCAGGGGTATGGCACACGTTTATAGCCTTTTACAGTAAGAGCCTGTGGAAAACTATGGGGAAACGGCAGAGCTGTGTGTCCACTAGATTCTTTCAGTACTCTATGAAGTGTTTAGGTTCAAGACCAATTCGCATTCCCAGGGGGTAGGCAGACCTTTAGATTACACGAGCGCCATATATCACTGACAACTGTCACTCCTGAAAATAAGTCCTATGGAGTTGCAACCCAGTCTCACGGCAGTTCTGTCCATGCTGGCAGACACTACCTGTGTGATTTTTTTTCTTCAACTCTGTAAAACATGCAAGATGTATTTATTTATTTATTTTGAAATAATTGGTTCAGTAAGACATTTATTTTGTATTATATATTTTATTTTATATTATCTATATAATTTTAAATTAACACAATGCTTTTCCAACTTTAGTCAGATAAAATCCCAGGGGGCCCTAGCAATGTGGGAGTGTAAAACTTTAAAGATTTATTTAAGACAATCTTTTCATTTTAAAATAGCATATTTAAACTATTACGATTATGCTTTGAAATAAATTCTTATATCTATACTAATGTCCTATAGCCACCATATGTAGAAACATGTTTAGACTTTATGCTCTCTTGGCAAAACAGGAGTGACAATGATGTAATGCACGCCTTGTAAGATTTAAGGCAGAGACCTCCTCATGAAACTGACACTCAGACACTGTCGTGTACAGAGAGAGAGAGAGAGAGAGAGAGAGAGAGAGAGAGAGAGAGAGAGAGAGAGAGAGAGAGAGAGAGAGAGAGAGAGAGAGAGAGAGAGAGAGAGAGAGAGAGAGAGAGAGAGGGGAGAGAGAGAGAGAGAGAGAGAGAGAGAGAGAATCACTCGTCATCTTATTCATCTTAACCATTCATAGGCTGTATGGACATCTGAGATAGGAGCTATAATTCAACTCGATGAAAATGAAAACTGTATTTATTTCATCTAAAATAATTGAATCAGTAAATTTTGTTTGATATTTATTTTTAAAATGAACGATTAAAGCATTTAATTTATATACTTTCAAAGAACAGCATGTTCTTCAACTTTAGTTAGTGTTAAATATTTTATTTATATTTCATTTATATACTTTGCGAGATCAATGTTTTTTAACTCTAGTTAGTGTTAAATGTTATATTTTGTAAATGACCAGATTTTGTATATGACTTTTCAACTTTTTGGGAGATATACACATATTACCCATAATATTATATTTCATTTATATAATTTTAAATGACTTTTCAACTTTTTGTGAGATACTTCCAAAGCGTGCTCAGCAATGAGCTCAGGAATGCGGAGGTTGCTACCAGCGTTGTGATTTATTTGACAGTAAATTACTATAACCATGTAAGAATCACACACCGGCCCTTTGAACTCAGAGACTGTCATGCACTATGACTATGAGAGAAAGAGAATCACTTACCGAGTCTTTTCAGCTTTTTGTCATCCATTTATACACTGTATGAAAATTCATGTGTTAGGAACTACTTCTTCAACACTCTAGAAATGCAAGGTGTTTTTGTTTTTCAAGTTAGTGTTAAATATTATATTTGTAAATTAATAATTGCACATTTATAACCATTTCATTTAATTACTTTTAAAGATCAATGTTTTTCAACTCTAGTTAGTGTTAAATATTTAATTTATATTTACTTTTAAATGAACTGAATGGTTTTCAACTTTATATGAACAGAATCTTTTTTCAGTTTTTGTATATGACTTTATATACTTTTTGTGAGATAATCCCAAAGCGTCCTCAGCAATGCGTTCAGGAATGCGGACGGTGGTAGGGATCGTGTGACAGGCACACGCACACACATAGACAGAGGCCCTTAAACTCATGCGCTATGACTGTGAGAGAGAATCACTCGTCATCTTTTTGTCACCCATTTATACACTGTATGGTTTCTTCACCAATTTTTGGAATTATTGGTTCAGTAAATTTCTAGTCAGATATTTTTTAATTTATATTTCATTTATTTACTTTTAAAGATTAATGTTTTTTTTTTTTCAACTCGTTAAACATTTAATTTATATTTCGTTGATTACTTTTAAAAGCTCAATGGTTTTCAACTTTATATACTTTCAAATGAACAGAGTCTTTTTGTGAGATACACTTCCACACACTGCTCATGAACGCGGATGGTGGGAGGGGTCGTGCGACACACATATATTGCCGGGATCAAAGACAACTGAGTAAAACTAAATGTCCGCTTGATGTATCATGTCAGGATCCACTTGATCTGTCAGGATCAAAGACCACTAAAGTGTAAAACTAAATATCCATCTCATCCATCATACCGGGATCCAACCGATCCATCAGGATCAAAGACCACTAAAGTGTAAAACTAAATATCCTTCTCATCCATCATGCCGGGATCCACTTGATCTGTCAGGATCCATCTCATCTAGTAAATCAATTTAATCCATCATGTCAGGATCAAAGACCACTGAGTAAAACTAAATGTCAACTTGATCGATCGTATGTCCGGGCAACACGCCAATACCTAGATCAAACGACCGAGGGGGCAAAGGTTAATCCCACATCAAACGAATTCCGGAGGTCACCGGAAGGACAGGGGGCGGGGCAAGGTCAAAGGTCAAAGTCGTAAATCATTTTGACACAAGGTGAATCATAACTACTACTATCATCACTCCAGGTAAACAGCGCGCACGTGATCTATAAGAAAACGGGACTCATCGGACCAGGCGACCTACTTCCACTGCAGTGCAATTCATTGTTTGTTGTGACGAATTCCTCCCAGAACCATCATTAAAATTTTGTGTGACTTGTGCCACAGTAAACCTTCTGTTTGCTCAGACCTGATGGGATAGCCTTCGTTTCCCTCTTGCATTAATGAGCCGTAGGCACCCAACACCTAAGATTTCTGTGTTAGTCTGTTACCGGTGTTACATGGTGTTCGGATATACACGGTTATATTACTTGACCACTTGGACCCACTTTCGTTTTGCTTTATTGTAGAAATAAAAAACAATTTTAGTATAGTCGGACAATGGACGTACTATTATAAACTGAAAGCATCTGCTCTGCTCTATACAGCACAAGCTGCAGAGTCACAGCACATTGTAGCAGAAGTAAGATTTCACTTATCATGGGACAAGAGAAAGGAGAGATGACACACAGGACGATGGCAGGGGATTTAGTGCGCAACAGATCCTGAGCCTCATTGACAAATATCTTATCTTGTAAAATGTGCGGTCAGTACCACCGCTCCCTATACATAGCCTACATGTGATAGCGCATTAAAAAGCTATTTAAATACCTCACATAGTATTAGCAGCTAATGCCCGCAAATTATACGCCTATATATTGCAAATTTAAAACTTGAAAGGAAATTTTCACACAGGTAAATAAACTTGCGACAACACCGCTATTACCAACTCAGTCGCCTTGCCATAACAATCGCCATAACAACTCGGCCTTTGTTGAAGTTGCTCAGATCTTTATTCCTGCCCATTTCTCCTGCTTCCAACTCGTTGATTATGAGAACCGATTGTTTGCGTACCATCTAATCTTCCCAGAACATAAAATGTGGCCTTGCTAGGAGATGATCAACAATATTTGCTTCACCTGTGACTGATTATAATTTTTTGGCTCATCAGTGGTATGTTGCTTTTTTTGCGTGATTAAATCGTTTCCACTGCAGCTTTGTAGGGGATTTTGAGAGTGTTTAGGATAAGAGATTTAGAATAAAAATGTGCCTTTGTGACAGTGTCAAATAGATAGAAGGATGCTTTACGGGACATGTTTATATACAGAACATGCATTTGTTGCATTTGTGTGCATGAAGATGGTCTTCCTGGATTTGATTAAAAAAGCCTAACATTTTTCATTCTTCAAAAATCCAGGAGACAGAAAAGTCTCTTAAACACCCTGCAGATATCTGTCTTTTGCAGTTTCACATACACCATCGTATTTTAGAAATCTCACCAATTCATCAAAAAACTGAATTATTTTTTTATTTTTTATATAATCTGATTGATGGCCCCTTAGATATCTGAGCCAACTAGAATTTAAATGCAACTTAAAAAAAATACACACAAACAAACAAACAAACAAACAAACAAAAAACACTAAAATGGAAAATTAAGTCCAAAATGAAATTGTCCAGTTGAATTGCATTTTTCACAAAAGGTTGAGAAGTGAACAATAGATAGTCATAACAATGAATCGTCTTACACTACTTAAAAATTATACTAAATAAATAAAAAAGTTTTACTGCTATAGTTTTACTTATTACTATAGTAATTACAATACAATAACTGGGTAATGATAACTTGGTACTAGCCTAAACATAAACTTAACCCGTATCTATGTAGTTACCTTAATCAGTATTTTCTTGGTTAAGTGCACTGTAAGTGCATGCACTGTAAAATGTTTTTCTTCCGGCCACAGGTGAAAAGGTAATGTTGTTACAGTGTAGTTACACAAGTAAATGTAATATTAGTTAACTTCATGTATTAAGGTTAGGGTTTGGTTTATGGTTAGCTTCTTCTAATTATGTATAATTTACTGGTATTACTATAGTACAGTACTTGTAACTTGTCTTGTAACTTGAAAATACTTTGCTTACATCAACTACTGGTGCGCCTTTGAAACTCATAATACAAATATATTGTCACTCTTACAAAAGCACAAAAACTCTTAACCTTATACATATCAGCCCAGTATCCAATGTGACATCATTTCCTTCATCCCAGATGCTATTAAACATGCAGTTGATAATTTCTTTGACATCCTGTATAATGGCAGCCATAAAATATAATACCAATTACAGCAATACTATCAGCAGGGGTAATAATAATTGTAATAACTACTATCGATCCAATGGTTTTGAGGGCTAATATTGCAGTTGCCCCATTAACTGCTGGCACTGTCACAGCTTCGGCTCAGAGAGCCTGAGAATTAAATGTTAATTTTTATTGATGAAAAAATGTCAGCAGGAGGCAGAAACTCTCTGCTTGGAATGAAACATTCACACGATGCACTGGGGCATTGATAATCCATTCAAGCCTGCCAATGCGGCAGGAGATTAAAATCACATCTGGATTAGATGACTTTTTGTTGCGTTATGTGTGTGGCTGCCTCATTTTAAATGGAAATAAGCGTAAACAAGTCTTAAGCCCAGACACAGCTCTGATCCAAAAGCTAGCTGCCCCGCTGTCTACTGACTACATAGACAGCTGCCTTCTAAGACAGCTGAAATGGAACCTTGTAAGTGATTGATTTGGAACACTCTACATGCAGCAGCTCTGTGAGGCATTCAAATACATTTAAATTTAATCATTTAGCAGACACATTTATCCAAAGAACAATTGAAGCAATCAAATCAAAACAATATGCAAGAGGTGTGACAAGTCCCAGTTAGTCTAGCACAGTACTCAGCATTTTTGTATTAAAATAAAATAAATAGAGTAGAAAAAGAATAGTAGAATACAATAGAATATACTACAATAGAATAAAACAGAATAGAATGAGGCATTTATATAGCGCTTTACTACTGTACACCCAAAGCGCTTTAAAATCATGTCGGGATCTCTCCTCAACCACCACCAGTGTGCAGCATCCACTTGGATGATTCGACGGCAGCCACAGTTCAACGGCGCCAGTGCGCTCACAACACCAGCTATAGGTGGAGAGGAGAGAGAGTGATAGAGCCAATTCAATTGATGGGGATTATTAAGAGGCCAGACTAGTAAGTGTTAGTATTAACAGGTCAAATGTTGACAAAAAATGCGTCTTTAGCCGTTTCTTGAAAAGTGCTCAGGTTGAGAAAGTCCAGGTATATGTCAGTGAAAGTGATTTTATGCCTCTTTTGTTGCTGTTCACTTGCAGAATTAAAAGCTTCTGCAGGGTAGATAAGTCTGAAGTAGTGAATTTAAGAATAGGGTGCAGAGCCAGTGGTCGTTCGGTAACTTACAATAGTCAAGTCTGGATAGACCAAGAACTTGGACAAGGAGTTGTGTAGCATGCACTGATAGGAATGGCCTGATCTTCCTAATGTTGTATAAGGCAAGTCCGGGCCGTTCTAGCAATGTTCTAGCACATTGAAAACGTTCTAGTAATTCTAACGAAGTTTAACTGATCATCAATCACATCTCTGAGGTTCCTGGCTGTCCTGGAAGGAGATATGGATGACAAACCTTGCTGAATGTAAAAGTTGAGAATCAAGTATTGGGTATATATTGAATAACAACCTGTGATGAATTATTGGGTTGGCCAAAATCACAAGCAGTTTTGTCTTTGCAAGGTTGAGTTGAAGGTGGTGGTCATCCAGTCTGAAATGTCTGTCAGAGAGGCTGAGATGTGAGCAGCTACCATCAGATCCTCTGGCTAGAATGAGAGGTAGAGTTGTGTGTCATCAGCATGGCAGTAATATGAAAAGCCATGTTTCTGAATGACAGAAACTATTGATGTCATGTTGATGGAGAATAGAAGTGGTCCTAGCACTGAGCCTTGAGGGACCCCAGCAGCAAGATGTTGAGACTTAGACACCTCACCCCTCTAAAACACCCTGAAGGACCTACCTGAGAGGTAAGACTTGAACTGCAGTTGCTGAGATGCCCATTGCCATGTGGGTTGACAGGAGGATCTGGTGGTTAACCATGTCAAAAGCAGCTGACAGATCCAGCAAGATGAGTACAGATGCTCTTGCCAGTCTCAGAGCTTCAATAACCGATAGCAAGGCAGTCTTGGTTGAGTGGTCGCTTTTAAAGCCATACTGGTTGTTGGCCAGGAGGTTGACCTGTGTGAGAAAGGTATAGACTTGGTTGAACACAACTCACTTAAGTGGAAAGGTTTTGAAAAGCATGCAATAGTCAGAAGATATGTTAATTTTGTTGTGGTACAATGTTAAGCAGTGGAGACAATGTAGGTTATGCCTGAAACGTGACCTGTAAATTGTGTGTTGTGTCAGGAGCCAGGTTTAGGTTAAGAGTGAGTAGGAAGTGAAAATGTGCAGTGGAGTAACCAGCATATGATTGGTGGGGCAGTAGTTTGTCTAAATAAAGTCCAGTTACCTGATTTGTGATTAACCACGGTAGACACTCGCTTAAGGTCAATTCCAAACCATGTAACCAGGAGCCAATCTTTGCCTCAGGATTCCTCCTAGACACTTTGAATTCTGCCTGTTTATTTAGTGTTCACTACTTCTTGTTTTTTCCTCGGAGTGTTCATCTTCCTATCACCGTTGTTTACTGATCATTCATATTGCCTTTCAAATTCAAAAGAAGATTACATGTAGTAGATTTCCCAGCTGACATCAGTATTTGAACACAAAAGGCTCGGAGGCCAACTTCATTTTCATGAAAGTGAGATCTGAATACATACAGCATCGCAAGGGTTTAGTGAGTCAGTGGGGAGAGAATGTTCTTCAGGCAGGACTGACATCCGCTTCCACAGTTCGGATGCAGGAAGGCATGGTTGAGTATTGTGTGGGTGGCTAAAGGAAAAGAAAGAAAGTGTAGAAAACAGATGCTTTATATGAAAAGTATAACTTGTTAACTTTTTTTAATCTGGAATGCACTATAGCAATGGATTGATTTTTAAATAAGGAAGACCCATATAGGTCAGGTAATGATAAAAAATGTTACTGATGATGTAACTCTCTAAAGTGTTCATAAAGAGTTGAATGTAAATATGTGGAACAACAGTGGCTCCAACACTGAAAAGGCCATAGTATGGCCACACAAGCCTTCTGGGCCATAAGCTGTTGTTCGGAGTGAATCATTGTTTATCTTGTTCTATGTTGGGGTGGTGTAAGTCTGAAAAATCCCTTCTGACATGGCTGAGTGGAAGCCCAGAGCAATCTCTGGACCACAAGCAACCCTTTGATTCGAAGGACCCTGGAAAGACATTTCCTAAGGAAACAAGAACAACATATTGCTTAGAATTGTGCTTCTGTAACTTGCTGTAATGCATTAATTTTGATATGGTCGGTTTGTTGAAAAACAATTGTAAAATGCAGCAGTGCCCTACAACAATAACAGCAAATCCCATTGTTGTGAAGATTATGGGAGTGCATTTAGCATAATTTTCTCAAACAATTTCAGACAATAAAAATTACATTTCATCAACAATGCATTTATGTTCTCCAAAATATTGTTTAATTATGCAAATTAAGCTAAGTTTCAATTTAGTTCCAGTCTGTATCCCTTTACACTGGCTTATAATTGATGGCAACAGAAAAAAGGCTCATGATTTACATTAAATTCATCCAAAAAGTCATGATAAAAATTGTATTTACATTCAAATCAAACAGAATAATTTCATGATGTAACTAATAATTTATCATATAATCCTAGACTTCTCCCATATCTAACATTTTGAAAGCATGATGCCATTCACAAGGGTCTAAAACTGAAAATATATGTATCTCAGTATAAACAATAAATGATATCTCTTCTATACAGACCATTCAGTTGATGATAAAAGCAATTCCAGTTCTAAAGGTTGACCAGCAAGAAGTGCTATTGACTCCATCCATGTCAAATAGGGCCGGTATCATGGTTTCCTAAAGGAGCATCTCTCTCCAGCACTGATTTCTCATTCCTCTCCTGTCTCAGCATCAGATAAATGCATGATGAAGGACGTCCCTTCCCTGGAGGACTTCCCCACTAGCTGTGTGCAGGCAATGAAATTTCTGTTTATGCACTAGTTACAAAAAGTTTAAAGTGTATTTTTCAACCAGTGCGAATTTAGGTGCAATCAAACTCAGTCTCTGTGTTCTGTGGTGAAAAGTGCAAGTCCTTCTTGCCCAGCAAAGAGAGGGTAGTTTAGCCAACTAGCCGAGTGATCCACACTCACTTGGGGAAGTCAATAACTCTCTAGGTAAAGACAAGACACAGAGGTTAGTAACGCACCCAGTGAAAGTCCATACGGCTCTCCCCTTATCTCTCTTGCTGGAGTTTATATCTCCCTCAGGGTGACTCCCTCATTGTTGTCACCTGGGCCCGCCCCCCAAACCTAGGAAGGCACATACCTGTTTCTCTGTAGAGGGCCGGGTATACTCCCTGATGACCTTTACGTTGTCCTCTTGCGGTTCAATCAGTCCTCTCTCAATGTGATAACCCAGGTATTGTGCCTCCGAAAGCCCCAGATGACATTTTTGAGGGTTAGCCATTAGTCCAGTCCGATGTAGCGTGGTCAGCATCTCTCTAAGCATAGGCCTGGTGTGGTCGAACACTCTAGCACAGGTCCATCAGTCTTGATGCCTACACTGAGGTGCAGAGATGTTTTACTTGCAGCAACTTACACAGATCGGTCATGACCCAGGAAACAAAGGGGGTTCCCTGGTCTGTCAGATTTTCAGATGAAAAATGCAAGGGCAAACAACTCCTGGGCGATGGCGGTGGCAGTGAAATGGGCTCAGGGTAGTGGGTGGCATAATCCACCAGGACCAGAATGTATTCGTGGCCCTGTGCAGACTTCAGCAGCGGCCCCATGATGTCCATCCCAATAAGAACGGCACGTCTGTTACTGGAAGCGGAATCAGGGGGCAGGGGCAGGTCTCTGAGGAGCCTTTCGTTAGCATACTGCACAGGCCTGGAAGAACGCCGCACTTCTGAATTCATCCCAGCCCAGTGGAAGCGATCTCTTTTCCGCTGCAGAATGTTCTCTGCTGCGAGGTGGCCGAGAATCATCTCTGTTTTGCTCCTTGGGAGTACGAGCAGTTCCTTTAGTTCCCCCCGCCTTTCTGCTACACAGTATAACAAGTAATTTTTTACAATGAAGTGTGGAGAGGTGTTGGCAGGTGTCCTGTGCCAGTGACCACCCTGACCTGTGACCAGCAGTGTTTCAAGTGATTGTCCTCTTGTTGTTCTCTTCCCAAGGACCCGCTCCTTGCGATCTGCTGGAAAAGATCAGTGAAGACTTCAAGATTACTTTGAGAAGGCTCACCCACTCTCTCACTCTCTGATGTAAGGTGAGCCTAGAGTTGTTGTCATAGAAGTTGCTCCAAACCTGGCAAATCTCGCCCCAGCAGGTCCTTCAACACCTCAGCCTCAACCATCCAGGTTCCTGGGAAATCGGAAATTGAGACGGTTTACGCCAGCACACACCATGAACGCAGGTGAATGGCAGGAGGGACTGGCCAGGCTTTGTAGTTCGAAGAAGCTGGGGTGGATGAGGCTGACACTGCTGCCCGTGTCCAGAATGGTAAATGGGGGGCAAGCGATATATATATATATATATGAAAATAATGAAAATAATTTATATATTTTGACATGAAAAGGCCAGTATAAATATTTAAAATAGCAGGAGATACAGAGCAACGACCAAAGAGGCTATCTAAATTTTATGCATACTGCACAGGCCATCCTGGCTTTCGAAATAACTGAATCAAGGATGTGTCTCTTATCAGATTATGTATTGCGGAGAGAGAGAAAATCCAGAGAAAGGTTTCAGGATGCCATTGGCAGGTTAAACACAGACCTCATTAATTCTGTGACTCTTATCAGGATAAGCCAAATACAGATAAAACAGCGGTTTATTTTAAACAGATTCACCCCAGACAGAAGATTGTTCAATTATGACCTCTTGATATTTATTTTCAATAACCAGATTCATTTTATGTAATGAATAGAGAATTATATTCAACACCTTTGAGCACAGTGTAAGCATACAAACAACCTGCACAAATCCAAGTTCACTTCATTTTTGGGCGAACTAGCCCAAATTTCTTTATTATTTAGAAATCTGCCACTCAAAGCAGAATGAAGTGTGTTTTAGATATCTAGACCTAGAAAACGAATCAAAATGCTCTCAATGAACCAAAGTCACAACCATCTTTAAATATTTTCTCTGCTTTTTTTGGACTTAATAATAAGAAAGGAACCCATTTGTTACACCTGCCAACAACTTTGCAAGCAGATTTTAGGCCGGATCTTTTAATTCCAGAGATGTCAAAAGTATCTGATATATTATGTTTGGATGGGGGGAAACAGTGTGGATTCAGGCGGCCTGAAGATTGATAAGAAGTGCAAAATGCCAAAGAAGGAAGCTCACGCTAATTGAGACCAAGCTATCAGAGATAAGAGATACGGCCAGGTGTTCAGGAGCAAAGCAAAAGACAAATGTCACTGTGTCCAAATACTGATAAGAACTAGAGAAGCACCAACAATGACATTTATTAAGCTTCAGTGGATATTCATATTCACAGCAGAATAAAAGCGCGATCAACACACACACACATTCTCTTGTTAAAGGTCATGTTTTAAAGGTGTCTTGTTAAGTCTTTCAGGCAGCTCTTGGGTAGCTGTCAAATCTTTCATATGTCTTATAGAAAGTGAGTTGAGGTTAGTTGAACACAACAATGAGATTGTTAACCTGTATAACAAAGCACTCATGTACAGGAACTTACATCTTCTTGCTCATTTTTTTATGCATAGCTCAGTGCATTGTACTTGTTACCCATGTGACAGTGTGTGTGTGTGTGTGTGTGTGTGTGTGTGTGTGTGTGTGTGTGTGTGTGTGTGTGTGTGTGTGTGTGTGTGTGTGTGTGTGTGTGTGTGTGTGTGTGTGTGTGTGTGTGTGTATGTGTGTGTGTGTGTGTGTGTGTGTGTGTGTGTGTGTGTGTGTGTGTGTGTGTGTGCGTGTGCGCGGTAAGGAGGTAAATTGCTCTGAAACAGAAATGCAGAAATTAGTAGAAGAATAGAGACAAAACAACCACAAGAAACTATCAATATACTGAAGTTGTGTGTAAATGTTTTACATCTTAACTAGTTAACTTTCATCCCCCTTTTTTTGCATAAATCTGAACTTAAAGGTGCTCTAAGCGATGTCACGTGTTTTTATGGCCAAAACATTTTTTGTCACATACAGCAAACATCTACTCACGATCCGCTGGCTGCCTGTCCCCTGAACACACTGTAAAAAAACGCGGTCTCTGCAGACACCCCAGGCTCCACAAACGGCTACAAAAACAAACTCTAGCGACCCGCTCTAGGAAACATAACAAACTGTTCCAGCCAATAACCGACAAGAATGGTTTGGGGGTGGGTTTGAGGGGTTAGTGTGCGGATGAGGAGGAGGGAGGGTCTAGCTAGCCTCCGTTTTGTTTGACAATAGTTCGAACGTCAACAAGAAGTGATGTCACCCAGGATCGCTTAGAGAACCTTTAAAGGGTACCTATCATGGAATTTTGAAAATTACCTTTCATGTAGTGTGTAACATAGATCTAAGTGAACGAAAACATCATGCAAAGTTTTAAATATGAAAGTTCACCGTATACAAAGTTATTGTCTCTCAAAAGTAAGAGTCGACTCTGAGTCGCTGATATGAATCGATTGACAAACGATGCTTTTTCTCTAACTTTCGTACGTCACTTGTACAAGTTATTTGAATTCGACACGCCCACTCAGTGCGCGCGCCGAGCAGACAGAGAAACCTGACAACAACATGTCGACGAGACTCTGTTCTGAAGTGCGAATCAAAAGCAAACTTTTTTTTTCACTGCCCAGGGACAAGCATGTGAAGACTCAGTGGCTAGAGTTTATATTTACAACTATACCACACAAGTATAGCCACCTTGAGCTTTGTTCGCGTTATTTTAATGACGATCGCTTCACAAACACAAATGCTTTCAAGTGTGGATTCGCGAGTCGCCTGATATAGGAAGGTTCAACACCAAGTTTATTTGGATCAGCTTCCTCCTCCGAATCACAACCTGTAAGTACTATTAATAATTGTTGCTTTTATGTGTGTGTGTGTGTGTGTGTGTGTGTGTGTGTGTGTGTGTGTGTGTGTGTGTGTGTGTGTGTGTGTGTGTGTGTGGTGCGTGCGTGCGTGCGTGCGTGCGTGCGTGCGTGCGTGTGTGTGTGAGAGTTACGCTCAGCAGCTTCTAGGTCTCCAATGTCATTTTTTTTGTTTTTTGAAATATGTGAAATTATGTGAAGCGTATTGTAGTACTGCAGTGCTTTATCAATATGTTTAAGTTTTGGGCTAACGCAAAATATAACTGACTGCGTCATCTGACCAATCACCGCCGATTAGCGTCACGCAAAGGAGGGGTTTGGACAGATGAGTCGTCAAACGAATCATTAGAGAGTCTGTGAGCAAATCAGGTAAAAATAAATGCATATTATAAGACAACAAAAGTGTTTTTTGTCATTGCATGCATGTAAAACTGTTGTTGGGGACTCCCAGAACAACATTAGGAACATTTTAAATGCCATAATAGGTGCCCTTTAAATAGTTGTATTCATGAATGCTTTGAAATACAGACCTGGGGCCGGTTGCACCAGCTGTGCGTAAGTTACACCTTAGCCTAGTTTTGACGTAAATGGGCACTAATTTACATCTTACGCACTACTAAATATGTTTGCATTGCACCATTAAACTTAGTTTAAAGGTGCAGTGTGTAACATTTTTGACTATTTATTAACAGAAATGCAATATGACATCCATAACTATGTGTTCAGTTGTGTATAAAGAACTTACTTAATAAGCCGTAATGTTTTAAATAACCTTAGAATTAGGCATTTATATCTACATAAGCGCGGGAATCCCCTTCTATGAAGGCCGCCATATTATGACGTCATATTTCTACCGTAGCCGACAGCGAACAAACAGCGTTACAGAGCGCGTTTCGTCACTACCTTGAAAGAGAAGCCGCAGAAAGCTAGAAGAAGCTAGTCATAAACACCGTGAGTGTTTTCCCTTGTCAATGGTGTAAATATGTAGTTGGATTGTTTCATGTAACTTAATTCTTCACCCTCGCTGTGTTATGGCTTTGCTATGTGGGGATAGATGTGCTGGTTACGTTCGTGAGACAGCTGATTAGTAGGCTACTCTTGTCATTGACCGCAAAACAGTTACAGGAATCACCAACCCGTCGATCTTGGAAGCATTTTAAGTCGATCGAGTTTCCGAAATCAGAGAAAAAAGGCTATTGTGTGTAATAAGTGGTGTCTATGGGATGCGGAGGCACGCGTGCTGTTATTACAATCACGTCATTTTTGCCGCACGCACCTTTGGGCTCATGCGGACGCGTCGAGTATAAACAAGGCTTAACGCTTTAACCAGCTCAGCCACAGTAACAGCTCATATTAGCCAGCTAAACTTTTACTACCCAGTTAGAAAAAATCTATAGTTGCATAGTTTCATGTGGTTCTGTTCCTAGCTGTATTATGGGTTTGCTATGTGGGGAGAATGTGCTGGTTACGTTCGTGAGACAATCAGCTGATTACTATTATTTACAACAACTGTGACGAGATCTGTCGTGTCGACAGCTCAGACCAATATTATTATATTATGTATTAAGACCCTTGATCCTCACCTGACTATGGCTTTGTAAACTTTATCCATGATGTGGTTTATAATGGACTGTGGTACTCCATGTTAGCTGTGGCTTGTTTTACTCTGGCTCACTACGACGATGTTTGTCCCGTTTTAGCCACCGTAGCTTCTTCGAAAGGGAGGGGTGAGCAGTGGGCTGAGCCCTTAGTGTAAACTCGCAAACGAACCGCTAGATGTCGCCAAAAAGCTACACACTGCACCTTTAAACGTAACTCTCCGTTCCAACTAAATATTTACGGCAGCCTCGATCAGGAGTAGCGGATGGACTAAAATAGCAGGCAGACTGAACTGCATCATAAGCTCTTCTTTTACCTGACAGATTTCAATTCTTTAGACATATAGGATAATGCTGACATTTAAACTCGCTTACATTTTAAAAGAGTGAACATTATGTGAATAGATTACTTTGTTAGCGGCTCATCAACACGAACCTGTCCTACAGTGTGCCGCTGTGTGCATCGGTCCATCGGTCCGTGTTGTGCATGTCACATAAAATCAGTCATAATCAATAAATGTTATTTCTTGTGGGTTTTTTGTATTATTACTTATTTATTCTTATTAATTAGTTTAAAATACAGTCTCTGAATGTAAGTAACATATAAAATACTTGTGTTATTCATGATTAAGTGTCGTATTTAATGAAAACGTATATTTTTACTGTTAGTAAAGTGAGGAAAAATAAGTTAGAATGAAGGATAAACTGAAACAACTTCTGCTCACGTTTTTGAAGGCTGATGCGACCAGTGGCGGCGTTTCACAAAAACCTAGAGTATGGCATTCCCTCTGGCATAACGTTAAATTACCGACATTACCGAACGATATACCTCACATTAACAAAATGCACAAAGCACTGTTAACTTGTAACGCGTTGTGTCAGGAGGGAAAGAAAATAGGGATAGCTCACAGCTTATTAGGCCAGACAGAATCGCGGAGGCGATTGGCATCACAACAACTTTTTTCAAGTTTTATTCACCAATCAAATTCGGGGCAACTATCTGTACCACGCTCCGTCCACATCGTTATCAAACAAACAAAACCAGATACAGTAAAATGAACGTGAGTTGAGAGCGTTCATTTGCACTACGTGCCTGTCTTTTTAGCAAAAAAATACCTTTCACTGAATATCTACAGTGGCGTAGGGCGAGGGCGTCGTGAGGTGCTTGAAAGTAGCTTTTGACGCGTTTGACCCGAGTTCGAATCCACCTTTTGCCGAACTCTCTCTTCTCCCTTAATTTCCCAACACCGAAACCGTGATATGGCTTTGTGCCTTTATAAAACAGCACAAGACTGTAATTAAGTAGCCTATATAGCCATTCTGTTTGTGCTGCGTGATTTAAAGAAAAGTGCACACTTTGTTCACGCAATCAGCATCAGGGTGGGAAATTAGCACCAGCCACCAGCCAATGGCTGGTACTTTTTCAAAGTGGCTGGTGACTTTGCCTTGTATACCAGCCACAGTGGCTGGTAGATTGTAAAACATATTTTTATTGGTTACTACTTAAAGGATAACTCCGGTATTTAACACTTTGAGTCTATTTTCTAGTTTGTTTTGGATGAACTAGAGTGGTGGACTTAGAAATTTTGACGATGGGTCCTGTCTCGAGTTTTTGACTATGGCATAAGTCTCTTTATTAGACATTCTCTGGTTGTAGTCTTTTCGCTCGGTTCTCCGTCTCTCAGAAGGCTAGCGTGAGCAGAGCAACTGATCACCATCAAGTGGTCGGGAGTGTGCTAACGCTTTAGACTCAAATATCGAGCGGAAGTTTATACGCGGTTGTGAGGTATCTGAAAATATAGTTCTACTATAGTAAATAACACGGATTGAAAGCATACATTGCGCCGATATATATTTGTTTTTAATCATCAACGAACACCACTAACCACTCGGTGAGTTGCACAGTTTTGAGAGCTAATGTTAAGGGTTGTTTTAAGCACATGTTTCAGTATGCCCATAGACAGCCACTCTGAAGCGCTCAGAGGCGATCCTAAAATAGTCAAAAAGTCGAGACAGGACCCATCGTCAAAATTTCTAAGTCCACCACTCTAGTTCATCCAAAACAAACTAGAAAATAGACTCAAAGTGTTAAATACCGGGATTATCCTTTAAAACATTCCTTGTAACAGATTGGACGTCTTTTGTCAAAGAATGCTGTTGCTAAGTAACAATAATGCACTTTTGTCGAGTAACTAATTTGATTGGTTTTTCAATGGACCGTGACACATATAGCTGAGCTGAGGTACAGACGAAAGGAAAATTTTAAAAATGTGGCGACATATACCCGGTGTTAAAGGGATAGTTCACCCAAAAATGTAAATTCTGTCAGTAATTACTCACCCTCATGTCGTTCCAACCCCGTAAGACCTTCGTTCATCTTCGGAACACAAATTAAGATATTTGTGATTAAATCTGAGAGCTGGATCACTCCTCCATAGGCTTCTAAGGGATTGAAACTTGCCCCGAAAAGTTATTAAAGAAATCGTTAAAAGAGTCGAAGTGACTACAGTGGCTAGATCTTAAGTTTATCGAGCTATGAGAATACTTTTTGAGCGCAAAAAAAAAAAAATAGCGACTTTATTCAAGAATTCTCTTTGGGCCTGGAGATTTCACGGAGTGTTATTGCGCAACACTTCTGGTTGAATCACACATGACCAGCGTCGGCCAATAGTGAGCCTACGTGTGACGTATAACACAGAAGCGCTGCGCAGTTACACTACGTCAACAGCTTAGGAGAAAAACATGGAAGAGAAGAGATGGTTCAATAAAGTCGTTATTTTTGTGTTTTTTTTTGCACGCAAAAAGTATTCTCGTCGTTTTATAAACTTAAGATCTCGCCACTGTAGTCACTTGGACTCTTTTGACGATTTCTTTAAGAACTTTTCGGGGCTGTCAAGTTTCAATCATTTAGAAGCCTATGGAGGAGTGATCCAGCTCTCAGATTTAATCACAAATATCTTAATTTGTGTTCCGAAGATGAACGAAGGTCTTAGGGGTTGGAACGACATGAGGGTGAGTAATTACTGACAGAATTTTCATTTTTGGGTGAACTAACCCTTTAAGAGGCCCGCCGTGGAGTCAGCAGTAGCTATGAATGTACAAACTGTTGAGGGCGAAGTAAATAAAAAGAGAAGGTACTTTTCGAAAAAGTGGCACATTAATGACGAAGGGAAAAGAGGGAATGGTTAGCCTACCTTCCCGTCGAACAGTCCATGCACTGTACTTACTGTGTATAATAATACTTTGTAAATTTGAATTCCGGGAAAAGTGGCTGGTAAAAAATATAAGTGGCTGGTAAAATTGGGCATCCACCAGCCACTGTGGCTGGTGGGCAAAAAAGTTAATTTCCCACCCTGATCAGCATGGTGATCTCCAAAATAAAAGCTTTATTTCTTGCAAGTGAAGAAATTAAGACTCGTTTATATGAAATGAATATTTCATAAATAAATAAGCCCAGATTTTACAGTGGGAAACCGTGTTTAATTACTCCAGCATTATTTAATGTAAACTACATTTATGACAAACAAAGAACTACACAGATGTATATACTATAGGCCTGCTACACGGTCTATCAATAAATGCATGCACGTTTTCATCTGCTTTTGTTCTGACGCTGACGCTGCGGAGAAGCCGGTTGAGATGAGCTTTTTTTTTAAATGACTTTTAAAGGTGACAACTAACTGAGCGATCACGAAACGCACATTTTTGGGGGGGCTGGGGTGAAAATTTAGGGGGTTTAAAAAGCCCTTCTAAAATCTTTAACGAGCATCATCATCATCAGCTGATGTTTTATCTGAACTATGACTGCTAGGGTATGGCAATGGCCATACTCTGCCATACGCAAACGCCGCCCCTGGATGCGACTACGCATTACTTTACGGAGAGCTTACGACCATCTACGTTCTGCCTTACAAACAAATGGTGCAACGGAATAAAGTACAGAGTTAGTTACAAACTAGCTAGTAGTTACTAAGCCTCTAGTGTGGACTTTACGTTCCAATTTAAGAGAGAACATACGAACGGCTGGTGCAACCCTACCCTGGTCTTGTTAAAGACGTTTGGCAAATTATTGCAAAAGTGAACTTTAAAAACTAACTTTAAAAAAATAGCAAATGCACTTAACTAAGCCTTTTTTATTTATATAAAAATAAAAATACAAAATATGTTTTCCCGCTGCATGTCCCCTTAGTGGCTCCATAGTGAAGTTGTTTTAAGTGATAATTTGAAATGTGAGTTATGTCAAGTTAAATCCGGGAAAGTTATTGTAACTTTAAGTTTTAAGTTGTTGTAGCTAATTTTTAATTACTCAAGTAATTCTTTTTATTCATGGATAAGGCAAATATGTCAGGAGTTTATGAAAATCGCAATTCTTTCTTTGTTGTGTAACTAGGTTTTCTTTACATTCACAGTCTGTTCACTGTATAGAAAAGCAAGCTTTTTTTTTGATCTGACAAGCTGTAATCTGATTGGCCGACTACTGAATTCCATTTGTGCCCTCGAACAAGGAATTTAAACTCAGGGTTTGTCCACTACCTGTCTCAGCTATGTTTTTCTATCTGTAACATACATTGCCTTCTATTTCTAAAGAACACATTTTCTTGAACCTACAGGCCACTTGGTTGAGATGTGGGCGTGGCAATCAAATGTAGAGGCAGATAAATACAAGCTTGAAGGGGCAGGTTTAATTAATAATAATAATAATAATTTAATTAAATGAAAGTACTGGAGAAGTCCTGCGTCACTAGAAAGGAGGTGATTAAACATTACACGGTCAAACTTTAAAATTAAACATATGCACAGATGAATTTTTCACAATAAGATCCATAACATGAATTTAGAAAACAGATAGGGTGAATTTTCCTTTCATGCTGACTTTAAACTGCACATATGAACTCAAATGAAAATTTTCCTGCAAGAGGATAAAAATGAATTGCTGGGTTTCAAGAGGTTAATGAAATATCGGTGAGCTGAAAGCCACTGCTCACTTACCCTTTTCTTAATGGATTCTTCTCCTTACACTCATCTTTTCCTCTCACTTCTCTGGTCTTTGATGTCCTCGTTTCCTTGCATCTCCTCCTCAATGTCAGGTATGCCCAGGACATGCTGATTGATGTCAGACAGTTATAATGGGTGCCTGCATTCAAACCAGCACCTGTCAATCAATAAATCACCAGATTCCTTGACACTAGTGAACACGAACATGAGATGTTGAGGCTGTGGCGAGAGACGCACAGTCGCACACATACAGCATTGAAGTTCTTGGAATTTTTAGAGCTGGGCTTAAAGGTGGATTGTGTAATTTCTGCACCACTAGTCACCAAAAAAATGCAAAATAATAGCATATTGAATGTTCTCAATCCACTTTTCAATATACTCCCCATTTTATCTTTAAAATCAAATAAATGATTTAACTTGATTTAACTTGATTTAACTTTACCTAACTTCAGGTAAACATGACTTAATTTTTTTTAATTTTTAATTTCCTCACTTTTTTTCAAGTAAAGTCAACTAATCATATTTTACTGTCAGTACATAAACCAAACCTTGGTGCGGAATGGTCCCCTAATCCTTTAGCATCAACATGAATCATGATTGATTGAATATTTACAGATGTCCTTTTTAAGGTCAGTTGTCTCCTTTGGAATAGTATGTACAGTGTTTTTGTAACCTGTTGAATCAAACCCTAATTTACAGTATCAGTAGAGATTCAAGATTGTTAGCTTTACAGTCAATTTCATATTTAGAAAGATGATAATTAAATCACCAAATTGTCTACATGAACTATCAGAGCTTGGACCCTGATAACTGGTGATTTATTATTTGCTGTTGTTGTTAAGGATAAAGGATGTTGGGGCATCTGGAAAAATCCTGTAGATCTGCACTTAATAATTGCAGTTGGTATGCATAACCCTGTTGATATACTTCCATCATGTTTAACTGCACAGCTAATAAACAGGGACCGCCGTGAGATTAGTGTTAATCTCACACTGCATGCGGTGATATCAGCGTTTATCTGGGAATTATTCTTTATCTATACGACCCAGCCCTCATCAGAGTCGGCTTTTCTCTTGAGTGTGCAACTGTGCATTAACCAGGATAATTAAATTCAATTCAATTATCAGAAGCTCGGTAATGAACCGCTGGACAGGAGACAGTGGGGTATTTCATTTTTGTAGTGTGTATGTACTTAACAGCTCATATATTGGATTTTTTAAAGGTGCACTCAGTAATTTTCTATAGAGTGCTGTAGGGGTGATGTAGTTTTGTAGGCCAAAGTCAATGGGTTTTTTGAAAATAAGGTAAGGTCTGTAAAATAAGCTCTCAAGATTTTTATTTTATTCTACAACATAAAATAAATCAGTATTACTCCACTTTTTAAAAAAGCTTTTACTCTAAAATGCGGCTGCTAACAAGTGTCTAAATGAGACTACAGGCATTGTCGGGTACATTAAACATCATCACACCAAACAGGTAAACTCGTCTACTCACTAGTCTGCTTTTACAGCCTTGTTATGTTTGTAATTGGCTCTTGCAAACTATTCTAACTCAAACTTTCAGGAAATGTGTTAATTTGTGAAGATTATAGTTATATGTTCCCCATGTCAAAGCCCGTCTACGGAAAGCCACTCCCTATGAAGTCCTATTTAACCGAATTTTGGTTGTAGTTCCACCAGAGTTCCACTGGGGGCGATCGCTTGAGTGCAGAATGAATGGGAGTCTATGGGCTAGACGGCTAAATGTGTCTCTTTCACCCGATTGCCGTTGAGAAATCTCAGATTTTATTGTAGGTTTTGCAAGTTCAACATGGGTTATAGGTCGAAAGTTGAATGAACGAGTACTTATGTCCTTTCGATTTCTTACAGGTTGAGTTGTTGTTGCCCATAACACGCTAGCATTCTGCTAATAATACGATGTGTATGACGTCATTGACATTTTAAAAAACTTTTTAAAGCAAATAAGTGACTCTAAAAAATCTAACACCCAGCAGTGTGTAATTTATTTGCATCTACATTCGAATACAATATTCAAATTACTAGACAAAAAATTATATCCCGAGAAAAGTGGATTTCTGGGGGTGAAACGTCTCAGGTTACTATTGTAACCATAGTTCCCTGAGAACAGGGAACGAGACGATGCGTCGAAACGCTGCGGGAACGCCTTCTGCGTGATTGCGTCTGAAGCATCTATGCCAACTAGTCCAATGGAAAAAGGGAATGAGCGTCACGGGCGGGTGACGTCATGACCAGGAAAGGATAAGAGCACTTCCGCTGCTCGCCGGCATTAGCTTCGACAGTGCCGAAGCAAGCCGATCGCAGGGACGCCAGAAGTATGGCAGGGGGACGCATCG
This sequence comes from Chrosomus eos, assembly GCA_036326025.1. Classification (NCBI taxonomy): domain Eukaryota; kingdom Metazoa; phylum Chordata; class Actinopteri; order Cypriniformes; family Leuciscidae; genus Chrosomus; species Chrosomus eos. The sequence goes on along the minus strand of CM070824.1, from coordinate 6,338,712 downwards.
TCTCGTTCCCTGTTCTCAGGGAACTATGGTTACAATAGTAACCTGAGACGTTCCCTTATCGAAAAGGGAACTTCGAGATGCGTTGAAACGCTGCGGGAACGAGAATACCCAATGCGCCATAATTCAAGTACCTGAGTGTCAGACTGTTCAGCTAAGCACTAAGCACCTGAGAACCTGGGGCAGCATCCAGGTCCAGGCTGTAAAACCTCACGAATGTGAGCGGAGAGGACCAGCCCGCCGCATCACAAACATCTTGGAGAGAAACCCCATGCAGCAAGGCTTTAGAAGCCGCCATACTCCTGGTCGAATGAGCTCGGACCACCAAAGGACAAGGCTGGCCCGAGTACTCATAAGCAAGTGAAATAGCCTCGACTATCCACTTACTGACTGTCTGTTTTGAAGCAGGAAGACCTTTTTTAGGTGATCCAAAGCAAATAAATAGTTGATCGGACTTCCTGATTGAGGATGTCCGATGTACATATGTGTCCAATGCTCGCACTGGACACAACAAGTGCAGTCTTTCCTGGTCCGCAGTTGCAAACGGAGGAGGACAGAAAGCCTGCAGCACGACAGGCCTCGGAGTCAAGGTCGGCACCTTAGGGACGTATCCCTGTTTTGGATAAAGGAACGCCTTGACCATCCCCGGTGCAAATTCAAGGCAGGTGGGGGAGACCGAAAGAGCCTGAAGGTCACCAACTCTCTTGAGGGACGAAATAGCTAGGAGAAAGATGGTCTTAAGAGTAAGGAACTTCTCTGAGACCGAATCTAAGGGCTCGAATGGAGCCCTAGACAGGCCTTCTAGAACTACAGTCAAATCCCAAGCTGGCACCTTAGTGCGAGTTGCAGGCCTCAGCCTCAAAGTGCCACGAAGGAAACGTGTAATCAGGGGGTCTCGACCCAAAGATATACCTCCCACCATGGTATGGTAAGCCGCAATGGCTGCCACGTAAACTTTTAGTGTGGAAGGACATAGACCTGACACAAAGCGCTCCTGCAGGAACTCGATTACTGTGTTGACAGAACAATTAACCGGATCCCACTGATGTCGGTGACACCATAAGGAGAAAACTCTCCATTTAAGCGCATACAGTTTCCTCGTAGCTGGAGCTCTGGAGCTTAGGATGGTCTCAACAGCCTCTGCTGAAAGACCACTATCTACAAGTTGGGCCCCCTCAGAGGCCAAACCCAAAGATTCCATATCTCTGGCCGAGGGTGAAATATTGTGCCCCCGGCCTGAGACAGAAGGTCCCTCCTCAAAGGGATCTCCAATGGAGGCCCGTCTAGCAGAAGGATCAGGTCCGCAAACCAGATCCGACTTGGCCAGCGTGGTGCTACTAGCAGTAGGCTTATCCCACACTGACGGACCCGCTCCAGAACTCCTGGGAGCAGAGCAACAGGGGGAAAGGCGTACAGACGTAGCCTCGGCCACGTCTGCACCATGGCATCCAGCCCCAGGGGGGCCGGGTGAGTAAGTGAATACCAGAGGGGACAGTGCGTCGTGTTGTGAGACGCGAACAGGTCCACCTCTGCTCTGCCATATGCCTCCCAGATTTTCTCCACCGCCTCGGGGTGGAGTCTCCAGTCCCCTGGCCTCAGCTCCTGCCTCGACAGGATGTCTGCTCCTATATTCTGGTCCCCAGGAATATACACTGCCCTCAGGGAGAGTACCTTCCCCAGGGACCACAGGAGGATCTGGTGCGCCAGTTTGCAAAGCGGACGCGACCTCAGACCCCCCTGGCGGTTCAGATAAGAGACCACTGATGTGTTGTCTGTTCGAACGAGCACATGATGGCCTCTTAGGTCCGGAAGGAAATGTCTCAACGCATTGAAGACAGCCATCATCTCCAGGCAATTGATGTGCCACGAAAGATGATGGCTTTTCCACAGACCCTGAACCGAGCGGCCTTCCATTACCGCTCCCCAGCCGGTGAGGGAAGCATCTGTCGAGATAGTAGCTCGATGGCAAAGAGCTCCCAACACCGGGCCCTGGGTTAAGAACCAGTGTTTCCTCCATATCTCTAAGGCACGAAGGCATCGCCGCGTAACCTTGATCATACGGAATGGGTTTCCCCTCGGGGAGAACCCTCTGGTCCTGAGCCACCACTGTAAAGGCCTCATGTACAGCAGGCCAAAAGGTATCACGTTGGACGCTGCTGCCAGTAGACCCAACAGTTTCTCGAACTGTTTTACAGTGCGTGACTGACCTAGCTTTAGCTCTTTGGTGGCTGATAGGATAGCAGCTACACGAACGGGCGATAGGCTGGCCCTCATCGTCACTGAATCCCATACCACACCAAGGAAAGTGGTTCTCTGTACTGGAGAAAGAACACTCTTCTTGGCATTGAGCCTCAACCCCAACATCTGCATATGGGCGAGAACGACACCTCGGTGCCGAACCGCCAACTGCTCTGATTCCGCTAGAATCAGCCAGTCGTCGATATAATTCAGAATGCGAATGCCCTGAAGCCTGAGAGGGGCTAAAGCTGCATCCATGCATTTCGTGAATGTGCGGGGTGACAAAGCTAGGCCGAAAGGAAGAACCCGATACTGGTATTCTTTGCCCCTGAAAGAAAACCTTAGGAACTTCCTGTGCTGAGGGAGGATGGAGATATGGAAGTATGCATCCTTTAGATCTATCGTGACAAACCAGTCCTCGGATCTGATTTGGGTCACGATCTGCTTGAGGGTCAGCATCTTGAACTTGAGTTTCTGAACTGACCGATTCAACAGGCGAAGATCTAAAATGGGACGCAACCCTCCATCCTTTTTTGGAACAATGAAATAACGGCTGTAAAAACCCGACTCTCGGTCGGGTGAGTACACCTGTTCTATAGCCTCTTTTGCTAACAGGGCCCTTACTTCTTGCTCCATTACCAGAGCCTGCTCGGGACGTACCACTGTGGGTAACACCCCGCTGTAACGAGGAGGACGAGAGCCAAACTGGATTCTGTATCCTTTCTCTACAATCTGCAGGACCCAATGAGAAATATTCGGCAGAAGCTTCCACGCTGCCAGAAAATTTACTAAGGGAACCAGCCTCTCGAGGCTGGTCTCTGGTGTTACTGAGAGAGCCAAATCTGGAGCCTGAAACATACCGGCAGGAACTACCTGACCTGACTGCTCTAAAACCCCCCTCAGAGGGCGCGAAACCGATGCTGTGCCGCAGCATAGCACCAGCGACTCGCTGGAGACCACTGCGCCCTGAAGCACCAGAGGTGGCAGGGTTGGCAGGAGGGTCTCGTGAGGACCCCGAAGTGGAACGGGCACCGTGTACTGAGGTGAACACCGCTCCACCCCGGTCGGGGCTGTCCTCACAGGGCTGATGCCTAAGCATCAGGACCTTTTTTTTTTTTTGAACCGAAGCTTTCTTCGCCTGAAGAACGGTCCTCAGATCCGGCTTAGGCTTAGTCGACTTCGGTTGAGAGGGCTGCGTCTGTCTCCAGTATCTTCGTGGAGGAGCACGAGACGCAACACTCTCTTTCTGTTGCACATGATATGATGAGCTAGATGGTTGGGCTGCTCACGCCCAGCAGCCCCAGGGGGCTGGACACGGCGAGGGATAAACTTTTTAAAAGCGTCCGACTGTTTTTTAGCATCCTGGAATCTTTCTACTACAGCGTGAACTGCGTCACCAAAGAGACCAGACGGTTCAAGCGGAGCATCTAACAAAAAAGTACGATCTTTCTCTTTAATATCAGATAGATTGAGCCATAAATGTCTCTCAGTGGCTACCAAAGCTGCCATAGACCGCCCAATTGCTCTGGCGGTCTCCTTAGTAGCCCTGAGAGAAAGATCGGTAGCCCTACGAAGTTCTCGAACATCGTCATGACTAATTCCCTCACTATTATCCAGGTCCCCCAGCAGATCAGCCTGATAAGCCTGAAGCAGTGCCATAGTGTGCAGGCACGCCCCGGCTTGACCTGCTGCCGAATAAGCTTTGCCCACTAAACTAGATGTATTTCTTAACGGTCTAGTGGGCAAAACTGGGGCTTTAATAGAAGATGCGGGACCAGGCGCGAGATAACTCGCTAGATTTTGTTCAACCTGGGGCATCGAACTATAACCGTAATCTTTAGACCCTCTTTATTTTTGAATATATATTAGAATGAGGGACAAAAACACGAGATGAAAACGTTTTTTTTCCATGATTTAGATAATTCATCGTGCAAATCAGGAAAAAAAGGAAGCCCTCGCGGTGGAGATAATGTGGCTGAAGAAAGAAAACGCTCGTCTAATCTGCTTTTGGGGCGAGTGTTTCTAGTTTCAGATGGCCAGTCAATATGTAATCTTTCTACAGCTCGTGACATGACATCCACCAGCTCATCATACGCTGGGGAAATAAATTGTAATTCCCTTTCCCCCGTGTGTGCATTGTCACTGTCCATACTCACAACGTCAACTTCCTCAGAAGATGAGCATTGTAGTAAGGGGTTCTCTCCCCGGGCGGAAGAAACCGCAAAGCGTGCTTCCGACACCGGGGGAGGAGAGCTGGATCTCCCGGGTAAGGAAGGAGAAAGGGCCCTCGGACCCGTCTCGATCCCCTCCGAGAGATCCAATTGCGATCCCCAGGAATGCATTCTCCGCGTTGCCTCGGCAGACGCGGGTCCTGATCCCTGAGGATCGCGAGCCTGCCCACTCTGTTTGTCGAAGAGTGACAGGCGGGATCTGAGCATGCGAAGCGGTAGCTTCTCACAGTGCTGGCACTCAGCCCCCTCGAAGGCTGAGGCTGCATGCTCAAATCCCAAACAAATCACACAAAGCTCGTGTGTGTCCCCACCCGTTAAATAACGCGGGCAGGGAGGAACACACTGTTTGTAGACTTGTTTCGCCATTTCGATACCAACAATATTGACAGACAACAATAAATAGACGGGGACAGTTTAGACACAGATCGCTTGCTGAGGCACAGAAGCTAATGCCGGCGAGCAGCGGAAGTGCTCTTATCCTTTCCTGGTCATGACGTCACCCGCCCGTGACGCTCATTCCCTTTTTCCATTGGACTAGTTGGCATAGATGCTTCAGACGCAATCACGCAGAAGGCGTTCCCGCAGCGTTTCGACGCATCTCGAAGTTCCCTTTTCGATAAGGGAACCCCATAGACTCCCATTCATTCTGCACTCGCCCGCGAGCGCCCCCGCATGGACAGAGATGTGTTACTGCAGCCAGTCCAGAAACCGGAGGTAACCAGACAGTGCCAGTTCTCCCCTTATTAGACATTCTCTGCCCATGTCTTGTTTGGTCTTTTTTATGTTACTTCCTGTCTCGAGTGCAATGTTTGTAGTTCTTTGTAGTTTTCTCATTGATTTGTCTCATTGCTTTTCAGGTGTGTCTTCTTAGCCAATTAGCTCCCTGTGATTATATATATATATATATATATATATATATATATATATATATATATATATATATATATATATATATATATATATATATATATATATATACCCCCTGTGTTCCCCTTGTTCTATATCAGTCAATGTTTGCTGTGTAAATCTGTAACACAAGGGAGCTGAAGAGGATGCAGGCAGAGATGCAGGTGCAGGGGTCCTTGTTCCTTGAGGGCCACTGTCTGCAGAGTTCTGCTCCTACTTCCCTCAACTTGCCTGGAAGTTTCTACTGTGCCTAGAAAGACTATGATTGGCTGGTTTAAGTGTGTTTAATTGGGGTTGGAGGAGAACTCTGCAGGAGCAAGATTTGAGACCCCTGGTGTAGATGGTCCGTGTCTTTGCTCATCTTGTTCCCGGTTCTTGCGTTTGTTGTTTTGCTTTATGTTCTAATAAAACCCCTGCACCTGCATCTCTACCCGCCACCTCTTCAGCTCCCTTGTGTAATGAAGACTCTCTACAGAAGTTTGCACACCTCTGATCTACAAAGAACAAGGGAAACACAACAATTATATACACAGGAAGCTAATTGGCTAACACACACCTGCAAACAATGAGCCAGAAAACTTCAAAGAACCTCAAACATGGCATAAGACAGGAAGTAACATAAAAGTCCTAATCAAGAAATGGGGAACATTTATCAACAATTATCATGATGAACAAAATGTTTGAGAATAATAAGCCACAGAGATCATTTTCTGGCTGTTTTATTGGATTCCTATTGACACTTAGTGATGTGGATGTTACGCATATGTAATGCAACAGTTAGTCTAAAACATCAAAGTACCATGGTCCATGGCATTACTATCTGATTCCATCGATGTAGTACAGCCACAGACAGTGTGTGTTTGTAATGGGATATTTACACTTTGTCACTGGATATATTGTAATTGGCCTCTGTTAGGAGACCCTCTCTGTGATTTATGGGCACCACAGAGCCGTCCTCCGGAGGGTGCCAGCCACTCGCTGTGTAATGGATGGCGATTGATGGAGTTCATTATCACCACGAGAGAGAGTCTAACCTGCCACCATAATGGCCAAATAACTGCTCTGCGTTCTGTCCTCAAGTCCACACTTGTTTGTCAGTAGTTTGGGAGCAATATTACGTATTGACTTTGTGTTATGGTGACGAGGGAGGCAGTGTTTCCTCAAATAGGCTTTGATTTGTTGTGCTCCTCGTTTTTATTTGCTAAATCTCCTGACGATTAGAGTTGATAGTGTTTAGCATCTGGAAGATTTGAGAGCCAGCAATAATACTCCGCCTCGCCTCCGTGTCTATGGGCATGAGTAACACACACACACACGCACTCTCACTTTCTGCCTTCCTCTACATCTATATATTTATCCACCATCTCTCTGGAGGACTTTCTATCTTTCTTTAGCCTCAGGCTGTTCTGGCTCAAGGTTTCATGGTCATCCTGTTAGTTAGACCAGATCATCTCATTTCAAAACATAAGGATCTTTTTAAGATATATTGCATAAATAGGCTATTCTTTAAAAATGTTTTTAATGCCTTATGTCACTGTTAATTAGGCATGTGTAAATTGTTTTCCAGGATCAATATCTTGTATTGATTCTGGAACAACATGAGTTTTGGAAAGTATTCCAATGAAAAGGCATTGCAATAATCAATGCGGTTCATGAAAGCTTGCTCTAGATTTCCAGCATCTCTATGGTTTAATGTTATGGCAGACGTGAGCAGTGTTATGCAGATGGTTAATGTAGGGAATACAGAATGACGATTTTTAAAGGAATAAGAAGTGCTGTACACTTAATCAAGTCATGATATGGACTAGTGTCTGTGAATATAAAAGCACAACAAATTAAATCTGAAGTCTGTTCTGGATGTGTTTGTGTGAATGAGCGTTGCAGTTTGGTTTACTAAACATGTTCGAGCTAGGGTGATGCTCCTGGTGTTTCAGCATCTGCCATCTCATATGAGGACATGAACTTTATCTTTATCTGCTCTGAAAGGCACTTCACCAGCATTTCACCATTAAATTTGGTAAAAACTACCATGAGATACACACAGAAACGTAAAGGTCTTCATGACAACCCATCAAAATAAAGGTTTGGTTTAACTTGAAAAATGTATGAATTGTATTACTATTGTACAGTATAATGTACTTCCCTAAGTAATAATAAAGCTATTAAAACTTTAATGTATAATTAAATGTATAAATGTATAAATTCTAGTGTGTTTTGGATGAACTAGAGTGGTGGACTTAGAAATTTTGACAATGGGTCCTGTCTCAAGTTTTTGACTATTTTAGGATCGCCTCTGAGCGCTTCAGAGTGGCTGTCTATGGGCATGCACAAACATGTCCTTAAAACAACCCTTAACGTTCGTTTTCAAAACTGTGCAACTCACCGACTGGTTAGTGGTGTTCGTTGATGATTAAAAACAAATATATCGGCGCAATGTATGATTTCAATCCCTGTTATTTGCTATAGTGGAACTATTTTTTCAGATACCTCACAACAACGTATAAACTTCCGCTGGATATTCGAGTCTGAAGCGTTAGCACACTCCCGACCACTTGATGGCGACAACCACTTTGCCGCAGTTGCTCTGCTCACGCTAGCCTTCTGAGAGACGGAGAACCGAGCGAAAAGACTACAACCAAATGTAAACAGACCCTTTCCGTTTCTGGTAGCGCAGTAATATCAACGAGCACTGAGTCCTCCAACAGAAATCAATGCGATTTTACAAAATGCCAAATAAAACACGACTGAAACTGTATTTCGCTACGCTACTTGTTTTGGAACATCAACGAACACCACTAACCACTCGGTGAGTTGCACAGTTTTGAAAACGAACGTTAAGGGTTGTTTTAAGCACATGTTTGTGCATGCCCATAGACAGCCACTCTGAAGCGCTCAGAGGCGATTCTAAAATAGTCAAAAAGTCGAGACAGGACCCATCGTCAAAATTTCTGTGTCCACCACTCTAGTTCATCCAAAACAAACTAGAAAATAGATTTAAAGTGCTAAATACCGGAATTATCCTTTAATTTAAACAGTAAACCTGAAAGGAGGGAAAGGATTTGTTAGATTTTTAAAATATTAATTTGATTACCACCATTTTTTATAGTAAATTTGGATTAAAGCATAAATCCAGAAAAATTTAAACAAACAGAATTTCTAAAAAAATATAAAATACTTCATAGGGCCCTATTGTAAAAATTATTCAATTGTTACATTTGTATTACTTTATTTGAGATGTTTTTTTAAGGGAATTTAATTAAACCATTAAAACTGAAACCAGAAAAAAATAAATCGTAAAACACTCAATTTTGGGGAAAAAAAGAAAACATTGGGCTCTAAAAACATTTCAAATTTTCAATTAATTAGACACTGCTGATTACTAAAATTGAATCTAACCATTAAAAAGCAATCCAGAAAAAAATTAAAGAGGGAAAACCAGGATCCTTACGAATTAAAACTAAGAAACTGAATTTGAAACGTATTTAATATGGCCTTATTAAAGTCAGTTCTGACAGTGGAGCTGATGTGGACTAAAAATGTGAAGGAAGGTTCAAATGTAACATCAAGGTTATGCATCCAATAACACATTTGATAAAACACTCGGGCTTGGTAACTTCAGTGAATATATCCCACACTCCCATTTTTCTGTAACAGCCTCTTTCCTCGCTGTCATGCTCTGATTAAACCCTGCTCTTATCCAAACAGTCGAGTCTCCCATAACGCTCCTCTCACAGCGCCATTGTTATTTCTTTAAACACACATAGTCCCTGAAACAGACAGGTGAAGCGCTAATTGAAACTGCAGAGAGATGGACAGAATGAGGAGAGAGAAAGAGAACGAGAGAAATCAAAGAGAATTAGTGAGTCATTCATCAGTGATAGTGTGATCGATGAGCCCCTTTAATCTGATCTTTCTGGAGCTCTGGATGCTCAATTATGCATCTGACAAATGTTAAAATAGCAAAACAATACAGTGAAACTGCACAGTAAGGCAGAAGTGAGAATTCTCCAAAGCCCTGAGCTAGAAGGAAATACAGTAATCATCACGCACGACGCTCGCTGAGAAATGATTTATACCGAAATGATTAAAGGAACGTTCCGGTTTCAGAACAGCTTGAGCTCCATCGACAGCATCGGTGACATACTAGATGTTGATTAGATTGGAAAATAATTTCACCTCAGTTTGTAAAAGCAAAAAAATGTGTTTACATTAATGAGCTTACAATGGAAGTATAAGAGGTGAGACACTGAGCTTTTTCTGGTAATGTGCTGTGGTGGAAAATTTAAACTGAATATTAAGCTAAACATGTTTTACCATTTGACCTTATTTGACCTGCTAAATCTCTGAAACAATGTTCTAAGACATTCTGTATTTTAGGTGAATGTGTGTGTGTGTCGAACCCATGACTATGTGTAAAAATAACAAATATGGGAAATGAGACTAGACAGAGATGACTAGTTAGAACTTGTGATAAATGAAGTAATGGTTAAAACAAATTATTCTCTACCCAGTAACAGAAGAGACTGAAAATGAATAACCAATCAAATTAATGTCATTATGCCATACCTCCCTATTGTATAAAAACTGTTGTTTTCCGTGTTTTCGGTGGGATTCTCAATGGAAATTGTCTGAGATCCACCGGCCTTGTTTTTACTTGGGAGATTCTCTGAATATTGCTCGAGAACTCTCCTGGCCGTTAATTAAAAGCATTTAAGGGATAATTACTGAAGTCTGTCTGTCATTTAAGCTGCGCAGCAAAGTTAGTTAGTAGAACAAGTTATTTGAGCGAAACACTAGAGACCTTACTACCAAGTGATAGTGTGGGGCAAGTTAAGAACACTAGAGACCTTATCACCAAGTGATAGTGTTCGATAAGGGACGAGACGTCGTTCGACTCTTTGTGAGACTCTTAGGCGGGGTTAGACTGGGTCAACCAGCGCGGTCAGAGGTAACTCAACTGAGTATAATATTTTCAGGTGTCAGGGACACCAGGTTCAACCTAAGTCAGGTGCGTTAAAAGAAAATCCATCACAGTGCTAATATTAATTCTTCTGTCGCAAAATGTGTGTTATTTGTAGTCTAAATCAGGATTATTATAGTTAACTAAAACCATTAAAAAAAACATTTTCATTACTTAAAAAAATAAATGATATATAAATAAATGTAACTTATTTTATTTCAGCTAGTTGCAAAGCAACAATTCTCATTTCAATTTAGTTTACCTTCATGTTCTAAAATAATTAAAACTGAAATAAAAATGTATAAAAAAAACTGTATAAAAACATGTATTAAAAAAATTATAAAGAAAATAATGGAACTCTTTTGTTGTTCCAAACTTGATTTTCCATGTAACACACAAGCTATTTACTCTAACAAGCATCATTCCAAAAAGAATACTGTTCTTTTTTCTTTTTTGGAAGAATTGCATGTAGATAAAATTCATCATTCATAAGTTCATCATTCATAAATAAACGTCATCTCATTTAAGGTTATTTTCTTTCTTTCATATTTAGTGTTTGTTTAATAGTGGTCACTATGAACTAGAGTTGTCACGATACTAGAATTTCCAACTTCGATATGATACCTTTTATCAATATTCTGCCATAAATACCCCCATACAGATAATTTGTCATTATGTCATAATTTTTTTGTAATTTTTGTAATTTTGTTTTAATAGCTTACACACAGCATAGGGGTGCTTTATTTGAAACTAGATTTACAACAAAAAAAAAATACAAGTAAACAACCAGTAATAATATGTAAATGACAGCACAAATAAATACAATTGAATAAATAGACAAATGAAATAAACATGGCTATACGTTTTTCAGGTGTGTCAAACAGTTGTATTCAGGTAAGAAATGCTACAGAAATTAAAGTAATCAGGTGTAAAATAACACTGGATATTTGTCATTGTAAAAATGAAATACAGATGAAATACAAGTTACAAAAGTTATTTAGTCAAGAGCAGAGAGTTTTGTTCTCTGATAAACATGACAGACAGCAGCAGGTTTATTAGGCTACTGTCACTTTAAGAGAATTAATGCACGGATCCAATGTGTTTTCTCTCAACTATTTACGTTCCAAAACTGACTGTATTTACCTAATAATCGCCAAGATGGAAGTCATTTGGAAACTCGCAAGCTGTTTGAAAGGCGGTTTCATGAGAGCGCCACTTATATAGACAGATATTTCAGTACCGATATATATCGAAATATCAATATTTTTGACAACACTGCAATGAATTTAATGTAAAAAAGCTGCATGAAGATTCTTTAAAACATCAACAGGAGACCGGAAGAACATTAACCACCAGACTAAATAATGATAGAATTTGCATTAAAACCAAAAGTCAATGACAAAGGATTAGCTCACCCGTCACCATTCATTTTCTCAAAATGTTCCTTTCCTTTTTCCGTTCACTTATCTCTTTTTCTAATGCTTATCTCTCTGTAGTTCTTTGCCAGTTTGCTCTGTGCTGGGAAGGACTGTGTGAGTTACGCAGCTCTGTGTTGACAGACAGGCAGTTTTTTACATTGTTTGATGCTTTATCTCTCTCGTGACAGTGTGTTGACGGTGAAACTGCAGAGGCGAGCGGTTTGTTCTGAGCTCCATTCCCTGGCCGCTGGTGCCCCCTGTGTACGCAGTCTGCATTAAACACACACACCGTCCGTCACACTCACTCATGCAGAAAGCTCTCGCCGCTGCTCGCCTGGATGAACCGCAACTTTTAATAATTCATCTGATTTGGTGAGGAGAGTGCAGAATGAGAGGAAGATTACGGTCTGGTGCCCGCAGGTGCTTTCTGTCAAAATAGCTGCAAAGTGGACTTTAGTGATAACAGAATGGTTGTTTTTCTGGTTTTGTTTCAACACCACAAAATGCTGCCTTTATTAGTTTTTGTCCACAGTTACTTACAGACCCCAGGCACTACAAACGACGAGTTCATGAAATCAAAATGTGGCTTTTAGTTCATGTTTGTTTGCTTTAAGTTCATCTAATAGGCCAGTGGTCTCCTAAAAGTTGAGAAAAGTCACTTTTAGCAGATATGCAATAAATATTGATAACTCATCATGCAACCCAGGCTCATTGGAAAAACGTGCTTCTACACTGAACAAAATTATAAACTCAATACTTTTTTGCCCCCATTTTTCATGAGCTGAACTCAAACTTTTTCTATGTGCACAAAAGGCCTATTTCTCTCAAATATTGTTCACAGATCAGTGTAAGTGAGCACTTCTCCTTTGCCGAGATAATCCATCGTCCTCAGGTGTGGCATATCAAGATGCTGATTAGACAGCATGATTATTGCACAGGTGTGCCTTAGGCTGGCCACAATTTAAGAATCAAATCAAATCAACACTAACCCGACCCTAAACCAAACAGATAGAGCATAGTGCCACTTACCAGACATTTCATTTACGAATTGCCACATATACGTAAAAAAAGAAACATAATAAAACATTGCCAGATTCACATTCATCTATTTCAGATCAAACTGAATGTGCTTTTAGCACCACTCACTGGACATTTAGCTTTGAAAGTATAGCAAAACATGCAAGAAGTGTAATATCATTTACTTCATGTTCATTTAAAAAGTATGTTTTATATATAAATGAAATTCGGACGTACTACATCCACCATGTTGTTACTGTCATGTGACCTACCAGCACCAGTTGTGTCGCTTCATTGCATTCATAAATCCTGTCCTGTGGCTTCATGGGATAGTAAAGTGTCCATCGTATGCACACTACAGAATCTCACCGGAAGTAATAGGTCAATTTTCGTCTACGATTCAAATACTATGAATTCACATAAGCTGCGTCCTAATGTGCATACTATCCATCCTAAATAGTATGTGACATTAGTAATTGTCAATACTATTTAGGGCATAGTATGCACATTGGGACGCAGCTATACTGTTTTTTCGCCTACTATACAGTAGGGAAGTATGCAATTTCGGATGCAGTGAACTAAAGCCTATTCCTAAGCAACACATCTTTCCACATGCACCACCCAATCTTCCTGTTTCAATTGAAAATTGTTTATCACTGGAAAGAAAACTGCTTATCAAGTAATTCTCTCTGTAAAAGTATGAATGAATTCCCTTATTCAAAATGAAAAAAAATTACCATGGTACAATTTGTGTTGAAAGTAACAAAGAGACAAAAAGAGTGTGTGTGTGTGTGTGTGTGTGTGTGTGTGTGTGTGTGTGTGTGTGTGTGTGTGTGTGTGTGTGTGTGTGTGTGTGTGTGTGTGTGTGTGTGTGTGTGTGTGTGTGTGTGTGTGTGTGTGTGTGTGTGTGTGTGTGTGTGTGTGTGTGTGTTGTGTGTGTGTGTCTTTGAAAACTAAAAACCCAAGTTAATCCACAGAAATTGACTACAAAGAACTGGCATTTTCTTGTTGGATTAACATGCAAGATCTGAGTTTCCACAGCATAAAAAGACAAGGCTTTGAAAACCAAGATTCAGAGACTAAATATTTTAAATGTTTTTCATTAGTGCTAAGAGCACAGGGAAGAAAAGATGTCCACAAGAGAATGTTTAAAAGGGGAAGTCTAAAATTGTATCCTTTGTAAAACACAGCCCTTGATTTACGTTTCTTTCAGTGAGTACTTAAAGTAACACCAAGTAACTTTTCCTCTTGGGTCGCCCTACTGGTTGGAAACGAAATTGTCCATTGCCGCTGTCGTAAATAATTTAGCCTACCGTCGCACGCGCGCTCGCTGTTTATCCAGCACCGGCTTTAGAAGTGAACGATGTCCACAGACAAGGTAGAGTATGTTACATGATTTCATGAAAGGATGATGTATTGCGACATCAGAAACGAAGAAAAACGAAATAATGACTATTGTAGCGCTTGACGTAAAGCAGTCGAGTTTTGTAGTTCTTTTTTGTGCACGGGTTCCTACCCGAAACCTGAAGTTACATAGTGCCAGTAAAAGCGATACAGACCCCATCAGGCTATGGCAGACGTGTCATTTAACTTATTTTAAGTCGATGTACCATCACAAGGGTCTTGGAAATATATTATGAAGGTTGAAAAACTACATAGTGTTACTTTAAAGATCACATCTTTAACTTTTTGTCTTGATGGGATAGTTCACTTTGAAATAAATTTTTAGTATGTTTTAGCTTACCTCAAGGGCATCCAAGATGTAGGTGTCTTTGTTTCCGCAGTAGTTTCAATTTTGATATTTTTAGGTCAAACCGTTCTTGTCTGTCAATCGTATAATTTATATCGTTTTTACCTCTTGCAAACACAGCCACGTCCAAGTGATCTGAGGGCGCGGGTCGCTTCGGTCTTTCCCGGACGTCACTCATACTATTGTTTTATTTTTTATTTTTTTAATTGTTTTCTTTTACGACAGGTTAAACATCCCGGATAAGCGCAAATTAGTGCCATTTTAATTAGCCGTCTTACCTACAATCTCTGTTCTGTGTAAACAATGAGTGACGTACACCGCGAGAGATCACTTCTGGCGCTTTCCGGAAAAGACCGAAGCGCCCGCGACCTCAGATCACTTGGACGTGGCTGTGTTTAAAAGAGGTAAAAACGATATAATACTGTTCGTTTTCTCACACAAACCGTTCGTTTCGTGTCTTAGGCCATCAATGTGTAATTACATTTACGAGTCATTAAATCATGTTTAATTTGGACTTCTCTGTACATGCTCTTGAGGTGGTGACCATAGACCTGCATTATATGACTGACAGACAAGAACGGTTTGACCTAAAAATATCAAAATTGAAACTAATGCGGAAACAAAGACACCTCCATCTTGGATGCCCTTGAGGTAAGCTAAAACATACCAAAAATTAATTTCAAAGTGAACTATCCCTTTAACATATAGTAATTATTATTATAATAGTCTATAATCTAGAAACCTGCATTGGCATGATTAAGCAGCTTACCTGTTGGGACAGCTATGGTATCATGAATGCTGTCTACACAGGGACCGCACTAGGTTTCTGGAACAAAGCCATAGTTGGCTATAGTGTCATCAGCACATAAATTAATTTAGTTTATTAACATCATGTTTTCAATAGTGCTCGGCTTTTCCCATAGGTGCACATGCTCAGGAACACTTCAATTTCAGTGTGAATGATGACAAAAAAGGTTTTGTAAATGCAAAGTCAATAACAGGGTCCAGAGAAGAGCGGAATTACCATGTTTATATACTGTTATTAGAAGTGGAATTGAATCCCATACTAATCTCAACTGATCAAAAGAGATATATCTTAAATTTGAAAGCTCATTAAGATCAAACTCCCTCTATCACCAATACGCACACATGCACCTCCAGCACTTGGGCAATTGTGAACAAATTAATTTCTATGTTAATTGGATTATATAAAGCTCTCATTAAAATCCCACCCATGTAATAGGAAGATGTTTCCAGTTGATTCTGAACGTTTCTGCCATCTAATTTTAGTTCATTAACACTCAGAAAAAGCAGCATTAGGACTGCATGTTAATTAGACATGTGCGAGTGTTTCACAGCCTTAGTTGCTCATTAGCATTACATACAGATCATGTGAAAACAGTCAAGATAGGCGTTTCGGCTTTAGAGGGTACGTTTACATGACAACGATATGCTTAAAACGGATCATTTTTTCCTTTGAGTTTTCCACGTTCAGACGACACCATTGTTAAAACGATCCCAATTCACACGGATCCGCGAAAACAACTAAAACCGCTGTATTCTGCTGTGAGGCCATTAAGATGGCGATGAAACACTATAGACTGAACACGTAATACGCATGTGCATGACGTCGTCGGCTTCAGAGATTCGCATTTTTGTTGTTAACACGGAGACCGTTTTCAAAAACTTGCACTTTTAAACCCGTTTTCAAACGTTTGCGTTTTCAGGCACCCTAAAAAATCACCGTTTTCAACTAAAAACTAAAAACTTTTAATGCATTTTGGTCATTGTTTACACGACAACTGCGTTTGGCCTGAAAACTTATTTTTATTATGTGGCAGAAACAAGCTTTCATATTCTCAGAGTAATTGTCTTTGAAGAAATAGTTCAGCCAAAATTAATTTTCTCTCACTCATGTCGTTCTAAAAACCTGTATGACTTTTCCTTTTTTGAAAAGCAAAAGGAGTCGTTTGGCAGGGATGTTCACACTGCTACATACTTAACATGAACATTCAACACAATGAAAGTTATAGAGTAATTCAATGGTTCTCAAAATGGTTGGGGATGTGAGAGATTCCTAGTTCTAATGGTGCATTCAAGTCATGTCAGAAAGATTTACGAGTTGAAACGCACATGAATGCCACCACACGTCGTAATTACAAGTGAGAAACACTGAAGTTGTTTTAAGCCCAGAGTTTCAGAGTTGGAGTCGTGTCAGAGAGAAAATATGGCGGACGCAGCAGATACAGTGTCTGTTTTGATGGTAAATTTGTTGAAAACTAGTAGTGCTTCTGCCAAATTATTATTCTCCACACATTTCTATCTTCCTACCGCCTGAAGTGTCCTTGCAAAGGAAGAACGTTGCAAATATAAAGTATTAATGTTTGAGGGAGCTCTAAAGGTAATAAAGTAAGGGTTATAAAACAAGTCATTTTGTAGCCATTACAAATCACATTCCACCTGCTATAACAAGAGGTCATATAGCATAACTTCACCTAACCATCTCTCATTACAGCCAAACCACAAGCCTAATGGCAACTTAACACACTAAATTCACCTGAGATGGAGAATATGGCTGGAAACTGCACATGGGGAGTAGATTAATAAAAAAAAAATTGAGTTGGCAGAAGGCTATTTACAATGTGAGCTACTGGTAATGAGAAATACGACAGGAAAGCAGCAGCTGATGATCTGATTTAGAGTGAATGATGGAGCGATGAAGGAAAACAGGCTGCGGGAAGTTATGGCATAGAAAATTGATAAACTCAGTAATAAATGTCATGATTCAAAACTACATATTGTTGTTCATGTTTTTTAAAGGGGCAGTATATAAGATTGACAGCTAATGGTTTGAAATGGGTACTGCAGTTCAAATTCAAAATATTGGAGAGGGTTGTACTCTGATTGGTCAGATTGGCCCAGTCTGTTGTGATTGGTTACTCTGCTCTGATTGGTCAAATGGCCCCTTTGTATGGCCTACTCTGCCTAATTGGTAATGGCAGTCTTGTGATTGGCTACTCTGCTCTGATTGGTCAGATGGCCCCTTGTTATGGTTATTCTCTGATTGTTAGATGGACATCTTGTGATGTCAACTTTCTCTGATTGGTCAGATGGACCCCATCTTTGGTGATTGGTCTACTCTGCTCTGATTGGTCAGATGGCCCAGTCTTCTGTGATTGGTCTACTCTGCTCTGATTGGTCAATGCCAGTCTCTGTTGGTTACTCTGGTCTGATTGGTCAGATGGCCCAGTCTTTTGTGATTGGTCTACTCTCTCTGATTTGTCAGATGGCCCAGTCTTTTGTGATTGGTCTACTCTGCTCTGATTGGTCAGATGGCCAAAGTCTTTTGTGATTGGTCTATCTGCTCTGATTGGTCAGATGGCCCAGTCTTTGTGATTGGTCTACTCTCTCTTATTGGTTAGATGGCCAGTCTTGTGATGGTTCTACTCTGCTCTGATTGGTAGATGCAAGTCTGTATCAGTTCTCTGTGATTGTTAGATGCCAGTCTGTAGTCGTGTATGTTCTACTCTGCTCTGATTGGTCAGATGGCCCAGTCTTTTGTGATGGTCTACTCTTCTCTGATTGGTTGATGCACAGTCTGTGTGGGTCTACTCTGCTCTGATTGGTCAGATGCCCCTGTCTGTTATGATTGGTCTTCTCTACTCTGATGGTCAGATGGCCCAGTCTTTTGTGATTGGTCTACTCTTCTCTGATTGGTAGATGGACAGTCGCTTTGATGTCTACTCTCTCTGATGGTAGATGCCCTGTCTTATATTGCTCTTGCTCTGATTGGTCAGATGGCCCAGTCTTGTATTGGTCTACTCTCTCTATTGTTAGATGGCCAGTCTGCTGTGATGTTCTACTTGCTCTGATTGGTCAGATGCCCTGTCGTATGATGGCTTCTCTGCTCTGATTGGTCAGATGGCCCAGTCTTTTGTGATTGTCTACTCTTCTCTGATTGGTAGTGGCACAGTTGCGTGAGTTCTACTCTGCTCTGATTGTCAGATGCCCCTGTCTATTATGATTGGTCTTCTTACTCTGATGTCAGATGCCCAGTCTGTTGTGATTGGTCTACCTCTTACAGCACATGTCGAAAAACCAAACACCTATTATTATACGCAATTTAAGCTCCTGATCTTCGTCAGCGCTTGTATACACAGAACAAACAGTACGATGGGTCGTTTTACCGTTTTTCAGTTTTACCGTACAGTTTTATCCTCATCCTTGGAAGTGTAGCTTAATGGATTTTGCTTTCGCTGCACAGAAAACAGCATCTTTTCAACATATTGATAACAAAAACCAAACTCTTGACTCTAGTCTCAGCTACAACTACAGTGTTTGAGGGCAGGACAAATAGACGTTGTTTGTAGGCAGCCAATGAAGACCATAGGCTGGCATTATGCAAATGTGTTACAAACCTACGTAGATTTGAGCCGGAGGTAAATCTGGAATTACTGACGACTCGTTTTAGGCAGTTAATAATAGTTTTCTTCTTTTAGGAGACAGTAACTCCATTTGATCTTTGACCTTTTACATTCACAAACAGCTATATTACACACAACATGAAAGGTAATATTCAGAAAAGCGTAATAGGGGCACTTTAAAGCATCATGGGTTACATCATGTTTAATAAATATTTAAAAAAACACAACATTGTAGGCAAAAAGAAATGGCACAATGGCAGTGTCTTCACGTTTGACAGATGCTGAGTTAGAAAGCTCACAGCTTTAAATCTATGGTGATGTTATTTTCCTATTCAGGGATCCAGTGCAAAAAATATAATTTTTCCTCAAAGCTCTCTCAATTTGCATTTTGGCAAGACCTAAAACACTAATGATTACACTTCAGCTGCACCGTTTTGTATCACAGACTTGAATGACATCTTATAATTGTTGCAACATTTAATGGCTTGCTATGTGTTATCATAAAGATTATTAGCTTAAACTTGTGAAGTCAAAATAACAGCCTTTGTTTTGGGGATGTCTAAACGTTTGTCTATATCACCCAGTACCGTTGCCTGTGATTAAGAAGGGAAGTGTTGCTCAGTATCTCCCATAGCTGTGGTCTAGCTTGTTAAAAAGTAGACCTTCTGTTTAATTAATAGTGTGTTTTGGCCTTCAAAGAGAGTTCATCACTGACTTCCTTGAGGAATATGTATTAGAGCAGGATTACATGATCAGAGCCTCTTCAAATCCAGGACTTGGAGTCATTGGGAGATTTGGTTTGCTTGTTACTTTTAATTTCAGGAGGTGATATAAAAAACTATTGAAAACATTTCAAAAGGCTATAGCAATGGACACTATATGTAAGACTAACTGTGTTCCAAATGGCATTAATGATACCTATACGGCCCTCTGACAGCGAATAATCGTGACAGCTGTGTGTCAGAAACTTCAAAGGCCCTTCAAAATAAAGGTTCTCTTACGAGAGTATCTCTCGTACTGCGTAATATCTTACGCTATGGGGAAACACTCTTTCCTCGAGATATTGAAGCCAAAAATTATCCTTAATTTTTTTAATCATGCAAAACGCTTTTGCAGCAGCAAGCAGACAAGGGCGAAACAGCTCGCGCGCCCATTGGCTGCCTCGCTGGAAAAGCTGCAGCCTATCGAGTGAAGGCACTGCGTGACGTAATGACGAATGAAGACGCTTCGCGCTCATTTCGTCATGTCCCGCCAGTATAGGCGTGGTCTCGCCCTGTAAATACCCCTCGATAGCTGTATTTCTCTGATTTTTTCATTCTTCACGCGAAGCTCACGCATCGCGGGATCCAGAGTGAGAAGCCGCGCCGTTGACTTGTAGCCTTCTCAGCGGGACGTGCCATCTTCTGAAGTCGCTGGCCCAGCCGCCTTCAACTGCCGTACCTGCTGCGCTTTCCGGCGTACTATATCCTTTTACTCTGCTAAGTGTGTGTGTGTGTGTTTGCTTACGTGACGCAACACCCATTTCTACTGTTCTAAAAGAGCTGCGTCTTTTTAAAGATGCTTTCCTGTGGTTCTTGCCGAGCCCCACTCAGCGACGAGGACCGCCACGTCATCTGCGTGTCCTGCCTGGGTGAGGATCACGCGGCCACCGCGCTCGCTGACGGCGGATGCTCATTGTAAACGCTTGCCTATGGTGACTCTGCGGACTCGCCTGGCGTCGTTCTCCGAGCCCACATCCCAGCCCGCCGTGATGCCGCGCCGCAAGAAGCGCCGCGCCCTGCGCGCGCCCGAGCTATTTCCAGCCCGCCAAAGCTCGCCGGTTCGCCCGCCAGCTTCGCCGGCTTCGCTCGAGTCGCTCCCAGACGGACAGCGGCCGCCGTCTGCCGCCGCGTCCGCACTTGAGCTCGACAAACTACCGGAGACGGCATTGAGACTGAGCCGATGCGTCCGCTCTCTCAAGCCGTGGATTACATCGGCCTGAATGGTGAGATGCATTTGTGGCTAACGCTATCCGAGATGACGGAAGCTGAGCGCTCCGTGTTCCTCGACGTTCTCGCTCTGCTGGACGCCGCCCCCCTCAGCGCGGGCCCCGGCCGAGGATTGAGATAGAGCCCGAGGTCTCAAGGCCTTCCTAGTCTCTCTAGGAAAGCGACGGTGTTCAGTTCCCGCTGCGGCCGGATTTTCACCAAAACTTCTCGCTCGTTCAGTTCCAAGCAATGTGACTGTTCCAGTGTATTTCGCAGTGAGCAAGCTGGTTCCACAGCCCGCTTGCCTGCGCACAATGGCCGCCGTTTCGGCTAACTAGCAGCGCCGCCAGGCCCGAGATCAAACACCGCGCTCTCGCTCTGCTGGACGCCGCCCCCCTCAGCGCGGGCCCCGGCCGAGGATTGAGGTAAAGCCCGAGGTCTCAAGGTCTTCCTAGTTTCTCTAGGAAAGTGACGGTGTTCAGATCCCGCTGCGGCCGGATTTCCACCAAAACTTCTCGCTCGTTCAGTTCCATGCGTTGTGACTGTCCCAGTGTATTTCGCAGTGAAGCAGCCGGTGTCTCAGCCCGCTTGCCTGCGCACAAAAGCCGTTTCTATGGCTACCCAGATAAATCCAATAAAGAGTGCATTTTCTGGTGTTCCGGCCACGGCCGATGGTGTTACGAGTGTTGTAAGAATGCCCACGTCCCAGTGCCCATTCCCACACCCAGACACAGCCCGCCACGGTGCAGGGCTAGCACAAATAAAACCAACTCATGTTGGTTGTGCAGAAAATGTGGTGAACGCGCCCATACAATGCCCGCTTACACTACACGATGCGTGTCCCTTGGTTTCTGTAAAACGAAACTAACACACATTTAGTCGGCGCGAGCCGACAGTGTTCTCAGTGCAGTAAATGTGCCCGCTGTTCCGCATTTCCTCACTGACACGCCGAATCCCACGGGATTCACCCCCGCTCGCTTTCTCTGCACAACCTGTCACAGAGAAGCTGAGCGCGGCCAGGCTGCCGGCTTTGATCAGCGCGCGCCTGCCCGCTGTGATTAGCGCGCACCTCGCACGCTGTGAACACAGCGTTGATTCAGTCGGCGCGAGCCGAGTATTCTCCGTGCAGAAAATGTGCCCGCTGTCTCGCGCCCGCATTTCTCACAGACACTCCGAATCTCACGGGATTCACCCCCGCTCGTCTTCTCTGCACAACCCGTCACAGAGAAGCTGAGCGCGGCCAGGCTGCCGGCTTTGATCAGCGCGCGCCTCGCACGCCGTATACACAGCAGTGATTTAGTCGCGCGAGCTGACAGTATTCCCAGTGTAGTAAATGTGCCGCATTAGTAAATGTGCCCACATTCCCTCACACGCGCCGAATCCCACAGGATTCGCCCCGCTCGCTCTCTGCGCGTCCCGCCATAGAGAAGCTGAGCGCGGCCAGACTGCCCGCTGTGATCAGCGCGCCCCCCGCCTCGAACGCTGTAAACACGGTGCTGTGTTCCCAGTACACAGGGGCTCTCGAGCTGCCGTCCTGCCGCGGCCAGAGCCCAGATTTCATTCTACCCCTAGCTATTCACGCAGATGCGTGGTCAAGGCTTCCCGGGGTATCAGAATGGGTGTTGAACACTATAACGAGAGGCTGTTCGCTACAGTTCGCTCGACGCCCCGCCGTTATACGGCGCGAGTCGAAACTACGGTGTATAGCGAAGTGTTTTAACTACTTCGAGCCGAAATAGCGAAACTACTGAGAAAAGGGGCTATAGAACCTCTATCTCAGGGCGAAGGGGGCTTATACAGCAGATATTTTCTGGTACTGAAAAAAGATGGTGGGCTCAGGCCCATTCTAGATCTGCGACTGCTGAACAGAACGCTCGGGAAGCGCCAGTTCAGAATGCTTACGACCAGGAAAATCCTCGCGCAAGTGCGCCAAGGAGACTGGTTCATGTCAACAGATCTGAAGGACGCCTATTTTCAAATACAAATAGCGTCCCATCACAGGCGATTCTTGAGATTCGCCTTCGAGGGCCAGGCATATCAATACACAGTCCTGCCGTTCGGCCTGTCCATAGCACCCCGTACGTTCACGTAGTGCATGGACGCGGCCCTCGCCCCCCCTGAGACTTCGGGGCATGCGAGTTTTGAACTACTTGGACGATTGGCTGATTCTAGCTCGTTCACGAACGGAGCTCATAGAACACAGGGCCGCATTACTCGAGCACCTCGAGGAGCTGGGCCTTACAGTCAATTGGGCGAAATGCTCACTGCTCCCCAGTCGGAGAATTTCCTTCTGGGAACAGTGTTGGACTCGCTATCCATGACAGCACGCCTGTCACCGGAGCGCGGATTGAATATTCAGCACGTCGCGAGATCCTTCCGCCACGGCTCTATAGTCCCGCTCAGAAGGTTTCAGAAAATGCTGGGTCTGATGGCCTCAGCAGCCTCCGTACTCCAGTTGGGCCTGCTCTGCATGTGCCCACTGCAGCTATGGCTAAAAGCACGAGTTCCCCCAGGGCGTGGACCGCGGGTCTATTTCGCCTCAGGGTCGACCTTCAGTGCGTCTCAGCTCTGAAACCGTGGAAAAGTGACCGACTGGTATCAGTCAGGTGTGAGTCTGGGATCGCCTCGGGTGTGAAGGTGGTGTCTACGGACGCCTCCACATCGGGGCGGGGAGCGCTGCTCGAGGGCAGACCACTAGCTGGCCTATGGTCAGTACGGGAGAAGCTCCTTCACATAAACTGCTTGGAATTAATGGCAGTCGACAAAGCGCTAAGGCGCTTCTGTCCCCAGATAATAGGCCACCACGTATTGGTCCGGTCGGACAACATGTCAGTGGTGGCGTACATAAATCGCCAGGGCGGCATCGGGTCCACACGCCTTTGCAGGCTGGCGGAACCCCTCTTGGTCTGGGCCCAGCGCAACCTCCTTTCTCTGAAAGCGGCGCACGTGCCTGGGCACCTGAATACGGGTCCAGACAAGCTGTCCAGAGACAACGTCCCGACAGGAGAATGGTCGCTGCATCCGCAGACGGTCCAGCTGCTGTGGGAAACGTTTGGCAGAGCGCAGGTGGACCTGTTCGCGTCCCGCGAGAACGCTCACTGCCCAGTATTCTTCTCGAAAAGCAGGGACGCGCTGGCCCATGCTTGACCCAGCGGTCCCCTGTATGCTTTTCCCCCTGTCTCGCTCCTGCCTCAGGTGTTGGAACGGATCAGGGAAAATGGATGCCCAGTGCTGCTTGTAGCTCCGCTCTGGACGAACCAGGCTTGGTTTCCGGTCCTGATGCGGATGGCCAGCACTGCCCCGTGGCCTGTACCGTTGAGGAGAGATCTCCTCTCTCAGGCGGAGGGCTCGATTTGGCATCCTCGCCCGGAACTGTGGTCCCTGCACGCATGGGCCATCAACGGGTACCCGCTAGCCTCCCGGAAGGAGTGCTAAACACGATCGCGCAGGCTAGAGCTCCGTCTACCAGACGGCTCTATGCCTCGAAATGGTCGGTGTTCTCTACTTGGTGTCGAGCCCGTGGCTTTTCACCTGTGGACTGCGGGGTTAAGGAAGTGCTTGCCTTCCTTCAGGAGCTGATGGATAAGGGAAGGACCCCATCCACGCTCAAAGTTTACGTGGCGGCCATAGCACCGTTTGCTAAACCGGTGTCTGGCCAGTCGCTGGGGAAAACGACTTAGTCGTGCGTTTCCTACGAGGAGCTCGGAGGTTAAACCCTCCCAGGCCCCCTTCAGTCCCGGCTTGGGACCTTTCCACGGTCTTGGAGGCCATGAAAGGCGCCCCGTTTGAGCCGATCCAGCTGTCGGACATGAAGCACCTGTCCCTTAAGACGGTGTTTCTATTGGCTCTCGCTTCAGTGAAGCGTGTAGGGGACTTACAGGCGCTTTCTGTAAGCGCGTCTTGTCTGGAGTTTGGGCCTAACGACTCAAAGGTCGTACTCAAACCGAGGCACGGCTACGTGCCGAAATCCCTCAATACACCGTTTAGGGCCCAGGTAATTTCCCTGTCAGCCCTTCCGGTTCTCGATGAGGAGAGGGACGTGAGTCTCTTTTGCCCTGTCAGGGCGTTAAGGGCTTATGTGTCCCGCTCGCCTGAGTTCAGGCAGACCGAGCAGCTTTTCGTTTTGTTTGGCGGCCGTTCTAAGGGACTCGCCGCCTCAAAACAGAGCCTATCCAGATGGATAGTGGATGCCATAGCGCTGGCTTACACTTCCAAGGGCCTGCGGTGCCCATTGGGTGTCAAAGCGCACCCCACAAGAGGCGTGGCCTCGTCGTGGGCATGGTATAGCGGGGTCTCCCTGCAGGATATCTGTACGGCTGCGGGCTGGGCCTCGCCGTCGACATTTATCAAGTACTATAACCTGGAGGTGCCCGCCTTACAAGCTAAGCTTTTGGCGGTCTGAACTTCGGGCTTATCGGCCGCCAATGCGGCTATGTTGCCCTTACGGGTCGGTACCCCTACGGGACTTTTATGAAGGAGTGACGCTTCTAGCCTCTCCTCCTCTACTCTATGTGAGTTATGGTGATTATGCACTAGATGTGCCCCGGGCTTGGCCCCGGGACTCTGGTGCTGGATCCCTGTCCGCACGGCGTTTTGTATGGGGTCCCCATAGCGTAAGATATTACGCAGTACGAGAGATACTCTCGTAAGAGAACGTACTCGGTTACTAACGTAACCTCGGTTCTCTCTAGAGAGGGAACGAGTACTGCGTATCTTGCCGTGCTTGAACTATGCTCTGGTTCGCTTCGGTGTACAAAATCAGAGAAATACAGCTATCGAGGGGTATTTACAGGGCGAGACCACGCCTATACTGGCGGGACATGACGAAATGAGCGCGAAGCGTCTTCATTCGTCATTACGTCACGCAGTGCCTTCACTCGATAGGCTGCAGCTTTTCCAGCGAGGCAGCCAATGGGCGCGCGAGCTGTTTCGCCCTTGTCTGCTTGCTGCTGCAAAAGCGTTTTGCATGATTAAAAAAATTAAGGATAATTTTTGGCTTCAATATCTCGAGGAAAGAGTGTTTCCCCATAGCGTAAGATATTACGCAGTACTCGTTCCCTCTCTAGAGAGAACCGAGGTTACGTTAGTAACCGAGTACGTTTTCATATGGTTCAAATGGTTAACTCTTCAATATGTTGTTATTTTATACTTTTAGTATAATTATACAAATGTCCATCTTCTAGTCGTGGTTCACAAGTCTTTTTGTCTGTGAAATCTTTACTGATTTTTATAATGTGAACGTAATAACTTTTATATTGTTAATAATATTTCAGAACAGAAACAACTTTACTTGACTATACAACATTTGTCAGAAAAGTCATGTTAAAATGTGAGTATCAAATATGATCCATCGGGCTTTTGAGGAATGTTTATTTGTTCATCTCTAAATCATCATTATATTGCATAGCATTATATATTTTAGCCCCCACAATCAAAACTACAGAGGTTTGATCATGAACATAAGCACTTATATATCATTCATATCATATCTTATTAATAAGACGTATTATTGGAAGATATGAAGTGACAACTGATAATTATACAATGCTGCTCAAAAGTTTACACCCCCCTTGCAGATTCTGTGCATAATTTTAACAAAATAAGAGGGATCAAAATGCATGTAATTTTTATTTAGCACTGTCCTGAATAAGATATTTTACATGAATTATGTTTACATAGTCCACAAGATGACCCACAACTGTTTTTTTGTTTTGTGATGGTTGTTCTTGAGTCCCTTGTTTGTCCTGAGCAGTTAAAGGGTACCTATTATGGCATTTAAAATGTTCCTAATATTGTTCTGGGAGTCCCCAACAACAGTTTTACAAGCATGACATGACAAAAAACACTTTTGTTGTCTTATAATATGCATTTAATTTTACCTGATTTGCTCACCGACTCCCATATGAATCGTTTAGTGAGTCATTTTTCCAAACCCCGCCTTTACGTGACGCTAATCTGCGGTGATATGTTAGCTACCATAGCCCAAAGGAGTGACACCCGAGCCGACGGGGTGTCATTGGTTGTTGCGTTAAATCTTACCCAGATACAATAGTGCTATTTTCTGATTGGCTAACAACACCAGACGAACAACACCAGAGGAGACGCGCTTGATTCCTGCCGGTGCCACAGTGAGTGAGAGCGGCGCAGCCAGAGTTTTGGGCGCTGCGGCATATGAAATATATTACAAATAGTTTTTCAGCGTGAGAAATACAATGTGTGGCGGGAGAGCGTGACAAAAGACCGAAATGAGTGACTGTCACGCTCAATGCGTGACACTTGAGAGCCAAATATTTCAATACAATTGACATTGGAGACCTAGAAGCTGCGCTGTGCGTACACAACACACAAAATAATTATTGAGCATGCTACATAAAACATAAAAGCAACAATTAATATTAATAATACTTACAGGTTGTGATTCGGAGAAGGATCAGTTTATTTGCTGATCCAAATAAACTCGGTACTGAACCTTCCTTCAGTATCAGACGCTCGCAAATCCATAGCCTACTTTATAGTATTTAGGTTTGTGAAGCAATCATCTTCAAAATGACGCGAACACAGAACAAGGTTCGGCTATACTTGTGTGGTATAGTTGTATATATGAACTGTAGCCACTTAGTCTTCAAATGCTCCTCACTGGGCAGATGAAAAAAGTTTGCTTTTGCGTCGCAATTCAAAACACAGTGTCTCGTTGACATGATGTTAGTTTTCCCTGGCGTCTCTGAACACAATGAGTGGGCGTATCTTATTCAAATAACTTGTACAGGTGACGTCATAAAGTTAGAGAAAAAGCATCGTTCGTCTATCGATTCATATCAGCGACTCAGAGTCGACTCTTACTTTGAGAGACAATAACTTTGTATACGGTGAACTTTCATATTTAAAACTCTGCAGGATGTTTTCGTTCACTTAGATCTATGTTACACACTACATGAAGGGCAATTTTCAAAAATCCATAATAGGTACCCTTTAAACTGCCCGATGTTCTTCAAATCCTCCAGGTCCTGAAAACTCTTCAGCTTTCCTGCATCTTTTGCATATTTGAACCCTTTCCAGCAGTGACTGTATGATTTTGAGCATAGTCTTTTGTGATTGGTCTACTCTACTCTGATTGGTCGGATGGCCAGGTCTGTTGTGATTGGTGATTGTGAAAATGTTCAAACATTCACTGATGCACTGATGCAAATTAAGTACAATTTACCTCGATCTTCACACCCCCAGCTCGTAAACTTTTGAACGGAGTCATTTTTAGAAATTAAGCTATTTTTTTTTGTCTTGGGACTATATTTAAGCATTAATTTATGTAAAATATCTTATTCCGTACATACAAAATAAAAAATAACATGCATTTTGTATGATACCTCTTATTTTGCTCTTATTTTATTCTACAAGGGGTGTAAACTTTTGAGTAGCAATGTATGCATTTATAATTATATGTGCCATAAAAGCCTGATGTGTCAAATAGGATAGCCTACTCAACAAAAACATATGCAAACTTTTATATTTTGTCTAAAGTTTCTATAAACTGTTCCAATTTAAAAAAAAAAAAAAATCCCTACTCACTGGCTGATAAATTTCGTTACATTATCCTGTTAGTGTTGCAAGGGTCATGAGACCCATCTCACTATATGTGGCATATCTATTCCCCTAATCTGTTTGGATTAGCCTCTGATCACTTAAGGAGATTGTGCATGTGTTCATTTGTTATGGACTGGAAGAAACTCTTATAAGAGTTTGACATGAGGAAAAACTTCATTTAGAGTACACAGATGCCCGGAGTCAATCTGAATTTTACAAAACTATTGGCCGTTTTCCATTTACATCTGTAATTTTCTTATAAAGGTCATCATTTACTAACTAACCATCATGTTGTTCCAAAGCTAAATGGCTTTCTTTTTCCAGTAGAACACAAAGCAAAATGTCCAAGCTGATGTTTTTCCATACAGTGAAATAGAAAAATAGCTGGAAAAGAATGGAGAAAAGTAATTTAGGTTCTGAAAAACATGATGGTGAGTAAATTACACATTTTCATTTCTGGTTAAACTATCGTTTTAAGAGGACAGCTTGAAACTGTTCGTTAAAATGAGTTGTGTTAGCTTTACAGTTAAGAAATGCTGTGTTATGAATCCTCTGAGGGATCTGAAACACACAGAGACTAGAGAATATTGAGAACACTGTGTCAGAGCTGTCAGTACACAGGGATGATCCATCCTCTGTTTTGCTGACCTGAATTTCAATGCGGTTTGCCCTGCTAGCCAAATTAACACATAATCTCTCAGGCCACTGAGACGGCTACTGTTTACCCTGTCCCTGCCAGTCAAACACACCTGTACTTGTTGTACTGTCAGACACCTGTATGGCTACATATGGCATCAAAACACCATGTCATGCCTTTAAAGGATTAGTTCACTTTTAAAAACACCCCCATGTCATCCAAGATGTCCATGTCTTTCTTTCTTCAGTCGAAAAGAAATTTAAGGTTTTTGATGAAAACATTCCAGGATTTTTCTCCATATAATGGACTTCAATGGGACCCAAATGGTTCAATGACAGTTTCAGTGCAGCTTCAAAGGGCTTTAAACGACACCAGACGATGAATAAGGGTCTTATCTAGCGAAACAATCGCTCATTTAAAAAAAAATAAAAAAGTTTAAGTTTTATAAGCACAAATGCTCGCCTTGCAGGTACGATGTATTCTGCAGCCAGGCCATTACATGATGATGAAATACTATAGATTAAACACGTAATGTGATTTTACCACTAAATTCAGCATATTGACACCAAATGATAACCTTTTGGCAGCCTGTCCATTTGCTTCTCTGTTCTTTAGCTTTCGGCAGTCTCTAAAAATATACCTCAGATTTCTTGTCAAATGTAGTTGTACAGTCAATCGCAAAACTCTTTCCCGTTTTAGATGTGTTTTGTGTGTTTTCGCAACATTCACGCTGAAATCAAATGCTGCCACTCAGTCTTTTGCCACTTAGTGGGCGAAACCGCAATCACTCCGGCCGGTGACGCCACGCGCATACACTCTATTGCTATATTTTGATTCCTACTGAATCATTAATGAAAGTTGTGATAATGTGTCACCAAAATAATAGTTTTTTTAAGTCTTGACAGATAATCATACGTTGTGTGATGTTTCCTCCGCTCAGGGATGTGATGTGGCGTCTGTAATAAGTGCAGGGTGGGTGACATATGGGGAGGAGGGATGAAGCAGACTCCAGAGAGTTGTGAGCAGAGGTGAAAGTGACTCATCTCAGGCTTTGAGAATTTTTAAACATGAGCCGAGAGACGGCATCTTATCTCACTGATGAATATGTGCCAGATGGCAAACTGGGAGGCGATGGCAACAGACTGAGATAGTCACCACTGTGTCTGAAGGGTAGCGGCGAACACCGCCTGAATCGCTCGTAATACCAGATCTTGTTTATGAAGGTTTGAGGGACCCCTAAAGACCGGTTAAATTAGGACATTAGTATTTTTGTCTTATGACCGTAGGATGTCTTCCCGGAGCAGTAATGTCTTACTGAATCTTGCTCAGAAACTCACCTGCAGCTTTAACCTTTCAAACACATTAAACCATAACCCTAGTAATGAAATTAATCTCATTTGGGAGACTCGGATCCAATGATTCAAGGGGAAATGAGATTGAGGCAAGGTTATTATCGTTAACTAAATCTAAAACCGTTAAAAAATCATTTAATTTTCATTACTTGAGGTAAAGTAAACTTTAGTTTAACTGAAATAAAATATTTTAATTTTATAGATATATTTTATTTCACCTTGTTTCCAAGGAAACAGTTCTCATTTTCGTTTAAAGGGATAGTTCACCAAAAAAAAAAAAAATGCTGTTAATTTACTCACCCTTGGGCTATCTAAGATGTAAGTGACTTTTTTTCTTCAGTAGAGAAAGATTTTTAGCTGAATCTGTGGTCCTTGGTGATTCAATGCTAGTCAACGGCTACCGTCACTTTGAGAGTTAAAAAAAAACACATATATAAGCTAAACAAAATGGATACCCTTGGCTCCTGGCGATACATTGAGGTCTTATGAAGCGAAACGATTGGTCAGTGCAATCAAACTGAACATTATTTACAACATTATTACCTGTCATTCACAGCCTCAGCAAACAGTCCTGAGCACATTCCTGACAGAGCACGAGCTTCTGTCGCATAATGACGTATGTGCATGAGCTCAAACGTAAAAGTCAATCTTTCCGATTGAGATCACACAAGTGAGCCTAATCTTAATTTTTTAAATAGGTTGCTGCATCCAGGATAAGCACTTAAGTACCATTTTGATGAACAAAACACGTGTCTTGCCAGTCTGTTATAAGTAAACACAGCGTCAACTCACGTAATTCGAGTAGCATTTACTCTCCCTTTTGAGTGTAATGGCAAAGCATGTGGGAAATAGAAATCCCAGCCCAGTTTCAGTTAAATTTAAGCTTGTCTTAATTTAAAGAAACAAGTTCATTAAACTCAGTGAAACAATGAAACAATTCCGATGACTTAAAATGTGTCAGTTTTGTGAACTCAAAAGAAAAATAAATTTCTAAATACTCATAAAAGTTAATTTGATTTAACTAATTTGTTTAATTTAAGTTTACCCTACTCAAACCAATGTATTGATTTGAGCATTAGGGTTTACAGAGTGCACTATGAAAATGAGACTACCAAAGCAGCCCAGGAAAAACTACACTATATATTTAGATTGGCTACGATTTGAGGAGTTTTGGCAATGGATTCTGACTCCACTCATTGCCCTGGACCCCTCTGTTGTCCTTTACGGGCTGAGCTCCAAGATGGCTTCTGTGAAGCTATGAGGTCCAAGTCCAGGTCCTCCCTGTCCATCCCTCCCAGAGAAAGCCTAATCCCGTTAGCTGAGCTTTCTCACGGATAATCCCTCCACTTCCCCACCTGCCTGTCCTTGAGCCCTCAGCCTCTCTCTGGGATGACTGTCTTCTGCTGAACACAACAGGTAAATATTGCGTCTGCCAACATTAACAAGCAAGACTCTGAAATATTAATATCAATGTCCATTTGATGCACGTTGTTTAGTGTTTTATTGTTGTTTTTTTGTTTTGTTCTGTAATTGCTTTAAAATTGTGTGGATTGTAACAACCAGGTCAATTAGTTAACGTTATTTAATGCATCAACCGATTAGCTAACGATGAGCAATAGGATTGAGTATAAATTTGTTAAAGTATTTATTCATCTTTGTTATAGTTAGTTTATAGTTCATGCTAGCTCAGGTGCATTAAATGATATTATCAGACAACAAAAATGTATGAGTTAATGTTGAAATTAACAAGAAACTAAGATTAAGAAACGATTTAAGACACTTTATTTTAAGGTGCCCTTGTTACAGTAATTATACTTTCTGTACATGTTTCATGTTCAACATGTACAAAAAACGTTCTGT
This sequence comes from Chrosomus eos, assembly GCA_036326025.1. Taxonomy (NCBI): domain Eukaryota; kingdom Metazoa; phylum Chordata; class Actinopteri; order Cypriniformes; family Leuciscidae; genus Chrosomus; species Chrosomus eos. The sequence continues at coordinate 6,306,377 of CM070824.1, read as the reverse complement.
TTTAGAGAATGTGGGAAGACTTGAGTTGAAGTGGGTCACAGCTCATTTCTTCAAGTGTCAACCCATGTGAACCTCCTGACAGCTGGTTTGACTAGCAGTGAATCACCAGTCCATGAAGCTACTCTGGCTCAGTGTTTCACACATCTGCTCAGAGGCTGCTCTGCATTGTGCAGTTCACTCATAACCGCTGTTTTTATCCGTTTGGCTCGGTGTATTTGGGGAAGTAGTGTTTCTATTGGTTGCAGTGTATATGGGCTGGTATTAAAACAGATGCCGATCAATTGACCCAACAGAGTTGGGGAGTTTTAAGTGAATGATTTCAAATCTGCCATATTGGGAGTGTAGTAGTTGTTTGAATACACGTCGGGTCTGAAATGGAGAGTTTAGAGTGAGCAGATTGAGTTAACAGTAAGACCACCGAAGAACAATGAAGTCCGCGGCCTCGGCCTACATCTTTCTCTGCTCAGGTGTAAAGTGGAACAGTGTGGGTAGACATGTACAGCTGGCTCGGGCTGTTTCCGCAGGTGTTCGAGCCAGAAGAGATTAGGGTCAGATGCATTTATCAGTGATTTACAGTGACAGGAGCCCACACACAAACAGCCATGATCCCTTTGGAGCAAAACCCCTGTGACCAAGAGCAAGAAAAAGTTAGATTTATTGTCATGTCATGTCAATTGGTTTTAAACTATGAGCTGTGAGCAGTTTCAGCTGCTGTGGTAACTTTAACTCTACACCGTCCCTTCAAAATTTGCACCTCAAAGGCATATCTGCAAACTCAAATGTGCAAAATGATTGACAGTCTATTAAATAAAGTCAAGTACATAAGCATGCAATGATAGCTGGTTCACTTCTTCTTGCAGTATTGAATTATCTCTAAACGACAGCTTTCCAGTCTGGCAGAACCATGATTATAAAATGCCAATTATAATTCAGTATTATTTATGTGACACCCCTTTAAGTGTGTATACTCTTATTTTGCCACATTGGTCACTGCAGCTGCTGTGCATGAATAAATATACATAAACATGTGGGCTTATAATGAAAACAAATGCCTAAATGGTGATAATCTAATACATTAGGAAAGACTTATTAAAAGGCTGAAATTATTAATAAGATTAATTAATTATCTTAATTATTATTCACTGACACAAAAACAATGAATGGTTTTAAATCAATGAACATTCTCAGTTAAAGTGACGGTATCAAATTTGAGCAGGTAAATCTATAATAAATAGGCAGAAATAGCTTATATAACTTATATATAGGCCTATTACTGAGTTTGAAAATACAGGCATTCAAATCGGTGAATCATATTTTAATATGTCATTTTGCATAACTGCCCGAACAAACTGATTCACTAGAATTAAAGTAACACTAAGTAGCTTTTCAACCTTCATAATATATTTCCAAGACCCTTGTGATGGTACATCGACTTAAAATAAGTTAAATGACACTTCTGCCATAGCCTGACGGGTCTGTATCACTTTTACTGGCACTATGTAACTTCAGGTTTCGGGTAGTAACCCGACCACAAAAAGAACTACAAAACTCGACTGCTTTACGTCAAGCGCTACAATAGTCATAATTTCGTTTTTCTTCGTTTCTGATGTCGCAATACATCATCCTTTCATGAAATCATGTAACATACTCTACCTTGTCTGTGGACATCGTTCATTCTAAAGCCGGTGCTGGGTAAACAGCGAGCGTGCGTGCGACGGTAGGCTAAATTGTTTACGACAGCGGCAACGGACAATTTTGTTTCCAACCAGTAGGGTGACCGAAGAGGAAAAGTTACTTGGTGTTACTTTAACTGAACTCCAACGCTTTATGAGAGAGATCGTTTAGAACAAACTGATTTATTAGAATGAATCGGTCAGGTGAGTCATATTTTAATCTCCTAATTTACATAATCCTCCCAAAAGAACCAATTCACACGAATGAACTGGACTTTCCAACGCTACATATGAGAGAGAGATCTTTTCGGACAAATTCATTATATAAATCAAACTTTCTAACTATAGCCTATACCATAAACGGCTGTTTGGAATGAACCAATCATTAGAATAAATCAGATTTTCTAATGCTACATATTTATGTGAACGCGTTTGATTATATTACCTGAGCGAAGGCAAAAAAACAAAAATAACAGCGATGTAAACGGTTGCAATGCTACTTGTTGGGTTCTAACTGGAAACTACTGAGGTGTCGCTACTTTTAGTTAGTTACTCCCCAAGTATCTTTTTGGACGCTTCTTTTGCATTATAGTAAACATTCTTATTCGACATTGACTGTGTTTATCTGTATTTCTGACAGCATGTTTAGCTGGGTGATAAAAGTTGTTCCCCAGCCTCCAGCGGCTCCTGGGAAACTGGGAGAGGAGGACCAAACCAATGCGTCCACATCAGCAGTGAGTGTGTGTTTGTGTAAATGTGTTTCTACACTGAGTCGTCACCGTTTAAGCATGTCTTCTCTCTCTCCATACTATTCTTTAGGATGTGACGAAAAAAGAGGACGTAAAACAAGGTAACTATATGCACTCTATTAAATTTAACAGCAGTTTTGATCAATGACCAACACTCACCACCACGTCAGAAAAAGAATAGGATATTGTTCATACATTTTTTATGTTATTTTACAGAAGCCAACCCTTCCAAGTCAAAGGAGGAGGTCTCGGAGGAAAGCAGGTGATGTTTTGTTTGTTTGTTTGTTTGTGTGTTTGTGTGTGTGTGTGTGTGTGTGTGTGTGTGTGTGTGTGTGTGTGTGTGTGTGTGTGTGTGTGTGTGTGTGTGTGTGTGTGTGTGTGTGTGTGTGTGTGTGTGTGTGTGTTGTGTGTGTGTGTGTGTGTGTGTGTGTGTGTGTGTGTGTGTGTGTGTGGTGTGTGTGTGTGTGTTTGTGTGGAGTACAGTAGGCCTATGTGCAGTCAGTGTCTCTAGGCAATCCTGCCAGACCTAATTACCCCCCCCCCCCCCCTCTCTCTCTCTCTCTCTCTCTCTCTCTCTCTCTCTCTCTAGCTCTCAGAATGGGGTTTTGAGTTGGCTCTCTAATGGGTTCAGCAGTGCTCTCCCTCAGCCAGTGAACACCTCTAAACTGGGCAACGCTGAACTTAAGGTATTTTCATGACTCCTGCTGAGTATACTCACATAATAAAGCTAAATAAATTATCTAAAATAATCAAAATTAATAATAATCAATAATATGCTTTTTATCTTACAGTTCTTGAGTAATTGTACTTAGACTTTATGCTGTACTTAAAGGATAATTCCGGTATTTAGCACGTTGAGTCTATTTTCTAGTGTGTTTTGGATGAACTAGAGTGGTGGACACAGAAATGTTGACGATGGGTCCTGTCTCGACTTTTTGACTGTTTTAGAATCGCCTCTGATGTATCTGGTATTACAACGCTATCTCACGACCAATTCGTACGAATTTGTACGAGTGATTAAAAGGTGGCTAATTCGTACGAATTCATACGACCTCACTCGTACGGATTCGTACGATTTGTCTAAACCCACGTGATGGGTAGGTTTAGGGGCGGGGTCAGGGGTAGGTCATTCGTATGAATTCATACGAATTTGGAATTCGTAAAATATGTACGATTTAGCAAAAATCCTACAAATTCGTACAAATTCGTACGAGTCAGGTCGTATGAATTGTTACGAATTAGCCACTCGTACAAATTCGTACGAATTGGTCGTGAGATCGGGTTGGGTATTACTGCGCTACCGGAAACGGAAGGGGTCTGTTTACATTTGGTTGTAGTCTTTTCACTCGGTTCTCCGTCTCTCAGAAGGCTAGCGTGAGCAGAGCAACTGCGGCAAAGTGGTTGTCGCCATCAAGTGGTCGGGAGTGTGCTAACGCTTCAGACTCAAATATCGAGCGGAAGTTTATACGCGGTTGTGAGGTATCTGAAAATATAGTTCCACTATAGCAAATAACACGGATTGAAATCATACATTGAGCCGATATATTTGTTTTTAATCATCAACGAACACCACTAATCACTCGGTTAGAGTTGCACAGTTTTGAAAACGAACGTTAAGGGTTGTTTTAAGGACATGTTTGTGCATGCCCATAGACAGCCACTCTGAAGCGCTCAGAGGCGATTCTAAAAGAGTCAAAAAGTCGAGACAGGACCCATCGTCAACATTTCTGTGTCCACCACTCTAGTTCATCCAAAACAAACTAGAAAATAGACTCAAAGTGCTAAATACCGGAATTATCCTTTAAAGGGATAGTTCACTTTGAAATTAATTTTTGGTATGTTTTAGCTTACCTCAAGGGCATCCAAGATGTAGGTGTCTTTGTTTCCACAGTAGTTTCAATTTTGATATTTTTAGGTCAAACCGTTCTTGTCTGTCAGTCATATAATGCAGGTCTACGGTCACTCCCTCAAAGAGCATACACAGAGAAGTCCAGATTAAACATGATTTAATGACTTGTAAATGTAAGTACACATTGATGGCCTAAAATGAGCGGTTTGTGTGAGAAAACAAACAGTATTTATATTGTTTTTACCTCTTGCAAACACAGCCACGTCCAAGTGATCTGAGGTCGCCGGCGCTTCGGTCTTTTCCGGAAAGCGCCGGAAGTGATCTCTCGCGTGTGATTTAGTCTATTTCTGAAGCCAATTTAATAAATGACCTTAAAATAAAAATACTTGAGTACAATTATATCAGATTTAAACCTTTTTTTCTTCTTCTTTTTTTGTGCAATTTTGAAACAGAATCCAAATATATATAATTAGTATTTGCTTTCAAACATTTAAACATCCGTTTAAAAAAAAGCCTGGTGACGTATAGGGGAAATGAGTCTGTTTTATTGATGAACATTTTTTTCTTTTTGTTTCCCATGGATTGAACAGCAAGAGGGAAATGCAGTGAGCAACAGGTATAATTTCAATCATATGGATTCAGTTTTATTTTGTATGTTTATGAATGGCTTGTGGCGTGGGAATACTTGTGTGTTTTACATCTGTATATGTATGTATGCCTGTTAAATGGATATTGTGTTGAGTTTTACACATATTTTCGTCACTGTATCACCACGGATGGCAGTAACACATCGGACCAGTGAGTAGGCTTATAGTGGATACAGCTTTTTTGTATGCTACGCATGCAAGAGACTTTATTGCACTGAGTTGTATTTCCATATTAACAGCTCAAGGCAAAAGATCCATGCTGAGCAGACATAAACTTTAGCATTCCAATATGCAGACTGGCTTCCATAGAACATAAAATTTTATATAGGCTATATATATATATTCGTCTACACGAACACAACTGCAATGGAACTTCTTTTTTTTTATTAGCATAGGCTACTGCTTTACGGACGCCTATGGGCAGATCTGTTTGTTTTTACTGTCCCCTGCTGCCATCTAGAGTTGACTTAGAGCAAATCAGCTTATTCGCATGCTTTCACGTCCTCACTTTTGCCCAGAGCAGCAGATGGACTGTATCTCTTCTTCCATCAGGGCTGGGATGATAGGATGGATTGTGCAGGGACTGGGAAAAGTGGTTCCACAGCCGGATGAGAAATACAAGGGTCAAACAGAGCCAGAGGAGGCCACTGAGGTATACACACATATTTCACTAATCCAATAAGACGGTGAGGCTTTGTGCAGTGTGATTACTTATTTGGTTTTTTTACCAAGTTTACAGGATTTAGTGCAGTTTGCTCCATTTTGGAATTTGTGGAGCTTATTAATGAGCTATTTTTAATGCTGTTCATGGACATTTGTATCTATGAAGAATTATCATTGGTTACACTTTATTTTAATGTGACGTAGTTAGATGTATGTACTCAAATAAGTACTGAGTAACTACATGTACTTACTATAGAGTTACGGTTGGGGTTTGGTTTAGGGTTAGTTACTTGTAATTATGCATACTGTCATTACTATAGTAAGTGCATGTAGTAACGTGTAACTGTCACCTTAAAATAAAGTGTTACCTGATCATTTGTTTGTTTATTCCAATAAGTTCACATGAATTTAAATTCAGAATTTTGTCTTACTTTATTTGAGGTATCTTTAACTATTATGTACTTACATCAAAAAATGTAATTGTTAGGTATGGTTACAGTTAGGAACAGGTTTGAGGGTCAAGTTTAAGGGGTATTTGTGCATGTAATTACAGATGTAGTTACATAATATTTAATTAAATGGGGTTATCTTTAAATGTAAGTACAATGTAAAAATAATCAGTATGTACTAGTGCTGTAGCGACGCGTCGATGACGTCGACGCTTCGACGTCAAAATTACGTCGACGCCATATTTTTGCGTCGACGCTTCTTCATTTATTTATTTTTTGCACCGTTTCCGGCAGTACAGCTCGCCAACACACGTGGGAGACCGAAACATTGCAGAATGGAGGACGAAGACCACTAGAAGTGAATGTGCTCTCCATTAAATGAATCACACACAGTAAACAAATCCTTAACAAAAAAAACCTTTGCAATTTAGACGCGCAAACTGGGTGCGGGTGCGGTGAGACGTACGGCTCGGGCAGATCCGGCTTGCAGTCGTTCATCCGCGGACGCGGCGCCGCGCGCGCTGTTACAAAAGAAGCCGTGCACGCGATATGGGGTTTTGCCGGTCTTGCGCACCCAACGCGTCATATTTGCCGCACGCTCGTGCGGACGCGTCAAGTATAAACAAGGCTTTGCTCCGTGTCAGCGCGCGCTCTGATCGGTAAAGGGGAACAGACTCTCCTGAATCATCTCCAGCAGGAGCAGAAGCACCACTAACTTCGCCTCCGTTTCCCTCGTAAGCTGATATTAGTATTTTAAACATTCTCTATGATAAAAAATGTTTGTACAAAATATTTTAATAACACGGTTTTGGCGGTTATAGAGTTCTAATGATGGTGTTCAAATACATAACAAACTAACGTTAGCCAGCTACAGTATCATGAGTACGCTAGTTCGTATTTATTTGAGATACATTGTTTTTTTTATTAATCGAGGAGCAGAAAAATAATCTTTATATTAATCGCCCAATTAGTCGTTAGATTAGTCGACTAATCGATAAAATAATCGCCCAACTAATCGTTTAGTTAATAATCGTTTACCCCAGCCCTAGTATGTACACAATCAGTGCATTGTATGAAATGAATAATATAAATGTTAGTACATATAGTCAAAGACACTTAAAAAGTGGGACAGAGAATTTAAATAATAAATTATGTAAATAACAAAAACTTTACCAAGATGTATAAACAATAGATTATTATTATTTTAAATGGAAGCTTGTTTCAACCACAGAAAAAAATAATAATAAAAAGTTAATTGTGACTTTTTAATCTTTTTTAATTTTTTCCATAGCAAAAACATGCTTCCATAAAAAAAACTTTAACATTTTTACTGAGAAAGTTTCTATTTGTTATTTGATAAAAACTGAGGAATGATATTTAGAAATATTTTTTTTTTCAGTTTTTTTTTACTTGCATATTTACATTCGATTTTTACATTTTTGTTTTAGTTTTTTTTTTAAATGTGACTTGAACATATAGTGACAAACAGAGTTAATGGAGTTAGTCCTTCCAGAGCATTTCAGGTCCACGGGCACCAGTCTCAACGGTGTCTAGCTTTTCTAGGAGCTTCTGTTGTTTCATTTCCAATTAGCCTGCAGTTGTTCCAGTGGTTAAAGTGGATCCTCCAGTAAGTACATTGTTTTTGGAGTAAGCTGTGTCAGGATCATGCTCGCTGTTCCCTTATCTGTCCCACAAATCAGCATTAAAGGGAATATCACCATATTCTAGACTTTTCATCATCGCATCATCAGGCCGGGACAAGATCCTGAATAGGATCTGATGTTAACAAGTTAAATCCGAATTTACCATTTTTGCAGCTCAGTTTCAGTAAATGATCTGTGAATGTTAATTGTGAATATTGAAAGAAGTCTTTGAATTACTTAGTCTACAAACTCCAAGAATCTAGAATCAGCCCAAACTGCTGAATATTAATGACTTTATATATAGTTCTAATTGATCCCTCACAGCTATGTTAGCATCACAGAATATAGTGTTACAACAAATTAAAGTTGTAAACACAAGCTGGTTGCTTTGGGCGGTTATAGATTGAGTCTTTAAGAAATACTTATAATATGAGCCTCATTGCATTTCAAATATCCTGCTATATTCGTGCATCACTATGGCATGACCCTGCAGCATCGGACATCTCAAATGCTTGCATGGCTACTCTAGCAGCTTAAAATGCGCATACTTGCTTACATATGGGTGTTTCTTCAACCTTAAAGTCTTTTCTTCCCTTTTGAGACGTATATCTGAGTGAAACAGCTTTTTGAACAAGATAAAATGTTGGGCGGGACTTGATTTTGTCCATTTGTAATTGATTGGATGGTTGTGGTTTGCTATTGGCTGATCTCATGTGAGTGACAGGTTGTCCCGCCCCCACACCAGTAAACGCATCCTCAGAGAAGAGAATATATGTCGCTGTAAGAGGGAGTGGAAGTTATTTTGAGTAAAGATTACGAGGGCACATGAATTTTAATAAATAATGATGAGCATAGTTAATTCATTTATAACAAACACTGTAATATTCCTTAAAATATACAAAAATGGTCAATTTCATGGTGACCTTGAAACTAACACTTTGTTACATGATCACATTAAAACTAAATGTTTTATTTTATTTTATGTGTTTTATGTACGTTATTGTTTTACACTAGACCAGACTTTCAATCGTAAAAAATATAGTTCAAGTGTAAAATATATATAGTATGTGAAAACGATTTCAGTGTTTTTTTACACAATCTACATCTCTCCAGCGGGAGATGAAATATGAGATACATGATGATGTGTTAAAGAAATAAAGTGAGATAAAATATAGTTTTTATTGTTTACAGTTTCTAACTTTACTGAGCCAAAAGTCCACAGAGTTGAAGAAACACTGATATATTTGAAAAAAACCTTCTCGCAAACACCACAAATAAATGATTGGCTGCTTGACATAATATAGACAGAGAAAAAACACAAGTGCAAGCCAACCTAGAGCACCTGGCCTCTTAATTTTAACACCAATATTAAATCAAAGGCCACACACAGTAAGAGTTCTTTGTGTTTGCGTCTCTTCGCAGGTACAAGAGGCCAAAGACATTCGTGGTAAGTGCAGCCTCCTGATAACCACTTGATCTAGAACTGCATACTTTGGCAATTATTATTTTTGAAAGAAATTGCATTGTGAATGGCTGATTAAAACGGAAAGGACACATGTGACATGATTCTCACTCCCACCAGATGCTGAGCCGCTGCCTCATATTCCTGTGGTGGAGGTTGTGTCTGATGAGGAGCCAGACGCTGCTAACATTCCCTTCTCTCCCAGGTATATGTTAATGAGATGTCAGAAGCTAATCAGAATTCTCATTATGGCTGAACTCTTCCTTTAATGTGTCTGTCTCTTTCTCTTTCAGGGTAATAGAATGGATTAAGCATGGTTTTGAGAAGGTAGTCCCTCAGTCTCCTATGCATCTTCATCCTCCCTCTTGTGCGGAAACATCTGCTCAGAGGGCTGCTTCTGCTCCTGTCACACCCTGCAAACAAGAGCCAGGTAGAGTTTTAGAAATCAAAAATGCTCGGTTGGGCTTCCTTGGAGACAGAGTGTTCTGCATTTGACTTTTTTTATATTCAGCACCTAAACCTACACCTGCTCCTGCACCTCCACCTGCACCCGCACCAGCACCCCCACCTGCACCTGCACCTGCACCCGCTGCTCCTGAGCAACCTAAACTTGCTGAGGATCCCAAAGGCACAAAGTAAGTGTCCGTCCCTTTTCCTTATAATGTCTATGGCTATGTAAAACAACCAAACCTCGAACCCCTGGTCACATTTTTATATATAGTTGCAATCAAACTTATTCAATCCCCATTGCAAATCAGGTTTATTGGCAAAATGTTCAGACTTTCAGCTGTTTGCAATGAATAAATCAAACAAAAGTAATTGAAATAGCTCAAATGCTTCAAGTGGTTTCCCCTAAAATCAACTGAAAATGCAACTTTTAATGACTTCTGCAGTCCCAAAATTATTCAACCCCTTCATGGGAAGCATCTTTAGTACTCAGTAGAACATCATTTTGCTGTTATAACCTTCTTCAAACAAGATGTATAACCAGACATCAGCTTCTGGCAGCATTTCTGAGGAATCTGAGCCCGTTCCTCATGAGCAATGGCCTCCAGTTCAGTAATATTCTTGGGTTTGCGTTCTGCAACCGTCGCCTTTATATCCCACCAGAGATTTTCTATGGGGTTTAAGTTAGGTGACTGTAATGGCCACTGTAGAATCTTCCAGGACTTCTTCTGCAACCAAGCCTTGGGGGAATTTGAGGAATGCTTGGGATCATTGTCCTGAAGGTCCAGTGACTCCTAAGCTTCAGCTTCCTCACTGACATTTTCTCCTAGGATTTCCTGATACTTCAATGAATCCATCTTGCCTTCCACACACTGCAGGTTTCCAGTGCCAGAGGATATAAAGCAGCCGCAGAGCATCACAGAGCACCACGAAGCTTAACTGTAGGCAGACTGTTCTTTTCAGCATATGCTTCATTCTTCTTCCTCCAGACATACTGATGATCCACTGGGCTGAAAAGTTCCAGTTTTGTTTCATCGCTCCACAGAACAGAATCCCAAAACTTCGATGGCTTATTTATATGACTTTGAGCAAATTAGAGCCAACTTTTCTTGTGCTTTTGGGTCAGTAGAGGTGAACGTCTTGAAGTGGGGCATGCGTTTAGTACGTGTCTTACTTGGCAAGCTAAAACCTCAGGGTCTGTTGCCACCAAGCAGGTCTTTCGTGGGTTTTTCTGAACCTGACTTCTTAGAAATCTGGTTGCAGTGGTTGATCGCTACCTTTTTCTGCCCCGTCCAGGAAGTGTAATCACTGTTCCTTTAACTTTGAACTTGCAAACTATGCTTCCAATGCTGTCTCTATGAACATTTAGTGTCTTTGCTATCTTTTCATATCCTGTTTCTTGTTTGTGACGGGCAATGATATCTTTCTCTTAACGTTTTGGACCATTCTTTTGCCATATTTCTAACATGCAGTCAAACGTGACACTCAACAAACCTAGCCAGTTCAGATATTTAATGTGTTGTGTTCTAGCTCAAGCAGTGCTTAATTTGTAAAGTGGGAGGTCCCAGAGCGCAGAGGGGGGTGGATCCGGCGACTCAAAACGGGGGTTGCAGGTAACGGAACAATTTTTTTTTTACACTGCCTACATACACACACACACACACACATACACACAGCGTTGTTAATTTTTTTTTAGTCAGAGAAGCTATGTAGGAATGAACTAGGAATAAGCTATGTAGCTTCTCTGACTAAAAAAAAAAAACTTAACAACGCTGTGTGTATCAGGGCAATGTTTATTTTAATTTCAGAACATGCACTGTATAGGTGCGAAATCTTTGCTTGTTTTGGGATCGGAGCAGCGTATTAGTTAAGCAAACTTTGTTGTCTTTTTGACATTTTTCCCCTGAGTGAAACGAGGCTAACAGCAATCTCAACCAGCACTACAAGCGCATTTGTCACTTGAAGTGTCTGTCACACCGGACGAGAAGCGTCGCGTCTATAGGCTACAACTCGAGTCTCGAGGTATCTGACCGGACGCGCACTTTCTCAGTTAGTTTATGGCCAGCAAAAATGTTATGTTTAAGGACATTATGGAATTAAGATAATGTCTGTATTATGTTATGATTGTACTGTACAATTAAATACACTCGGTCTGCAGACTCTGAACTTTACCTCAGAGCGTCTGTTAACTGAATGAGTTGAGAAAAATTCATGAAAACCCGATAATATCAGCAATTTTCATTCAAGCAACTGATTTCTGTAAATGAATGTACAACTAAATGTATATTGTACCACAGGGTGAAGTCAGATAGTATATAAGTTACATTAACGACGCCGAATGGCGCTACTGTTGTGGCTACTCATAGAGAATAATGTGTTCGCCCGGCGCTGCTCTTCTCGCCCGCGACCCACTTACCTGAAAGTTTACCTCACATCGAAACTGCAAACACACGATTTTTGTGGAACTTCAATGGGGAATAAAGACTAACAAGACAGATAACAACATTGAACACTACATAAACAGTAATTTTTTTTATTTAGGCGACTAATTTTCCATAGTGACAGGAGGTGCCGGATCCAATAAAAAAGGTTCCGGATCCAACGTCAGAGGTGCCGGAACATGTTCCGGCGTGTTCCGGCCCAGATTAAGCCCTGAGCTCAAGCACACCTGATGCAACTAATGAAGCCCTTTGAGACAACACCTGTTTTGCAGATTGTAAGGGATTCTATTCAAGGGGTTGGATAATTTTGAGACTGCAGAAGTCATTAAAAGTTCCATTTGCAGTTGAATTTGGGGAAAAAAACACTTGAAACATCTGTTGCATTGAGCATTTTAATTACTTTTGTTTGATTTGTTCATTGCAAACAGCTGAAAGTCTGTACATTTTGCCAAACAACCAGATTTGCAATGGGGGTTTAATAATTTTGATTAACTGTGTGTATGTGTATATATATATATATATATATATATATATATATATATATATATATATATATATATATATATACACATATATATATACACACATATATATATACACACATATATATATACACACATATATATATACACACATATATATATACACACATATATATACACACATATATATACACACATATATATATATATATATATATATATATATATATATATATATATATATATATATATATATATATATATATATATATATACACACTTTTATTAACCATGGCAAGAAAAATAAAAAAGAACAGTTGTAGTATTTTCAAGTTGAATACCAAAATTTGAATTAAAACTGTACACACCATTTTTTACGTAACTGCCCTGAAACACATAGTTTAGGATCCAAATGCAGTTTTATTAGGTCAATCCAGAATCATAATCCATAAAACAGGCAAAAGATCAAAACACAGGGCAGACAAGGAAATCCAGGAAACCAGGTAAGTCAGAACCATTACACAGTAAACCAGCAAGCGCACTCTGAAATGCAGTGTGACACTTACAAGACTTTGCAATGAATGTGTGAATACACAGGGCTTATATAGGCAGAGTCAACAAGGGTAATGAGAAACAGATGAAAGCAATCAGGCATATTGAGTCCGGGCAATGGGTTATGGGAAATGCAGTCCATGATTAGATAACATATCTGAGGCCTTTGATTTTTTTGGATTTATTTTAATTATTTTTATGTGTAGATAAGTCTAACGACATGCATTATATTTCTTTTGTTTTCAAGTATGGTTGGCTGGTTTGTACAGGGGTTTGGACGCATGATGCCACAACCAGTACTGAAACCAAAAGAGGTAAATTGTGAGCACAAAGTAGTGTAATTTAAGTGAAAATAAAGAAAGACATTTCACTATTAGTCTTCCATTTATACAATTTTCCTTTGTTTATTTGCAGGACATTTCTGATATCGTTCAAAACGGTAAGTTGTTTTAACACATTTTCACACACAACACACACACACACACACACACACACCACACACACACACACACACACACACACACACACACAACCACACACACACACACACAACACACACACACACACACACACACACACTTCAGACAGTTTTACAGGACAGGTTTTTTTTCTGTCCTTCAAGATTATATTTGAACATATCAGAGGCATTGCTATTGTCTCAAAATGCTCATTTGTAGGGTGGAGGTGTTAACTCAGCTCCTCTTCTCCTTCTGTTTCAGGGGAGAAGGTGGTTAAAGCCCCCTAAACATAAGGAGAAGACGACTGGGAGACTCATTACATCCACACAGAGACAGCGAGTGATGTTCAGACAGAAACACAAATCAATATCCTCTAGTTCAATAGAGCTACAACACCAATGAATGTGCTTTTTCATGTAAACTTCCTTGGTGATTTATGTTAACTATATTACAGGGATTCTTTGCTTGCTGGCTTTTAATTATTTAGTGCATTGGCTATCTTAAAGAGACGTGCGGTAAACATACAGGTGCCCAGTCAAGAGTTTACAATGCCATTTGCTGCTTTAGATGTAAAGTGTCTGTTTTTGCTCCATCATTCTCACTAAACGGGAATTTAATATTTCTGCCTATTTCTGATTGATCAGATATTCCAGTCCCAAAAAGCACTACAAATCCAAAATGTTCACACTTTTTTTTGAAGAAAAAGAAATAAACTTACTTAGTTGTCTATAAATATTAAACCATTAAACTTGCCATTAAAAACCTTTTAAGGAGCATAATTATACCAAATATTCTTGCCATAAAGCAAAAAAAAAAAAAAAAATCCCCATGCCACTAAATGCTTTGCCAATATCTACATTGCCTGCTATAAAAGCAACAGTTAGTCTAAATGCTTTGAATAACAACCCATTACCTGTTTTTTTTATCATGCTAAGCATGTTAGCAAAGCCACTTCATGATTCATCAATGCCAGAATATTACTTATTATTATTATGCTGTATATTGGTGCTGTTTGTTTTATTGTGAAAGGCTATTGCTAACACAGCACAGGCAGCTATCTTACTTTTCTGCGCTGTATGAAATCACTAATAAATAAATGATTTATAAAAGCAGTTGATTGTTTGTTGTGTGGTCAGAGCAGAAATGTTTACAGTAAAATGCTTGCAAAACTGAAATATTGTTCTGTGTAACTAATTGTTCTGTATTGTTTGCAACTGCATGAGCTTTGATGAGTTATAAAATAGCTAAAATGTGTTGATCAGTTGATCTGTATCAGTATATTTTAACACTTTAGGGCATATATGCAGAGTTACTGTTAAAAGTAATGCATGACAATATCTAAAAAAAAATAACTAATTGCATTACTTAGGTACTTTTTCTCACCTGGGCTGGGCTTGCTTGTTTTTAATATAAAAATTAATTTATAAATAAAGTAATAAAAGTCATATTTTTGGCAAATGTAAAGGCCCTTTGACAGCAAAAGTGAAATGAATGAGCCTCAGGCTGAAGGAAATGCAAATTCACGCCTGCAGCTCAAACAAACCTTTCAGCTGTGCTGCCATTCGGGATTGCAGAAGAATAGGACGCAGGAGAATAAACTTCAACTCTCTTCAGCAATAAAACAAAAAATGAAACACGAATCTGATGTTTATCTAAAGTCATTCTTGCTATTAGCATGGTTGAATTGGATCATCGAAGGTCATCAGCAAAGACTTGGTTAATAAAGTGTGATTAAATATAAAGTATATAAACAAAGTATTTTTAGTGTAATTTAACATATGTCATTATTGCAAGATTGTAATATTTTGAGTTTGCATTTGACAGTGTTTGTTCATTTTGAGTAATACTGAATCTGTTTTTGTGCGAGTGAGATGAGTAAACTGCTCACATTTAGTCTAGAACTACAATAAGCATCATGTGCACACACAGCGCACACAACACCTCTGCACTTACGGTTTCTCTCAACATGAGGACAGGAGAGAGTCAGTCAATAAATGGGGAAACTAAGTAACTCAGATATTTTGTTGTAAGTTTAAAAGTAATGCGTTACTTTGCTAGTTACTTAAAAAGTAATCTGATTACGTAACTCATGTTCCTTGTAATGCATTACCCCAAAAATGCTTATACTGTACGCAGGGCTTGATATTACATTTTTTGCTTCCAGCCACTGTGGCTAGCAGTTTTCCAAAGTTACTAGCCATTCAGTATGTTCATTGGCCACAATTTTGACATCGATACATTGGGGGAAAACTGCCATATAGATATTTTTAATATTATTATATTAATTTTGGCATCAGATATATTAGGCTGCTGTCACTTTGAGACTGAATGCACTGATCCATTATACTGTTACACACACTCTAAAAAATGCTGGGTTGTTTTAACCCAAATTTGGGTCAAACATGGACAAACCCAAGTTAAAAATGTATTTAAAAATTTAACCCAAAGGCTAGGTTTGTCCATATTTGACCCACATTTGGGTTAAAACAACCCTGCATTTTTTAGAGTGCATCCGTTTTCTTTCTCAATGTTTACATTCATTTAAAATATAACTGACTGTGTTTAAGTGAATTTTTGGCGGGTTGGTGGGTGTTAATGTCAAGCCCTGATTATATGGTAGGAGGTTTTCTGTTTCATCAATTCAATTTTTAAAACGTTCTCACAGCTTACAAAATGTGCAAATTTAGCCATTGGGGTCTAAAATGTGTTGCTTTTCAATACAATATATACAGACAGTCAATGCAACTGTAACACAGGTTAAATAAAGTTAATTTAATTTAAACACAATTTAGTGATCTGTTCCCTTAATAAAAGTCGATAAGAGATGAAAAAAAGTGAATAATATAAAAATGAATAAATATTCAAATTCATTCTAGATAAAAGCTCAGTGATCAACCAATGAGAGCTCTTTGTCATTTGAGTCATGGGTGTCGACGAGCATGCGCGATGACAGAAGAGACGAGCTTGATTGAGAAGAGCAGACGCAATCTGATCGTCGTGATCCGTTTCTATAAATCTTAGATTGAGAATCTGTGGAAAGAGTATGAGAAAGTCGAGATTTTATTAATCTGATGCATTCTGAATAAGAAGTCGATTGAATAGAGGAATACATTTTACCTGTTCACCGACGCCATTTTATGAGCACGCACGCCTGTAGTTGCGCCTGTGTGAGAGCAAAAGAAAAACCGATCACCAAGAGTTCACCGTCGCCATTGTTGGCAACGTGTCTGTATTAGAAAGAGAGCTATTGATTCAGAGGCCAGGTTTTTTTTCTCTCTCCTTTTGTTTTTTCCGTTTTCTTTCTTTTTTTTTCTCTTCTTGATATCGTGGAGATGTGACGACTGCACGACCTTCTGTGACATCCTGTAGATTCCGTGTTTGATGGCGAGCCAACCCAGCTTTTAGAAAGGGAGAAGGACATCACGTACGTGGAGAGGAGGGCGATATCCTTTCCTTGAGTTTCCAGTGCTAATCGTGCTACCCGTACTCGATCACAAATTTGATCTTAAGAACATTTTTCTTTTTTTTTGAGGGTCAACCACAACCCAGATTTGAGAGACACTTTTACGAGAGACACTTGAGGGTCTAGAGAGAGATTATACTCTCTTTTGTTGCATCTTGGTGGTTATTTTCTGTTTTCTTTCTGAGTGTTAATCTGACTATGTGTGTATATATTTGAAAACACCGACAAGAGTGCACTCGAGGTGGAAATTTTCATAGTCAAATATTGTTTGTGATTTTGTGATTTACTTTCTTTTCAATTTGATACATTTTCTATTTTTTTTTAAAGTGAAATCAATTATAATTCTAACCTAATCTTGTGTTTGTCTGTTACTTCTCATGACAACCCGCTGTCTCCTTAGCGATACCTAATTCTTCTGACGACATTTAAATCTTATCTTTATTATAAAACTAAAGTAAAAGAATATCTACTAAATTACTGCTAATAATTCAAACTAGTGCTACATAAACTTTGGCGAGCCAGCCAGGAGACGGCGCTGTTGCTGAGAACTAACAGCTACACATTTTCCCTTCTTTTGCTTTTAGTCAAGCGACGATAATGGAGATTATTGAAGCTGAAGGGATTATTATCCCAAACTCCGTAATAGTCAGTGGTTTAACCGACACCGAGAGCGATGACGAATTGCTTGATGCTCTGAAACGACACGGGTCGTTTGCCAGAACCATGCGTATCGACGACAAAGACTCCGAGCTCTACCAAAACGTGATCGTTGAGTACACCAGTAACCAAGCGTTGCAATCACTTGGACCAAAATTACCGTATACGCACCAGCTGTCAAGCGAACCGGGTGTTAAGTGCCATGTGAGAGCGTTAGCCAGCGTGTTTACACAGCAACTGGGTAGTAGCGTAACAAAGTCCTACCTTGACAGGTTAAAAGAAATAGCGGAAATGAGCGGAAACAACTTTGAGTCTATACTGAGCGAAATGCTGTCGCAAATGAGTGCTGACCTTCCACCAGAGCCTGCTGTTTCTGGTAGTACTGGTGAAAACACCTGTGAGAAACCATATTGGGCATCTCCTGATGGGAACTTCGACCCAATTCGTAATCCACCGAGTCAGATAGATGACTTACCGCCCCAACCTACTCCTATCAATTTGATTGAGCCGACCCTTCGAACGTCGTCCAAATTTCTCAACCCGCCCGAGGTCCAAAGACTAGTAGTTGAGCATGTTGTGCGGAGCAGTGAAGTGGTTGCTCAAGGGCAGATACAGCCCAGGCTCAGAGTATTTTCAGGAAAATGCCCCCGGCCTGGCAACGAGGTAGATTACGACATTTGGCGTTCTAGTGTCGAATTCATTTTGAAAGATCCCTCTTTGTCTTGTTTGCACGCGTCTAGGCGAATATTAGACAGTCTTTTGCCGCCTGCGGCGGATGTTATAAAGCATCTGAATCCTGAATCTCCTCCTTCCGCTTACCTCCAGCTGTTGGACTCCGCTTTCGGAGCTGTGGAGGATGGGGATGAATTGTTAGCGAAATTCATGAACACGTTACAGGATGCGGGTGAAAGGCCGTCTACTTACCTATATAGACTACAGTCAGCTTTAAGTGCAACTATCAAAAGAGACGGTATTATTCCAGCAGAGGCAGATAGGCATCTCTTAAAGCAGTTTTGCAGGGGCTGCTGGGATAATAACTTAATTGCCGAACTACGACTAGAGCAAAAGCGAAACGATCCTCCTTCCTTTGCACAGTTTCTGCTTATGCTTCGTACAGAGGAGGATAAACATACTGCGAAAGCAACTCGAATGAAGCAACACCTTGGGTCCTCTAAGCAGAGAGCGTTTATGCACTCTCAGAAAGCGTGGGTTTCTGCTGAATTAGAACAAGACGAAGGTCCTAGAGTGAGCTCTCTTGAAACTGAAACGCGCGAGTTAAAGAAGCAGATTGTCAAGCTTCAGAGTCAGTTAGCTAATCTTGCAGTCCGATCAAAACATCCAAAGAAAGCTCCGTCGCGAGAGGTAGTCAACAAGCCTGCACCACCTGACCAAAGAAAGTCAGGGGCTGCTGCGAGTGTAGTTCCGGTCAACAAGAAACCAACTGATAGACCTAGGCCGTGGTACTGTTTCACGTGTGGTGAGGATGGCCACATCGCATCGTCTTGTAGTTCTGAGCCAAATCCCGAGCTTGTCGCCGCTAAACGTAGGCTGTTAAGAGAGAAACAGTTACAGTGGGAGTCACAGAATCACCCCGCTAGCTCTGATTTAAACTAGAGACAGTTCCTGTCGTGGGACATACAGGAACTGAGGTTAAGACGAGGGGTCCCATTGTAAATCGCGTCTTCAAGAAATGCCAAACTCCTAGGAAGCAGAGTGCCAACCTACCTAAGGGCTTAGTTGGTGCTAGATGTGTTGCCGAAGTCAGCATAGCTGGTAAGAAATGTCATTGTCTACTGGACACTGGATCTCAGGTCACAACTGTGCCTAAGTCTTTTTATGATCAACACCTCTCAGAGTATCCGATTAAATCTCTTGGCGATATATTGGAAGTAGAAGGCGCCAATGGTTTTTCCGTTCCGTACGAAGGTTACGTACCGGTAGACATTAGTTTCCCTGAAGAGTTTTTGGGTGCGACTATTGAAGTGGCCACGGTAGCTTTAGTCGTTCCTGATGTAAAGTCTCACACTCAGCCTTTGATTTTAATAGGTACAAACACTCTTGACATCCTTTATGAGCAGCAGTCATTTGCAGAATCTCCAAAGCACCAACCATCTCTTTTTGGGTATAGAATGGTTTTGAAAACCCTTGAAACGAGGCGAAAGCAGAACACGAGTGGTGTTCTGGGTCATGTGAGATTAAGAGGCAACGTACCGGAGGTCATGTCCGCTGGTCAAACTGTCGTAGTGAAGGGTTCTGTTGCAATACCAGGTGGGATAGATAAGCGTGTAGTGGTAGAACACCCGTCTGAATCCTCCTTGCCTGGTGGTGTGTTTGTGAAGCGCTGCTTACTTACCCCTTCTAGTAGTCAGTCTGTTTGGTTGCCTGTGGTACTAAAAAACGAAACCGAACATGATATTGCCATTCCCCCACGATGCATAATAGCAGAGTTGCATGCAGTTGAGTCCGTGCTTCCTCAGCCGAGTGTTTCTCCGGTTAGTACGCATTCATCTACTCAGGAGTCCAATTTCGCCTTGAATTTCGGTGAGTCCCCATTGCCACAAGAATGGCGTGACCGCATTTCAGAGAAACTCAGAGAAATGCCTGATGTTTTCAGTCAACATGATCTAGATTTTGGGCATACACAAAAAGTGAAACATCGTATACAACTTAACGATGAAACTTCCTTTAAACATAGGGCGCGACCAATACATCCGCAAGATTTGGAAGCCGTCCGCAAACATCTGCGCGATCTTCTTGCAAGTAACGTCATTCGAGAGTCTGAGTCGTCCTTTTCTTCGCCTATAGTAGTAGTGCGGAAGAAAAACGGAGATGTACGGTTGTGCATAGACTACAGAAAGTTAAATCTTCAGACCGTGAAAGACGCCTATGCACTACCCAATCTTGAGGAGACGTTTTCCGCCTTAACCGGGTCGAAATGGTTTTCAGTACTCGACTTGAAATCTGGGTATTACCAGATAGAGGTGGAAGAAGCAGACAAACCTAAAACCGCTTTTGTCTGTCCCCTGGGGTTTTTGGGAGTTTAATCGCATGCCTCAGGGGGTCACTAATGCCCCAAGTACTTTTCAGAGATTGATGGAGAAGTGTATGGAGGATATCAATCTCAGGGAAGTACTTGTCTTCCTGGACGATCTAATCATTTTTTCTGAAACTCTGGAAGAGCATGAAAGACGGCTGTTAAAAGTTCTTTCTCGGCTCAGAGAGTATGGACTAAAACTAGCCCCTGAGAAGTGTAAATTCTTTCAGACGTCCGTTCGCTATTTAGGGCACATTGTGTCTGAGCGCGGCGTTGAGACTGATCCGGAGAAGATACAAGCCTTAAAAACCTGGCCGAGTCCCAAAAACCTTAAGGAGTTAAGGTCGTTTTTGGGCTTTTCGGGCTATTACCGCCGATTTATTAAGGATTACTCTAGGGTCGTGAAACCACTCACCGACTTGACCATAGGGTATCCGCCGACTAGGAAAAGTGTTAAGCGGAGTGAGAGTAAGGGTCCATACCATAACCCTAAAGAGTCGTTCGGAGACCGTTGGACACCACTATGTGAGGAAGCCTTTCAGTCTGTTATCGACAATCTAACTACTGCGCCTGTGTTGGGCTTTGCAAACCCTAAACTTACCTACTTCCTACATACAGATGCCAGCACTAAAGGTTTAGGAGCCGCTTTGTATCAGGAACAGGAAGGGCAGATGCGAGTCATTGCATATGCGAGTAGAGGGTTGTCCCGCAGTGAGTCCCATTACCCAGCGCACAAGCTTGAGTTTCTTGCCCTTAAATGGGCAGTAACTGAGAAGTTTAGGGACTATCTGTATGGTAGCCAATTCACAGTCATTACAGATAGCAACCCTCTAACTTATGTTCTAACTACGGCGAGACTAGATGCGACTAGCTACCGGTGGCTTGCTGCCCTTTCCACTTTTTCATTTAGGTTACAGTACAGAGCAGGCAAGCTAAATGCTGATGCTGATGGTCTATCAAGGCGACCGCAGGAACAATTGCCTGAAAATCCTCAATCTCAAAAGAGTACGAACGAATTCAACAGTTTATGCAGAATCATTTAGCGGAAGCTGCAGATTCGTGTGACACCACAAGTGATGTAGTTCAGGCGATATGTGAGAAGCATCTAGTCAGACAGCCAACGGACGTTGGGTCTGGTGCTGCTTTTGTTGAATCCCTTGCACTTTACCCTGATGCGGTACCTGATAGTTACGAACAAGAAGGTGATTTGGAGGGGTTACCTGTTGTATCTTACCTCTCAGGGAACCTCTGTGATGAGCAAAGGGCAGATCCAGTCATTCGGGAAGTAGTGTCTTTCTTAGAGTCGGGAGAAAAGCCTCCACCAACTGTCAGGAAGGAACTCCCAGATCTTCCTTTCTTTCTAAGAGAGTGGAACCGACTTGAGTTGAAAGATGGGGTGCTTTATAGGAAGCGTCAGGTAGAGGAATTAGTCACTTACCAACTCGTGTTACCTGAGAAACTGAGGCCCCCCATATTGAGTAGTTTGCATGACAGTATGGGCCATATGGGGGTAGAGAGAACTCTAGATTTAGTAAGGTCTCGTTTCTATTGGCCGAAGATGGCTGCGGAAGTAGAACAAAAGATCCGGACATGCGGTCGTTGTGTGAGGAGGAAATCATTACCTCAAAAAGCTGCACCGCTGGTTAATATCCAAGCCACACGACCTTTAGAGTTGGTCTGTATGGATTTTCTCTCATTAGAGCCAGACAAAAGTAACACGAGAGACATCTTGGTAATCACTGATTTCTTTACTAAATATGCCGTGGCAGTCCCCACAGCCAACCAAAAGGCAAGAACAGTAGCGAAATGTCTTTGGGACAATTTTGTTGTACATTATGGTTTCCCCGAGCGTCTTCATAGCGACCAGGGCCGAGATTTTGAATCGCGCACCATAAAAGAGCTCTGTGAAATGGCAGGTATTCAGAAAACCCGAACAACTCCTTATCATCCCAGGGGAAATCCGGTCGAACGCTTCAATAGGACCTTGCTCAGTATGTTAGGTACCTTAGAAGAGAAAGATAAGGTTCGTTGGAAAGATTTTGTAAAGCCTTTAGCTCATGCGTACAACTGCACGAAACATGAGGTCACTGGGTTCACTCCCTACGAATTGATGTTTGGACGTCAGCCCAGGTTACCCGTTGATCTTGCTTTTGGGTTGCCGTATCAAGATGGTCCGCGACAGTCTCATTCTGAGTATGTCAAGCATCTAAAAACCAATCTGAAAGAAAGTTATTCTCTTGCGTCACGTGGTATGTCAAAAAGTGCCGAAAGAAACAAAGCTAGGTTTGACAAATCCGTAACTCATTGCTCTTTGGAGATTGGTGATCGAGTGTTAGTGAGGAACGTTAGGCTACGCGGAAAGCATAAGTTAGCAGACAAGTGGGAGTGTGAAGTCTATGTTGTGGTGAGTCAGGCAGCTGAATTGCCAGTCTATACTGTTCGTCCAGAGAGAAAGGACGGTCCTCTGCGTACTCTTCACAGAGATCTGTTGCTCCCGTGTGGGTTTTTACCATCTTCTGAAGATGAACCGCCTACTCTAAACAAACCCATCTCCAAACCTCAAACACGACAAAGTCCTAAGGTTCCGTTAATTGACGACGCTTCTCTCTCTGATTCCGAAGAAGGAAATTCGTATTGCGAGTACAGTCATACTCCAAATATAGAGACAGTTCGTTTCTCTACAGTTCACAATATCTGTACGGAAAGAGAGACCGTGAACACTGATTCTGCTGATAACTCGGATGAACAAACTTTTCCAACCGGTGAAATTTTGCAGGGCGACCAGAGTAATAATGTACTTATCGAAGCCTTACCAGTCGATACACCTGGTGAACACTTACATCTTAATGTTCCCGCCGCCCTTGAACAAAGTAACTTACCTGATAAGGGCCAAGTCGAAGCTGTAATGGGTAGTTCTGATGAAGTTGAAGTAACCAGTGTTGTCGAAAGTTCAGATGTTCCTGAAAAAACAGAACAACAATCAGAAGATGAGATAGACACCTTACCGAGGCGTTCTGTTAGACAGAGGGGAGAACCAGAGCGACTTGCTTATTTTCAGCCAGGAAACCCATTAATATATGTGGTCCAATCTTTGTTCCAAGGTCTGAATTCGGCTTTTGTTAAATCTCTGGGTGGAGATGAAAATCAGAATGTCCATCCCTTGCTGCCCAATGGTTTACACGGGGTGGTCACCAGTCAGCCAAGCAGAACATGCAAAGGGACTTGCATGAATTTAGGAGGGGAGAATGTAACACAGGTTAAATAAAGTTAATTTAATTTAAACACAATTTAGTGATCTGTTCCCTTAATAAAAGTCGATAAGAGATGAAAAAAAGTGAATAATATAAAAATGAATAAATATTCAAATTCATTCTAGATAAAAGCTCAGTGATCAACCAATGAGAGCTCTTTGTCATTTGAGTCATGGGTGTCGACGAGCATGCGCGATGACAGAAGAGACGAGCTTGATTGAGAAGAGCAGACGCAATCTGATCGTCGTGATCCGTTTCTATAAATCTTAGATTGAGAATCTGTGGAAAGAGTATGAGAAAGTCGAGATTTTATTAATCTGATGCATTCTGAATAAGAAGTCGATTGAATAGAGGAATACATTTTACCTGTTCACCGACGCCATTTTATGAGCACGCACGCCTGTAGTTGCGCCTGTGTGAGAGCAAAAGAAAAACCGATCACCAAGAGTTCACCGTCGCCATTGTTGGCAACGTGTCTGTATTAGAAAGAGAGCTATTGATTCAGAGGCCAGGTTTTTTTTCTCTCTCCTTTTGTTTTTCCGTTTTCTTTCTTTTTTTTTTCTCTTCTTGATATCGTGGAGATGTGACGACTGCACGACCTTCTGTGACATCCTGTAGATTCCGTGTTTGATGGCGAGCCAACCCAGCTTTTAGAAAGGGAGAAGGACATCACGTACGTGGAGAGGAGGGCGATATCCTTTCCTTGAGTTTCCAGTGCTAATCGTGCTACCCGTACTCGATCACAAATTTGATCTTAAGAACATTTTTCTTTTTTTTTGAGGGTCAACCACAACCCAGATTTGAGAGACACTTTTACGAGAGACACTTGAGGGTCTAGAGAGAGATTATACTCTCTTTTGTTGCATCTTGGTGGTTATTTTCTGTTTTCTTTCTGAGTGTTAATCTGACTATGTGTGTATATATTTGAAAACACCGACAAGAGTGCACTCGAGGTGGAAATTTTCATAGTCAAATATTGTTTGTGATTTTGTGATTTACTTTCTTTTCAATTTGATACATTTTCTATTTTTTTTTAAAGTGAAATCAATTATAATTCTAACCTAATCTTGTGTTTGTCTGTTACTTCTCATGACAACCCGCTGTCTCCTTAGCGATACCTAATTCTTCTGACGACATTTAAATCTTATCTTTATTATAAAACTAAAGTAAAAGAATATCTACTAAATTACTGCTAATAATTCAAACTAGTGCTACACAACTAACATTAATAAATGATTTAAATAAAACAAAACGATAAAACCAAACAGTTAAACAGACTAAACTGGTTTAAGCTGTACTAATTGGCCTAGCCTGGTCAAGCTTTTGTTTAGCCCAGAGGTCTTCAAGAGCTGGTCTGCCAGGTAAACAATTAACCAAAACCCCCATTACAACAAACCACTCTGGATTTAAATGGGATCAATGTTTCTCATCATTTTTTAAGTCTGGAAGTAACTCCACACACTTTCTACTAAGAGGCTGCCATGTTGATTGTAAAACATTGACACAAATACACTAAGATACTCGGTAGAAATCCCTGCTATGACCTGTGGTGTTTCCTGTTGTGGCTGCAGTCTGCATCCTGCAGGACCCGTGTGAGATGGTGCTGGAGGAGGTGGACTCAGACTGGGATGCCCAGCAGAGGGAGCAGGCCTCGGGGCAGGACGTCCAGGTGCCGCAGGAGAACTCTTCTCTACTGCAGGTGATACCCAGCATCCTTCCACACGTGCTGGCCATGCAGGATCAGGAGGACGCGGAGACGCAGACTGAGCGCTGGACGCCTCTTATTGAGAGCATCAAGAAGGAAGCGGAGGAGTCTGCCTTAGCAAACATAGAGGAGAGGTGATGTGGGAATTGTTTGGATCCCAGTGACCTTACTGTAAAGCATGACATATGAAATATTAGTCAGGAAAATATCAAATCCTTAACCTTTAGACAAAATCTGCACGTGTGTTTTTGTTGAGTATGATTTTTTTCTAGTTAAAAAGGCTTATATAATGCAGGTTTTAATTTAAATCTAGTGTTTTGCGCATGTTTCTGTGATGTGTAGGTTTAGGGGTAGGGGGTTGAGCACATACACTGTAAAAAACTATTGTGATTTTAACGGTAAAAGACTGCGGTACGGTGAAAAACTGAATGACCTCACTCGTATGAATTTGTAGAATTTGCATAAACCCACGTGATGGGTAGGTTTAGGGGCGGGTCAGGTGTACAGTAGCTCATTTGTACGAATTCATACGAATTGGGCAACTTGTAAAATATGTACGATTTAGCAAAAATCCAACGAAATCGTACGAGTGAGGTCATATGAATTTGTACGAATTGCCGTGAGATCGGGTTGGATTGGTGGATGTCAGTTTACAAAACAGATATTAGTAATTCAATAGATCGAACATTATATCAGATAATGAAATGTATTATTTACTGTAAATTTAAGGCTGTAAAACCTAAAATGTTGCTTCCGTATTTTTTACAGTAAGTACCACAGCTGCCAGGTTTTACCGTAAATTTAACTGTTTTTTTTTTTTTATTCCAGTGTAGAAAATATCATTAGCTAACCTGGTATAAAATCAGTGGAAGTCTATGCAATGTCCTCACTAATATAGTGAAACAAACGTGTGGTGTGTGTGTGTGTGTGTGTGTGTGTGTGTGTGTGTGTGTGTGTGTGTGTGTGTGTGTGTGTGTGTGTGTGTGTGTGTGTGTGTGTGTGTGTGTGTGTGTGTGTGTGTGTGTGTGTGTGTGTGTGTGTGTGTGTGTGTGTGTGTGTGTGGTGTGTGTGTGTAGACTGCAGCAGGAGCGCGTGGAGGCAGCTCGCATGGCGGAGGATCTGGCCCTACAGGCTGCAGAACTGGCCGTCAGACAGCTGGCGGAAGAGCACACCACACAGATCATCATTAACACGACCAACGAAGAGCCAGACAATGAGGATCAGTAAGTGACAAACACACCACAAACTCAGTAAGGAATTCAGTGACTGTGTTACACCCTTCCTGCCCTGTTCTGTGTTTGTTAAGACTGAGATCTGGGGTGTGATAAACCACAAACTGGCTACAAAACTTTTTTACGACCAATGCGCTGTCTCTCTCCATCTTTCAAACTATTCCTTTATCTCTCTCACACACACAAACACACTTAGTGTTCAGAATTCACATGTTCACTGTTTGTTTTACAAAGACTGCCAAATATCCAGGAGGAAGAGAATGAAGAAGACCCAGAGTAAGTGTCCATCTCCCCTTTTCGCTGTTGCTCCTTGCTTTCTGCCAGGCTCCAAAATCAACTTTGGCCAAACAACAAAAACGAATAACAATAGTCTTTGGCCTGGAATTGCTTTTAGTCCATTTCTATTCGCTTTGTGGTCGTTTATGGTTATTACATTCAAAACGTCTACTAAAGGAAACATCTCTTTTACGTCAATGCAAAACAAATGTGCATTCCTTGCATTAAACCAACCAAATATACACTACTGTTAAAGTTTAGCAAAAAAAAAAAAAAGATTCTTATGCTCAACCAGGCTTCACTTATTTCATCAAAAATACAGTAAAAACGGTAATATTGTTATATGTTATTATTGTTTTCTATTGTAATATATTTTCAAATGTAATATATTCCTGTGATCAAAGCTGATTCCTCCAGTTCCTTCAGTGTCACATGATCCTTCAGAAATCATCTAATATGATGATTTGCTGCTCAAGAAACATTTCTTATGTTTCATGTTTGCTCTAGCAGTCTCCTCCACTTCTTATATGATATGATCACTATATGTGGTATAATCCCAAATCTAATACTATATCGATTTTGCTATAGAATAGACTTTAATGCTCATTAAAAAAAATGCATGGCTAGTAATTCACAGGTGTGACAAAAACATATTTTTTGTGTTAAAAAATTCTTCAGTGCTGCAACTTTCCTCACAGCAGAGAATGTCACAACTCACGATTTGATTGGATGCGAGTTCTTGCTTGCTTCTCTTTACTGCTGTGCCGTTACTTTATTATCCTGCGTGTCAGCTGAAGTGCTGTTTGTCCTCTCCGGCTCGCCGTACAGGTTACAGCCGTTTCATGAAGAGAGTGAGGAGGAGAGTGGGGATAGTAAGATCACAGAGTAAGACCTTCATCCTCAGAGCTGAGCGAAGCGCTAGCAGCTTTGGCATTAACTTGTAACACTTGCACTGATGGCAAGCTTCTTCAGTGTGACACATTATATTCATCATCAAAGCTGCAGCTCATGCTTTAGCTGCTGTCCGTTTCCCCACACTGCCTTTGCAGTTCCTGAAAAACTAGACCTGAAATAAGTATGAAGCTTTCATACATTTGTACAATGTTTTATATTGTTTTTAGGGCTTGGCAATATTATATATTGAGAAAATAAAATAAAATATCTTGAAGTCAAGATAGGAAAATTTAACTGGCCAAAAAATAAAGATCTCTAGTGTGTTGTGAAAGTCAGCAAGATATTTGTAAGTATATGCTAAATATTTGGTGTTATCACCCAGCCCTGTTTAAACTAAGATTAAAAAGATAAGGATTAAAAAAAAAAGAAATTAGAGCAATTTAGCCCATATAGATACATGTACATCAAAGCAAACCTCTTCTGAATTCTGTTTCTAAAAAGACAAACCATTGCAAATACAGAAGTGTCCCACATTTGAGTACTTTGTGTTATTTTGGGTATGATGTCAGATGCTTAATTTAGGCTTCATCCTGCTTTACCACGTCACTATAAAACATCCTGTCTGAAAATCAGAACAGCCGATGCCAAAAAAGCTTTTAGGCCGAAGCACTTGAGTAGAAGTAGAACAGTTTCAGACACGCTGCTGCTGCATTCTGCAGTGCTGAATTCAGTAAGCCATAAAGTCATTCAATAAACCTGAAATGTGCACTTTTTATCAACATTTTGCAACCAACTTGACATCCCCTAAACAGGGTCGACATAAAAAGGTATGTTAAACCCTACATTAGTTTGTGTAAACAGATTTTACCTACAGTTTATGCTTCTATTCTGCTACAACACCACTTCAGACCAGGTTTTTTTTGCTAAAGCGTGTGTGCATTGATGTCACTATCCCGACGGGACTAGCCCCCTCAGCTGGACTGAGTGCATTGTTGCCAAGTGCAAATTGGGCTACTTTTACATTGTTGTAACATTGGAACATTATAACTAATAATTGCGAGATATAAACTCGCAATTGGAAGGAAAAAACGTCGTTTTTTTCAAAATTGCGAGAACCCACACAGCAGCATAGTGTCGGTCCAGAACCGGCCCACATCTGGTAGGCCTACGCGTTTAATCCACATGAAAAAAAAGAAAAAAGTCTGAATTGTGAGATAAGAAGTCCCAATTACCTTTTTAATTTTTTATTCCTTGAAGGAAACAAGCTTATATACCGCATTTAACACTGAATCAGCATATGGAATAGCATTGAAATGAGTTTCAGTGAGCTTGTTGTTGTTGAAATTCAACGAACATTTACAGTAGTCCTTATGGATAGCATTGATAGTAATGTTGGCATTTCATTAACCTTAATCGGTTTGAAAGACCTGAAATCATCTTAAATTCACTTTCACAGCAGCTAGACCTAAAAGCATTCTGGTACACATCTGATTGTCCGTTAGATTTCCATAATCCAATCAAACGTCCGTGTGAGCTCCTTTGAGCCTATCTGTTTAACAGTGGTTTAGCAGACTCTGAGTGTTTGTGATGGACGGGTTGTGTTGTCATGGCTAGACTCCTGCTCATACCCTTTTCAGGAGCCTGGTGGACATCTGTCCGACGGAGCCCTCGCCGCACGAGTCTGAGGTTTCAGATCAGGCACCTCAAAGTCCACCGCCGCTACAAGCAGATCCGGTCTCTCCAGCTGTGACCACTCAGCCCGAGCGCGCCACATCTGCACCTCCACTAACACTTTTCCCTGACCAGGTGACCCTGCTTACAACATATTAGCACACTATACAGTTCGGAGGGCTGGGGAGACATTTTTATGTTTTTGAAAGGAATTGATGTTTAATATTTTATTGATCAGAAACAGCCATTGCCATATTTTCCATAATATAAGATTTGTTTTTCGTTGAGATTTATATTCGAAAATATAAGTATTTTTCATTCCTGTTCATATCGTTCAATTGAAAGGTTTTGTTGTGGAGTGAGTGATGTTTGCAGAATTTATAATATATATTTACCAGCATTTACATTTTTACTGAATATTATAATAAATGTGACTTATACACAGATGCAATGTTGCTGGGTTTTTTTCCCTCTCTCTCAATGATGCCATTTGACCCAGTGCAACTTATGCAACTTATTTTCTGGAAAATATAGTAAATTTACTGTTTAAAAATTAATGTTTTATCATATAATTTGTTTACTTACAATGGTAAAAAATTTTTATGCATTTTGCAGACTTAAATTGCATCAATGCATTCAAGGTACAATACTTTCCTGGAAGTCGAGCCACGCTTGAGCTACGGGAATGCAAACTGTCAGGAATGTCAGAAATGTAAACTCACAATTGTGCAATCAAGTTGTCGTAGAGGATTCTTTTAACAGATATTTGAAATACTGTAGTCATTTACAGTTATAAATATTTACTGTATTTTTTTTAGCAATTAAATGCAACCTTTCAGAAACATAAAAATGATATTGTGATTCTTTTGAATGGCAACTGTATATACATTTAGACGTGTGTATTTGGTCATATTTTTCTTTGCTTTCTTATGCATGTTTGCTTTTATTAATCTTCTGTTGCTACAGGAAGAGGAACCTCCTGAAGAAGGATGTGGAGGTCAGTGTACAAACAGTGTTATCTGGAATGCATTTCTAAGGAATTAATTACAGTTATTTAATTAATTTTCCCTTGAAAAAGTTAAGCAAGTGATTATTTTTCTGTAATTTAATTACGGTTACTTATGATGTAATTGCATTAAATAGTGTTTGGACTATAGAAAAATTATATGAAACAATAGTGGATTTAACATCAAAATGTAACATCTATTGATAAAATGTATGTTTTTAATGTAACCTTCTCCCTTTAAATACTTTGGTCAGTTCAAGAATAATTTATTTAATTTCATATTATTTATTTGATAGAATTAAAAGGGCAGTTTTATCTAATTTCTTGTATTGTTTAATTGGACAATGTTAATATTGGATTTATAAGTAAAGCAATACTTTTTAGAGAGCATAATTAGTACAATAATCTAATTATACTGTTCCTAACACTGTCTCCAAGCATGTATAAATCCAACATATTGGTCTAGCTGCAAACATGATAAGATAGATAAAGCAAGTCCAAGCTTTGGTCCTTCGGATCTCATCAAATGAACTGTATCTGTTGAGATCCAGTTTTTACTTAACCAATGAAAGATAATATGAACATTCAGTAATTGAACCGGTCTACCTATCTGCAGTGCCCACTAGCTGTTCTGGCATAAAGAGCTGGTTTCTTCGCATCCCGCATGCTTCCACATGTCTGAGCAACTTCCATCTGCTGAAAAACAGTATTGTCCCCTTGCCCGAGATGCCCTCTGATCTCCTGCTGCTGTACCAGGAGATATCCCAGCTTCCAAAACAAGCCAACCAGTGCTTCCAGAACGTTCTCCACCGCCTCAACATCCTCAAGCCCATGTAGAACGCCTCCGCAGCAGCATGTAGTCTTTGAGTTAGAATCTGTAGCTAGTGGATTTACGTCTTAAAATACCCAAGAGTCTCACTGTCATCCCATACAAAAGTGCCCTAAAATCCAGATCATCCCATACTTGACACCCATAGACACGGTTTTGAAGTGCCCTACAGTTACAGAAAGACACCAAACCTTCAACAATCTCTCAGGTGAACTGACTGTGCTAGATAGCGCTGTGCTGTCTGTTCTGTGCCATTGATTTTTGATAGTGTTATTGTTAGTGGTTTTGTTTGCTATTGACATTGAATATTACTTCACATCTTGCAGCCATGTGATGAGTCGTGTGCTGTTACTTGCTTGTAGACTTTTGCCTGGTGGATAATAAAATGGGTGAAAAACCCTTTAGGTTATATTGACAGTTTTCAGACTCGGACTGCTTCTGTGTTGGGCCCCTGGGGGCCCAGCTATATCTAGGCACCAAAATATTATGCAAATAAAAAAGTCCCCAGGAGTCCTTAAAAAGTCTAAAAGTATCAGTGCTGTGAAATTTACCTCACCTTTTTGAATATACATTTCACAATAAGAGTCCTGATATTAGTCCCACACTATGCTTAAAGTTGTTTTTTATTTTTGTATTATTATTAGGCCTATTATTTGTATACTTTACAGAATAAACTGTATCTGACATGAATTGAGCATAAACTCTTGTAACTTCTGTCTGGCAAGCCCAGTCACAGGAAGGAAAGACTAAAAACAACATTATATAACACTTTATTTAATATATAGATTTTTACTAGTATTTACACAATAATCTGTGTGTGTATATATATATATATATATATATATATAAACCATCAAAATGTGAGAAAAATACTTCCCAAACTACAGCCACAAGTTTTATTTTACTATACAAAAACAAAAAGCTCAGAGGAAAAAGTATACATTGACTACAACTTAATCAGATATTAATATTTTGTTGGTTTGTTCTGTATTCAGTTGACTATTTTAAAGAATGTGAATGTTCCACTCAGTGATTCAATGCAATGCAATTTTATGTGTTTCTTTCTGGAGTATCTGCTCATAGTTTGTTCATCTCTAAATGTCCATTTCACATGCACAAATAATGTTTTTTAAGATTTCAACGCTAAAATTTCTTTGTGTGTGCTCTCAGAAAGCAGCCATGTGATGCCAGCAGTGATGGTAGAGGAAGTGAAGGATGGAGAAATGACCGTTCCCGAAATCATTGTCGCACCAGAGTCAGAGTCAGACTCAATGACCCTCACTGTCCCTGTAACAAATCTGACAGAGGAGAAGACTGAGGAAGAGGAAGACAGTCGAATGGATCCGAACACTGATCTACTCAATGTGGGCGAGTGAGTCTTTAAAAAGCCAAATATTTGACTTTTGGGCTGTTTCTGTCTCAAAACATTTGCTTAGACTAAAAAAAAATAGTTGATAAACTATGTGACATGGCTTTCTCCAATATGTTGTCATTTCCTGTAGAGGCCTTGAGCGGCCCATGTCTGCGGCCAGTCAAACAAGTATGATTGTGAATGAGCGCCTGCAGGAGCTGGTCAAGCTGTTTAAGGGGCGAACAGTTCGTGTAAGAGAGAAACTGACTGATCCAGACGACTCTGATGAGGAAAGCCCTACAGCATGTGAGTCGACTTGTGTTTACTCTGTATTTTACTGTATTACTTCAGTAATGTAAGGTCAAAGATAGATACTTCCTTCACCTTTGATATTTGAACCCTAGCTCCTGCCAAAAAGCCTGCCGAAGCCCCGCCTCCTCCTCCACCCCCTCCTCCAGAGGAAGAGAAAGAAGCTGATGCGGAGCCTGAAGAGGAGGTGCAAATCTATGAGTTTATGGGATACAAGTTCCCAGTTCCTCAGTTCAAAATACCCGAGATCCCTGATTGGCTGAGAGTCATACTGGAGTACCGTTTCCCGTCCAGCATTGATCCCTTCACAGGTGAGATCTACAACCAGCTGAAAGCTCTATGGATCACAATGGTCCATTGTTTTAATAATTAAAATAAAAATAAACTACTTTACATATATCATATTTTTTAATATAAAAGAATATTCGTGTAAATTAGATGTACTCTTTTTGGACACTTACAATAATTGTACATTATTTACAATTAAATAAAAATGTATTATAGTTTAAATTTATATTAATATTAAGTGCTGTAAGTTGAAATCAAGAGAACTTTTTTGACCCACTTAAGTAGGGCTTAAGTACATATTTATATTTAATTTCTTACATATAATTACTTCAACCGTCTTCAAAATATTGTTATTGTGTACTGCCGAATGTACTGAAAAGCATTTATGGTAAACTAATATATACTTTAAGAATAAGTGTACTTCAAAAGGACTAAAGATTAAAACATTATTATTTAAAATGTACTTATAAGTAGAACTTTTAATTTGACATTACAAAGTGCAGTTTTAAATGCCGTGTGCTAAGAAACATTCAAGAAACTGTACTATTTAAGTACACTTAAGTGGCCTTTTGTTTCAATAATACTATATTATCTGCAAGTACAGTTTTTTTTCACATTCAATATTAAAAATGAAGCACACTTTTTTTCTCAAGGGATATTAATTAAGTGGACTTAATAAAAATATTAGAAACAAAATATTGGAAAAAAATATTTGAAAACAGTTTCTGTATTATATGATCTCTTTAAAACGACGTACTGAAGATGCAACTATGCTGATTGATTCTTTCACAGATTTGATCTACGTGGTGTGGCTGTTCTTTGTGACTTTTGCGTGGAACTGGAATGTTTGGCTGATCCCTGTGCGCTGCACTTTCCCGTATCAGACCTCTGAGAACGTTCACTGGTGGCTGCTGATGGACTACCTCTGTGACACCATTTACATTCTTGACATTGTGGTCTTTCAGCCCAGACTGCAGTTTGTGAGAGGAGGGGACATTGTGGTGAGCAAGAGTTTTGAACAGCATATCTATTGTTTTATATGAAAGCTTGTAGCTTGTTTCCGCCACAGAATAAAACAAAATTTTTTAAAAGATTATTGCGACTTTTTATCTCACAGTTCTGGCTTTTTTTTCCTCGCAATTGTGAGTTTACAGTATATCTCACAATTCTTAAAATTTTTCTCAGAGTTGCGAGTTTATTTCTCGCAGTTCGAACTAGGGCTGAAACGATTCCTCGAGTTACTCGAGTTACTCGATTACAAAAATTCCTCGAGGCAAAAACTCTGCCTCGAAGCCTCGTTAAATTCCTATGACGCGCACTATACGCGGATCTATAGTAGCGCGTGATACAATTTGAATTTATTTGGCGCATTGGCGGAGAGTAAAGATGTCCATAAACGGCAGAGAATGTCTAAAGTTTGGGATCATTACATACTTAAAAAGGAAGAGAACAAGGTGCAATGTGTCTATTGCAAAGTAGACCTGGCATACCACAACAGTAGGACTGCAATGAATCAGCATCGGAACCGCATCCACTCCATGCTGTTTCACAAGCGTCGCTGAAACAAGGTAAACGAATGGTAAACCGAACGCAAATAGAGCGTTAAATACGCGCCTATCACGTCTGCTTGAACATTCGCTCGAGTTCAAAATTTTCAACGTGCGCGGAAGACGTTCGCGTCATTCGCGGCGCGAATGATGCGTCTATTTGCGTCTTTGCATTGACTTTGTATGTAATCTACTCGCGTAAATAATTAAATTTGCGTTCGGTGTGTGAACCCCTTCACTCACTCACACACACACACACACACACACACACGCACGCATGCACCCTTGTCTCTCACGCGCCAGTCAGATCAATTGCGGCAATGCATCACATATGCTTAAACTTTTATGTAGCCACGCAACAATAATTTCAGCATGCATTCACTGTAGGCTATACACCGCGACGTGATAGAGGAACAAATATTGTATTGCAGTCTTTGCGAGACCTTGTTCACGTCTACCAAATAGTTACAGACAACAAAAAAAAATGAAATTCCCCAGCCTGCTTCTCCAAATCCACTTGTACTTTTGGTGAAGACATTTTAATCGACTACCAAAGTAATTGAGCAGAGAACATTGTTGGCACTTATACTAAATGGGTAAAAATTGCAATAAATAGGCTTAGTTTTGGAGCCAAATGTTGAATAAATACCAGTTTTTTTTGTTTTGTTTTTTGAGAAATAAAAGCCAAATGCTTGATCATTTTACAGCCACATCATTTTCGTTATGCATTATTTGTTTTGGTTGTTTAAAAATACACACACAAAAAATTATCCGATTACTCGATTAATCGATCGATTAAGTGCTAGATTAATCGATTACAAAAAGAATCGATAGCTGCAGCCCTAGTTCGAACTTTATAGCTCGCAATTGCGAGTTTAAACCTTACATCTGAATATCAGGGAAAATAATTGCTATATACACTGCAATTCCAAGTTATACAAATAGAATTGCAAGAAAAAAGTTAGAATTGTGAGCTGACATTTTTCCACACAAAAAAAACTTGTTTTACTTAAAAATTAAAAAAATTTAAAAAATCTGTGGTGTACCTCAAGGATCCGTTCTTGGTCCACTTCTATTTCTAATCTTAATGCTTCCTCTTGGTCAGATCATCCAGCTTCATGGTCTTAATTTCCATGGTTACTCTGATGATACACAAATCTATCTTATCTTTCAGCCTAATACTGCTTTCCCTTCCCCTTCCATCACTTCCTGTCTTCTAGACCTCAAAGTGTGGATTGGGTCAAAACTTCTTAAAACTGAATACGGACAAAACCGAAATCCTGTT